>QRFJ01001182.1:0-161860 GCA_006176705.1 Cocos nucifera
TGAGACCTCGGCTCCTTAGCAAGGGCTATGGCGCCATTGTTGTCGCAGTATAGAGGAATGGCATCTGATGGCATTACTCCAATTTCTTGCAGCAAACTTCTTGTACCAGAATGCTTCCTTTGCAGCCTCTGATGCAGCGATATATTCTGCTTCCATGGTGGAATCTGCTATCACGTTTGCTTGGAACTCTTCCAGCTGACAGCTCCACCATTGCACACAAACAGACTTCAGATGTCGACTTTCGATCATCTATATCGGACATGAAATCCGAGTCTGTGTATCCCTGGACTTGGAGTTCTCCGTTACCAAAGACCAACATCATATCCTTAGTTCTTCTCAAGTACTTAAGGATACATTTCACAGAAGTCCAGTGTTCTTCACCTGGATTTGACTGATATCTGCTTGTGACACTCACAGCATGGGCTATATCAGGTCGTGTACATAGCATGGCATACATGAGGCTCCCTATTGCAGAAGCATAAGGGATCTTGCTCATGCGTTCTATTTCCTCAGGTGTGCTGGGGCACATCTTCTTGGAAAGATGAATACCATGTCTGAAGGGTATTAATCCCCTCTTAGAGTTTTTCCATACTAAACCTCTTTAGTACTTCCTCTATGTACATTCTTCTGTGAAAGTCCTAGCATCCTATTCGGTCTATCCCTATAGACCTTAATTCCTAGAATAAAGGATGCTTCACCTAGGTCTTTCATGGAGAATTCCTTAGACAACCACATTTTGACTGATGTCAACATGGGAATATCATTTCCAATAAGGAGGATGTCATCCACGTACAATACGAGGAAGACAACAGCGCTCCCACTGACCTTTTTGAAAACACATGGTTCCTCTTCATTTTTTGATGAAACCAAACTTTTTGATCACATCATTGAAAACGAGTGTTCCAGCTCCGAGATGCTTGCTTAAGTCCATATATGGACCTTTGCAGCTTGCAAACCTTGTGATCAGTATCACTGGATGTGAAACCTAGCGGCTGTTCCATATAGATATCTTCCTCAAGATATCCATTTAGGAATGCCGTTTTCACGTCCATTTGCCATATTTCATAATCGAAATAGGCTGCAACAGCAAGCAATGTGCGGATGGATTTTAGCATAGCTACTGGGGAAAAGGTATCCTGATAGTCAATGCCTTCGCACGTTGACTATAACCTTTTGCCACTAGTCTAGCCTTGAATGTCTCCACATTTCCCATCTGCACCAATCTTTCTCTTGAAGATCCATTTACACCCAATAGGTACTATACCTTCTGGTGGATCTACCAAGGTCCAGACTTGGTTTGAGTGCATCGAGTCAATTTCTGACTTCATTGCCTCTAAGCCATTTCTCGGAGTCGATATCTGATATCGCCTCGTTGTAGGTTTTGGGATCATCACCATGAGCACCATTACCTATACGAGGAACATTTTCTCTACTTTCCTCTGAAATAATACCTAAGTATCTTTCAGGGGATGGAAAACTCTTTTCGATCTACGAGGTGGAGGAGGTAGTGTTCTTATTGGCTCAACCTGATTTGGTTCCACTTGGTCCTTAGCTCGTTCGCTCTTGTGAGACTTTCTTCTTGTGAGACTTTCTCATCAAGCTTAATCTGCTTTCCAATGCCGCTATCTTGAATAAACTATTTTTCAAGAAAGATGGCATGTCGACTCACAATCACATTGTGGTCTTCTGGAATGTAGAAATAGTATCCTAATGACTCTTTAGGATATCCTATGAATCGAGCTCTAAAGGACCTAAACTCTAACTTGTCCGCTTGTTGTCTTTTGACATGAGCCGGACAACCCCAAATTCTGAGATGACTCAGACTTGGTTTCTTACCGTGCCATATCTCATACGGTGTGGTAGGAACGGTTTTAGAGGGAAACCCTATTCAGTAGATAGATTGAAGTTAACAATGAATGTCCCCAAAGAAAATCAGGGAGGTCTGTGAAGCTCATCATGGATCGAACCATATCCAATAGAGTCCGATTTCTCCGTTCTGAAACCCCGTTGAGTTGAGGTGTTCCTGGTGGAGTCCATTGAGAGACTATGCCATTTTTCTTAAGATAGTCTAGGAATTTCCGGCTAAGGTATTCACCTCCTCGATCTGATCGAAGAACCTTAATGGGTTTTTCCAGTTTGTTTTTCTACTTCATGTCTGAATTCTTTGAACTTTTCAAAAGCTTCAGACTTGTGTCTCATAAGATACACATACCAGATCATCGGTAAAGGTAATGAAGTAGACAAAATTGCCTCTAGCCGGCACATCAAATGGGCCGCACACATCAGTATGTACTAGGGCAAGGAGATCTGTGGCCCTCTCCCCATGTCCAACAAAAGGGAGTTTAGTCATTTTGCCTTGAAGACAAGATTCACAAGTTGGATATGACTCAAAAGTCAATGGACTCAATAGCCCATTTTTCTCCAATTTGTTAATCCTATCTTCTGCTATATGACCTAATCTCAGGTGCCATAGATATCTATCATTTGGACTATCCCTAGGTCATTTTTGGCATTCACGTTTTGCTCGATAGTTAAAAATAGGTACATCAATATGTAACTGATAAAGACCATTAATAAGGAAAACCATTTGCAATTTTATTTCTTTCATAAAGAATGTTACAATGGTCCTTAAAGAAGGTAATCACATAGCCTTCTTGTGCTAAGCATGAAACAGAAATCAAATTCCTGCTAGCTGCAGGCACATAATAACAGTCTTTTAAAACTAAGTCTAAACCAGATGGTAATCGAAGAGGGATATGTTCCCACGGCTACTGCAGCAACTCTTGCTCCATTTTCAACGATGCGTAGGATCATGTCTCCATCCCTCAGCCTCCTGCTATCCTCAAGACCCTGCATAGAAGTGCACAGATGAGCACTAGAACCAGAGTCAAGCACCCAACTGGATGCAGAAGAAATCGTAAGGTTAGACTCAATAACGAGCATACCTCCAGAAGGACCTGCCTCCTTCTTGTTCTTCAGGGTGGCCAGGTAAGTAGGGCAGTTTCGCTTTCCAATGGCCGTCGCTGTTGCAATGGAAACACTTTTCTTTGTCATCGACCTTTCTTCTTCAACTTCTGCCTTTTTCTTCTTTCCTCCTTCTACCTTCTGCTTTTTCACAGACTTCTTTTTCTTTCCAAAAGACTTTCTTTTGGAAGAAGTCCATTCCATAGCAAGAACTGAGCTTTAAGAACCTTTCATAGAAAGCTCAGCGGTAACCAGCATATTCATTAATTCGGCCAAGGAATTTTGAAGTTTATGCATGTGGTAATTCATGATGAATTGCCCATATGCATCAGTCAAGGATTGCAGAATAATATCATTCTGCAGATCCAAGTCCAACTTCACACCGAGCTTCTCAAGCTCTTCCATGTCCTTGATCATTCATCAGACAGTGATCTTGGACTGACTGCCCATCATGCATCTTAGCCTTAAAAAGTCATTTCGTGACTTGATACTTGGCTGCGCGACTCTGTTCACCAAACATCTCCTGCAGGTGAGCCAACATTTGGCGAGCAGTCCGATATCTTCATGTTGGCGCTGGAGCTCATCAGACATCGAGCCCAACATGTAATATCTGGCCTTATTATCTTCGTCAATCCATTTTTCAGAGATGCTCTCTGTTCAGTGGATGGACGAGCTGGTAAGGTGGGAGGGTCCTGGTCCAATACATGGGTTAACTTCTCAGAACCCAAAATAATTTTGTAGTTCCTGAGCCAATCTTTATAATTGGGTCCGGTCAGTCTATGTGTGTCCAGGATACGTGCTAATGGGTTGGATGCAGACATTTTTCTGTAGAGAGTCAAAGATTCTAGTTAGATACTGTAATTTGACTTGACCAATTTGTTTAGGAATTTTATTTTTAAACAAATTAGCTCCCACTATTTTCTTGGATCCCTACACTTCCTCTGTAGAGATGCGAAAATCTCCATGATTAATGATTTCTAGTGGGTGGTGCGGTCTCACCAACTGACTCATCACCTCACCTAACAGTTATTGGTGATGGGTTAGCCAATGAGTGAACAACTCTTGTTCAATGATTCTCTAATCATGGTGCACCCAAACTTGGTCTCTAATTCATGAATCTCACCGTATCTGGAATATTGATCCACTCCTTAGTTAAGTCAGACCCACCATTTGCATAGACTGGATTCCTAATTGAGTCTCTCACCGTATCCAAAATATTGAGCCCAACTCATCCTCCAGCCCATAGCATCCAATGCCTAATAGACATGGTTGCATCTTTTCGGTGCAACTGAGCCACTATATCCAGCCGAGAACAATCAACCCGGGAAGGGCCCGCACATCTACAATGGTGGAAGACCTTAGACTTAATCTTTTCTTAGGGAGATTTGATTTAGGTCTCATTAAACTAGACTTGATATAGTCATAACAATTATGACTAACCTAGTGGCATGGGTTAGCTCGGATTATTGACCACCTCAGATCAGAACTGTGCCAACAAATATGGCCAGGTAAGTGAGATCGGTGGAAGGGATATGCCACTCAACAAGAATGCATTCGAGTCGAGTAGCTCCCAATTAAAAATCAGTCGATCGTATCTGCCAGACTTACCTTAGACACCAAATTATTGAGCCAGAACCAATCGAATTAGCCTACAATCCAGACTCTAACCATTGAGCCTAATTAGTTCTTAGCTTGATCGATCACTTGCATGACTCGATCTTGACCCAGACTTAATCCTATTAGACTGGTCAATTTAAGCACTATTGATCTCATCTAACCAACTCTTGATTCGGTTTGATCAACCGCTTAGACCTAATTGAGCTATCCAAGCCCGAACCTAATATTATGAATATATCTTAGATCTTAAATTCTTAATTTTAAATCTAACATATATTTCATAATTTTAATTCTCAATTAAGTTTAGGGTTTACGAACAAAATATGTAAATAAAATTCTAGGATTTTAGGATCTAGGGTTTTGCAGAAAGTAAGTTTTTGATTTCTGATTAAGGACGAATGCACAGCACCCCTACATATCATAAGAACATTACATCGAATGGAAGGAGAGGGCATTTAAATCCTACTTTATTTTTATGATCAGACAGTCAAGGGGAACGCCTTAATCAGAAATATAAATCTATAAAACTAGTTAGATCTACATCATATATCTCTTATATAAAATTGATCTAACTTTATACATGTTTTGCATACATCTCATATATCATATCATGCATATTTTTTAGATCTTAATTATCTCATAATTATCTAAAAAATTAGATTTAAATTAATCACATAAAAAAAATTCTAATCTAGATAATTATGTAGAACTATTCTACAACTAGTCTAAACATGCATGCATCATATCTCATATGATCTAAAAATTAAATAATTTTATTTTTTATTTTTTAAATTTTATTATAATATTTATAATCATCAAAAAATAAAAAATAAATAGATCTAAAATTATAATTTAATTAAAATAAATTATGATTATGCAAGACTATGTATAGAACTATTCTATTTTACAACTAGTCATGCATATTATAGAACTTAGAACTATATTATTTAATTTTAATTTTTTTGATTTTAGATCTAATCATATCTCATATGACATCTAAAAATATTTAATTATTAGATCAAAAATAAAATAAAATTAGATCTAAATAATTTAGAGAACCTTGCTTCGATACCAGCTGAAGGGGAAATCCTGATTTTTCGAATCAGATTCGTTCAGATCTGATCAGATCAAGAGAGATATTTTAAAAATTTTTCTCATATATTTAGATCAAATTTAAAATATTTTAGATCTAATTTTATAGATATAATAAATAAAATAAAAATAAATTAAATCTAATTTAATTTATACCTTGATATTGGGTAATCAGATTATCCTTTGATGATCCTGCTGATTGTCTAAGATTCTGGATCTAGCCACGCAAGCGTCTGGCCTCTATCGGTATCCACTCAAACTAAATCTAGAGATCTTCTCCTTTTTTATCACCTCTTCAAAAATTAGATCTATATCTGATTTGGAGGATCTTCAAAACTCCTTTCGAAGATCTGATGTCGTTGCTGCAGTAGTGCTGCCTTCTTCCTTTCTTGTCATTCTTTTCTTGTCTAGATCGCACCAAATTGGAGACCAACTTGGAGGGAGAGGGAGAGAGAGAACCAGAAGATGGTATGGAGGAGGGAGAGGGAGAGCCTTGGGGCATAGGCTAAGAAAGAACTCTATAAAAGTTGGGCGCAGATAGGGTTTATATAGACCCTGCTGCGCCATGTAGTGCCATATCATCCCAGCCAATCACATTGCTTCGTGCAATCAGATCTAAATCTGATTGATGAGATGACATCACCTAATCTAATCAGATGAGAGCTCCACTAATTCATCCTTAGATGGCACCTATGATTGGTCAAAGTCTATGGCTAGGGATCACCTAAGTAGAATCCAAGAAGCAATCTGGAGTCCCATCCATATGGGACTCCAGGCATCCCTATCTATGGGCGCACGCCTAGGGAGGCATGCACCCCCTCCTTTCTAATTTTTAGCAAAGGAACAAGCCCCTATCTACTCTTCTAAAGGTGCATGACACATGGGCAGATGTCTAAGTATCAAAGGTCAATGTTTGACCAAAGTCAAAGACAAGAATTAATAGGTGACGGAAAATGGCAGGTGTTGTCTCTATTTTATCTCATAAATTAAGATAGCCCTTTTCTAACCTAGACAAGCTCCAGCTAGACCAAGTAAAGGTACCTGAGTGAGCACAAACTCATTTGGCTCAGTCGAGATAACTTTTAATGATAATAAAAGGAGAACGTTAGGCTCAATCGTGTGCTAGCATAATTTTCTTAAACCTAATTGAATCTAATTCAAATCAATTGAACTGGATTAGTCTAATTGATGATATCTAGATTTAAACCCTAGTTTGTGTGATCCAGTTAGGTTCAGTTCTGTATAGTAATGGGATATGTCACGATCTCTATCATCGACATCATCAAAACTCCTTTCGATGGATCAGAACTCTTTCGATTCAAACAACTAGAATGACCAATTATCTAAATCATTCTAATTGCTCCCAAAATCGACCAGTGACACCTAGCAGTATATGGTGGCAACCCATCAAAATTAAAAATGAACCTCTCGGTGTAGCTATTTGTGTGATTAAGTTCTTCCATCTTGAGCCTCGATTAGATTAGGGTTAAAGTAAACTCGTCAAACCCTAATTTATATCATATGATTTAATCATTCGATTCAAGTCCAATGTAAAAACCTTAATAGAAACTCTTTCTATTATTTTACTCTACCATGGCCAAAGGCTTATGGACTTGATTCTCATGATTATCATAGGGCTGCTCCTCATCTACCGAGGTAGATAGATTTTCTCTTGGTGCAATCCAATTCTTACAATGAACATTGATAAGTGGTAAAAATATACTAATAAAAGTATTAAATTATAAAATAAATTTATCTATTTCTTTAGAAATTGATATTTTTATTAATTTTATATAGGAAAGAAGGTCACTAATGTGAAGATCTTATTTTTGTAGTTTAGATGAAATAAATTTCAGGCAAAATAGACTTCAAATGAGCTCAAAATTGAATTTCAAAAAAAAAAAATAGTTCGGTTCAAATCGGTTTAGAACACTGGTTCAGCGGTTCGGCCCGATTCGATCGCAACAGCAAACCAACCTGCTGACGCAACGCTGACGTTAGGATGATATCAGCATTTTTTGTGGCTCACGGTGGACCATCCAGAGGATATTTCGGGCATTTCACATCAAGAAAAGCGCTCCGATTAACTGAAGAATGTGGTGGTCCATGCAACACCGAGCTCGCGCATGGTCTATGGAGAGTAATTTGGGAATTTTGTCTGATCCAATGGGCAGCATTCATTGAAACTTGATCGGACGGTCGAAATGAAGGCGCTGATGGATGGCATCCGTAGCTCCTGATTGAGATCCAACGGCTGAGATTCATCCTGACGTTAAACTAAAGATCAGAAGCCTTCTTTCTACGTGATCGGATGGCCCAGATTCAATCTAACGATTGATCCAATGGCTGATATGAAATTCGACTTGATCTGGGTTATTTTAAGGGGTTTTTAAGTGGTTTTTGGATCATTTGATCAACATCTAACCGGCAGAATTATCCAGATCTTAATTTGAGTTATTTTGGGAGTCTTAAACCTAATTTTTGATGGATTTTGGAGGAAAATCAATCTCTTGATCTATAAAAAGCCTGTTGTTGCCATGAAAAAAAATCAAAGAGAGGGAGAGAAGAAAGAGTCAGAGAGAGAGGGAGAGAAGAAAGAGGGAGAAGAAGTCAGAGAAAAAGAAAAAAAAAAAGAGAGGAAAGAGGTAGAAAGAGAAGAGTGATTTGTGAGAAATAAAAAAAGATTTTTGAGACTTTTTTTGACAATCAAGACATCGATCAAGGAGCATCTTCTTCACCAAGTTCTCCACATCAAGAACAACAGACAATCAATTTCAGCAATCAAACAGTCTAATTTTTCTATGCTTTTTATTTTATTTACTATTTTTGAACTTATTATCATGAACTAAATTTTTTTTACTAAGGCTAAGGTGTAGCCACTCTTTTGGTGCAATATTCAGTATGATTTATTTTTAAATTTTATTCATGAGGAGTATATAAATCTGATCTTAATGCTTTTAGATTACTGATCATCTTCTAATTGATCTGATGAACATAGATGTTATGGACCAAGTACATCTATGTTATTGCTTCTTGATTATATACCTTGTATTATGAATCAAATTAAAATTCATATGCATGCGAGAATTTTAGTGCGCTTTGAACGCAGCGTATTTTAATTAGAGGGTTTCATAAAACTTAATGCATTAATATTTATTTAAATTACACCTTGACCAAAGGATAATTAATAAATATTGATAGTTTTGCTATGCCTGAACCAAAGGATAGTGAATAAATTAGGAGACTCCATCATCATATAAAATAAAATTAATCTAAAAATCTGAATATTGTATTGACTTAGTTGGTGAACCAATTGCCTTAGTAATCCATTGCTCTTGAGTTTAAAACCCTAATAATTTACACTCTCTCTATTTTCTTAAAAATTTTTAATTATTTTTTTATTTTATTCTTTAATTTCTTATTCTCATAAATCAATCTTCTAAATAAAGCATAGAAAAGAGCTTTTCAGTACTTATTTTCCAATCCTTTAGGGATGATACTCTACTCATTCACTTTATTACTTGATCGACTGGTGCACTTGCCATAACTATAAATTAGCATGCATCAAGTTTTTGGCACCATTGCCGAGATTATGTCTAAAATAATATTAAAATTTTGATCCTAGCTTTACTTTAAAATTTTATTTTTAATTTTTATTATTTAAAAAAAAAATTATTGCATGACACGTACTGGACATAGTAACTTACTATGTTTAGATCCAAAAATTGAAAGAACCATTAGAAGACTACAACAAGAGAGAAACATGGCAGCTGAAGATCCTAACGACATCAATCTAGGATTGGATATGGTGACTGAAGGACAACATGAATCTATTCGATCAGTACATTATTCATTAAATAATTATATCACACCATCTATAGTCGATGTAGCTTCGAGCATCAGGAGACTGTCTGTATGAGCAAACTGAAGGGAAATCCTGATTTTTTGGTTCAGGTTCGTTCAGATCTGATCAGATCAAGAGATATATTTCAAAAAAAATTTTCTTAATCCCAATCAGATCTTGATATATTTCAGATCTGATTCTTATTATTTTAATAAAATAAAATTAAAAGATAAATTAAATTAAATTTAATTTACCTGATCTGGGTAATCCTATTACCCTGTTGATGATCCTGTTTGCAGTGGAAGGTTCTGGATCTTAGCCATGCAAGCACCTGGCCTCTATCGGTATCCAATTGGGTTGGATCTAGAGATCCTCTTCTTCTCTATCACGCCTCCAAAAATCAGATCTAGATCTGATCTGGAGGATCTTCAAAACTCTTTTTGAAGATGAGCAGTCGTCCTTTGCAGCAGCGCAGCCTTCTTACTTTTGATCGCCTTTCTTTGATCTGAATTGCACCAACCAAGGTCCAAAACTCCTTTTGGACGTGGAGAGCAAGGGGAGAAGGTGGTTTGGCATGGAGAGGGAGGGGAGAGGCAAACTTGGGGTGTGGAGAAACTCTGATCTCATCATATCTCATACAATCTGAGTTGGATACAGGGTCTTATTTATAGACTAGCTGTGATCCAACTCCTCTTCTTCCCAACCAATCACAACCCTTTGTGAAATCAGATCTAAATCTGATTGGTGGGAATAGAGTCCCCTGGATTCCTCCTTAGAGGGTGCCTAAGACCAGTCAAAGTTGGTTCTTAGAAGAACTCTAATTGGAATCCAAAAAGGAGATGGAGTCCTTGTCCAACAAGGACTCCTAGGCGCCTCCAACTTGGGCACACGCCTAGGGTGGCGTGCGCCCCTCTCCTTGCCAGGTTCTGGCAGGGGGACAGGCCCCCACCAACTCTCCAATAGGTGCATGACATGTGGTCAAAAGTCAAAGTGTCAATGGTCAACGTTTGACCAGTCAAAGGTAGACTTTTGACCAAAGTCAAAGAACAAGAAATGGCAGGTGACCAAAAATGGCAGGTAGTGTCTTACAAATAAGACAACCTTTTCTGACTTGGACAACCTCCTGTCAGACCATATGAAGGCCTCTGATTGAGCACAAACTCCTTTGGCTCAGTCAGGACAACTTATTTATGATAGCAAAAGAAGAACGTTAGGTTCAATCGAGTGCTAGCACGATTTTCCTTGAACCTAATTGAATCTCATTCAGATCAATTGAACTAGATCAGTTCAATTGATGATCACCAGATTCAAACCCTTGTTTGTGTGACCCAGTTAGGTTCAGTTCTGTATGGTAATGGGATATGTCATGATCTCTATCATCGACATCATCGAAACTCCTTTCGATGGATCAGAACTCTTCTGATTCGAACAGCTAGAATGATCGATCATCTAAATCATTCTAATTGCTCCCAAAATCCACCAGTGACACCTAGCAGTATATGGTGGCAACCCATCAGAGCTGAATGCGAACCTCTTGGTGCAGCTACCTGTGTGATTCAGTTCTTCTATCTTGAGCCCCGATCAGATTAGGGTTAAGGTGAACTCGTCAAACCCTAGTCTCTATCATATGATGTAATCATTCGATTCGAGTCCAATGTGAAAATCTAAATAGAAACTCTTTCTATTATTTCACTCTGCCATGGCCATGGGCTTCTGGACTTGATTCTCATGATTCATCATAGGGCTGCTCCTCTACCACCGAGGTAGATAGATTCCATCTTGATGCCATCCAGTTCCTACAATGAACATGCTCATAGCCAACATACACCTCAGGGTTCCATATGGCTAGGAGACCGAGTAATGGTGTAGTCAAACTATAACACCCTCAAGGTGAACTGCCGATGCACCTCAGGTCAAAGAACCAGACACACTACTGCAGCATCGAGTCAGTCATTGACGAGAAGGTAGACTCCCTAATGACTACTCGAGGTGGTCACGCTCAGTGCCCTCGTTCTCTAACGAGTACCTGTACTCTCGCTCCGGTGTCTCCACACCGTAGACTCAAGACTCATCTACTAAAGAGAAGCGATTGTACACCAACCTTCCGGATCAATCACCATCCTCGTGATGATCCTATGGTCGGGAGCAATTTATGAGTTAACAATGATTATTCATGTCTTAAATTTTCAACTCTTGAAAATATGAATTATCATTACCATTAACTCAAAGGATGTATCACAGACACTAAATACACATATGTGATAGAAAATAACCCATTTATTGATTTTAGTCAAAATTACAATTTTGCCCCTAGAAGTGTATTACAAGTGTCAGCCAATTCTGGCTTCTAGGGCACATATATCTAACAATCTCCCACTTGTCCTAAAGCCAATTGGCTACAAGTCTAAGTCCCATCTTCTCAAGGTGGGCTTCGAATCTCTGCTGGCCCAACGGCTTTGTAAGTGGGTCTGCCACATTATCTACGGAGTCGACTCTCTTGACCTCGACGTAACCCTTCTCGAGGTAATCGTGGATGAGGTGGTATCGCCGCTCAATGTGCTTGGATTTCTGGTGAGACCTTGACTCCTTAGCAAGGGCTATGGCGCCATTGTTGTCGCAGTATAGAGGAATGGCATCTGATGGCATTACTCCGATTTCTACAGCAAACTTCTTATACCAGAATGCTTCCTTCGTAGCCTCTGATGCAGCGATATATTCTGCTTCCATGGTGGAATCTGCTATCACCATTTGCTTGGAACTCTTCCAGCTGATAGCTCCACCATTGCACACAAATAGACTTCCAGATGTCGACTTTCGATCATCTATATCGGACATGAAATCCGAGTCTATGTATCCCTGG
Organism: Cocos nucifera; assembly: GCA_006176705.1. Classification (NCBI taxonomy): domain Eukaryota; kingdom Viridiplantae; phylum Streptophyta; class Magnoliopsida; order Arecales; family Arecaceae; genus Cocos; species Cocos nucifera. The sequence continues at coordinate 12,378 of QRFJ01001182.1, forward strand.
ACTTGGAGTTCTCTGTTACCAAAGACCAACATTATATCCTTAGTTCTTCTCAAGTACTTAAGAGACATTTCACAGAAGTCCAGTGTTCTTCACCTGGATTTGACTGATATCTGCTTGTGACACTCACAGCATGGGCTATATCAGGTCGTGTACATAGCATGGCATACATGAGGCTCCCTATTGCAGAAGCATAAGGGATCTTGCTCATGCGTTCTATTTCCTCAGGTGTGCTGGGGCACATCTTCTTGGAAAGATGAATACCATGTCTGAAGGGTATTAATCCCCTCTTAGAGTTTTCCATACTAAACCTCTTTAGTACTTCCTCTATGTACATCTTCTGTGAAAGTCCTAGCATCCTATTCGGTCTATTCCTATAGACCTTAATTCCTAGAATAAAGGATGCTTCACCTAGGTCTTTCATGGAGAATTCCTTGGACAACCACATCTTAACTGATGTCAACATGGGAATATCATTCCTATAAGGAGGATGTCATCCACGTACAATACAAGGAAGACAACAGCGCTCCCACTGACCCTTTTGAAAACACATCATTCCTCTTTGTTTTTGATGAAACCAAACTTTTTGATCACATCATTGAAACGAGTGTTCCAGCCTCCGAGATGCTTGCTTAAGTCCATATATGACCTTTGCAGCTTGCAAACTTTGTGAATCAAGTATCACTGGATGTGAAACTAGTGGCTATGAGGTATAGATATCTTCCTCAAATATCCATTTAGAATGCCATTTTCACGTCCATTTGCCATATTTCATAATCGAAATAGGCTGCAATGGCAAGCAATGTGCGGATGGATTTTAGCATAGCCACTGGGAAAAAGGTATCCTGATAGTCAATGCCTTCGCGTTGACTATAACCTTTTGCCACCAGTCTAGCCTTGAATGTCTCCACATTCCCATCTGCACCAATCTTTCTCTTGAAGATCCATTTACACCCAATAGGTACTATACCTTCTGGTGGATCTACCAAGGTCCAGACTTGGTTTGAGTGCATCGAGTCAATTTCTGACTGCATTGCCTCTAGCCATTTCTCGGAGTCGATATATCTGATATCGCCTCGTTGTAGGTTTTGGGATCATCACCATGAGCACCATTACCTACGAGGAACATTTTCCTCTACATCCTCTGAAAATAATACCTAAGTATCTTTCAGGGATGGGAAACTCTTTCCGATCTACGAGGTGGAGGAGGTAGTGTTCTTATTGGCTCAACCTGATTTGGTTCCAACTTGGTCCTTAGCTCGTTGTACTTGTGAGACTTTCTCATCAAGCTTAATCTGCTTTCCAATGCCGCTATCTTGAATAAACTATTTTTCAAGAAAGATGGCATGTCGACTCACAATCACATTGTGGTCTTCTGGAATGTAGAAATAGTATCCTAATGACTCTTTAGGATATCCTATGAATCGAGCTCTAAAGGACCTAAACTCTAACTTGTCCGCTTGTTGTCTTTTGACATGAAGCCGGACAACCCCAAATTCTGAGATGACTCAGACTTGGTTTCTTACCATGCCATATCTCATACGGTGTGGTAGGAACGGTTTTAGAGGAACCCTATTCAGTAAGATAGATTGAAGTTAACAATGAAGTGTCCCCAAAGAAAATCAGGGAGGTCTGTGAAGCTCATCATGGATCGAACCATATCCTAATAGGGTCCGATTTCTCCATTCTGAAATCCCATTGAGTTGAGGTGTTCCTGGTGGAGTCCATTGAGAGACTATGCCATTTATCCTTGAGATAGTCTAGGAATTTTCGGCTAAGGTATTCACCTCCTCGATCTGATCGAAGAACCTTAATGGGTTTTTCAGTTTGTTTTTCTACTTCATGTCTGAATTCTTTGAACTTTTCAAAAGCTTCAGACTTGTGTCTCATAAGATACACATACCCATACCTAGACAGATCATCGGTAAAGGTAATGAAGTAGACAAAATTGCCTCTAGCCGGCACATCAAATGGGCCGCACACATCAGTATGTACTAGGGCAAGGAGATCTGTGGCCCTCTCCCCATGTCCACTACAAAAGGGAGTTTAGTCATTTTGCCTTGAAGACAAGGATTCACAAGTTGGATATGACTCGGAAGTCAATGGACTCAATAGCCCATTTTTCTCCAATTTGTTGATCCTATCTTCTGCTATATGACCTAATCTCAGGTGCCATAGATATCTGTCATTTGGACTATCCCTAGGTCGTTTGGCATTCACGTTTTGCTCGATAGTTAGAACAGGTACATCAATATGTAGCTGATAAAGACCATTAATAAGGAAACCATTTGCAATTTTATTTCTTTCATAAAGAATGTTACAATGGTCCTTAAAGAAGGTAATCACATAGCCTTCTTGTGCTAAGCATGAAACAGAAATCAAATTCCTGCTAGCTGCAGGCACATAATAACAGTCTTTCAAAACTAAGTCTAAACCAGATGGTAATCGAAGAGGGTATGTTTCCCACGGCTACTGCAGCAACTCTTGCTCCATTACCGATGCGTAGGATCATGTCTCCATCCCTCAGCCTCCTGCTATCCTCAAGACCCTGCATGGAAGTGCACAGATGAGCACTAGAACCAGAGTCAAGCACCCAACTGGATGCAGAAGAAACCGTAAGGTTAGACTCAATAACGAGCATACCTCCAGAAGGACCTTCCTTCTTGTTCTTCAGGGTGGCCAGGTAAGTAGGGCAGTTCCGCTTCCAATGGCCGTCGCTGTTGCAATGGAAATACTTTCCTTTGACATCGGCCTTTTCTCTTCGGCTCTGCCTTCTTCTTCTTTGATCCTTCCACCTTTGCTTTTTCACAGACTTCTTTTTCTTTTCCATAAGACTTTCTTTTGGAAGAAGTCCGTTCCATAGCAAGAACTGAGCCTTTAGAACCTTTCATAGAAAGCTCAGCGGTAACCAGCATATTCATTAATTCGGCCAAGGAATTTTGAAGTTTATGCATGTGGTAATTCATGATGAATTGCCCATATGCATCAGTCAAGGATTGCAGAATAATATCATTCTGCAGGTCCAAGTCCAACTTCACACCGAGCTTCTCAAGCTCTTCCATGTCCTTGATCATTGTCAGACAGTGATCTTGGACTGACTGCCCATCACGCATCTTAGCCTTAAAAAGTCATTTTTTGTGACTTGATATTTGGCTGCGCGACTCTGTTCACCAAACATCTCCTGCAGGTGAGCCAACATTTTGGCGAGCAGTCCCGATATCTTCATGTTGGCGCTGGAGCTCATCAGACATCGAGCCCAACATGTAATATCTGGCCTTATTATCTTCGTCTATCCATTTTTCCAGAGATGCTCTCTGTTCAACAGATGGACGGGCTGGTAAGGTGGGAGGGTCCTGGTCCAAAACATGGGTTAACTTCTCGAAACCCAAAATAATTTTGTAGTTCCTGAGCCAATCTTTATAATTGGGTCCGGTCAGTCTATGTGTGTCCAGGATACGTGCCAATGGGTTGGACGCAGACATTTTCCTGTAGAGAGTCAAAGATTCTAGTTAGATACTGTAATTATGACTTGACCAATTTTGTTTAGGGATTTTATTTTTAAACAAATTAGCTCCCACTATTTTTCTCGGATCCCTACACTCCCTCTGTAGAGATGCGAAAATCTCCATGATTAATGATTTCTAGTGGGTGGTGCGGTCTCACCAACTGACTCATCACCTCACCTAACAGTTATTGGTGATGGGTTAGCCAATGAGTGAACAACTCTTGTTCAATGATTCTCTAATCATGGTGCACCCAAACTTGGTCTCTAATTCATGAATCTCACCGTATCCAGAATATTGATCCACTCCTTAGTTAAGTCAGACCCACCATTTGCATAGACTGGGTTCCTAATTGAGTCTCTCACCGTATCCAAAATATTGAGCCCAACTCATCCTCCAGCCCATAGCATCCAATGCCTAATAGACATGGTTGCATCTTTCCGGTGCAACTGAGCCACTGTATCCAGCCGAGAACAATCAACCTCGGGAAGGGCCCGCACATCTACAATGGTGGAAGACCTCAGACTTAATCTTTTCTTAGGGAGAATTGATTCAGGTCTCATTAAACTAGACTTGTCATAGTCATAACAATTATGACTAACCTAGTGGCATGGGTTAGCTCGGATTATTGACCACCTCAGATCAGAACTGTGTCAACAGATATGGCCAGGTAAGTGAGACCGGTGGAAGGAATATGCCATTAACTCGTACAAGAATGCATTCAGGTCGAGTAGCTTCCAATTAAAAACCAGTCGGTCATCGTATGTGCCAAACTTACCTTAGACACCAAATTATTGAGCCAGAACCAATTGGGTTAGCCTACAATCCAGACTCTAACCTCTGAGCCTAATTAGGTCTTGCTTGATCGTGACTCGATCTTGACCCAGACTTAATCCTATTAGGCTGGTCAATTTAAGCATTGTTGATCCCATCTAACCAACTCTTGATTCGGTTTGATCAACCGCTTAGACCTAATTGAGCTACCCAAGCCCGAACCCAGTATTATGAATATGTCTTAGATCTAAAATTCTCAATTTTAGACCTAATTGATATTTCCATAATCTTAATTTTTAATTAAGTAGGGTTCATAAATAAAATATGCACAATAAATCCTAGGGTTTCAGGATCTAGGGTTTTGCAGAAAGTAAGTTTTGGATTTCTGATTAAGGACGAATGCGCAGCACCCCTACACATCATAAGAACACCCCATCGGGAAAGGAGGAGCCTTTAAACCCTTCTTCATTCTTATGACCGGACGGCCAAGAGGAACGCCTTAATCAGGAACATGCAATACTACAAAATAGTTTTAGATCTATATCATATATCTCATATATAAATTAGATCTAATCATGGCATATTTTGCATACATCTCATGTATCGAATCATGCATATTTTCAGATCTAAATTATCTCATAATAATCTAAAAAATTAGATTTAAATTGATCTAATCAAAATAAATTCTAATCTAGACAATTATGTAGAACTATTCTACAACTAGTCTAGACATGCATCAATCATATCTCATATGATATTTAAAATTAAATAATTTTATTTACTATTTTTTAGATGTTATTATAACATTATAATATCAAAAAATAGTAAATAAATAGATCTAAAATATGATTTAATCAAATTAAATTCAAAAATATGCAAGACTATTCTATAGAACTATTCTATTTTAGAACTAGTCATGCATATTTTCTAATCTTAGATCCAAATTATTTAATTTTAATTTTTTCTGATTTTCAGATCTGATCACATCTCATGTGACATCTAAAATTACTTATTTTTTAATTAAAATAAATTTAAAATTAGATCTAAATACTTTTAGAACCTTGGCTCTGATACCAGTTGAAGGGAAATCCTGATTTTCCCGGTCCAGGTTCGTTCAGATCTGATCAGATCAAGAGATATATTTCAAAAAATTTTTTCTTTGATCTAATCAGATCTTGAGATATTTTAGATCTGATTCTTATTATTTTAATAAAATAAAATTAAAAGATAAATTAAATCAAATTTAATTTACCTTGATTGGGTAATCCTATTACCCGTTGATGATCCTGTTGCAGCGGAAGGTTCTGGATCTAGCCACGCAAGTGCCTGGCCTCTACCGGTATCCACTCAGGTTGGATCTGGAGATCCTCTTCTTCTCTATCACATCTCCAAAAATTCAGATCTGGATCTGATCTGGAGGATCTTCAAAACTCCTTTTGAAGATCAGCAGTCGTCCTTTGCAGCAGCGCAGCCTTCTAGCTTTCAGTGCCTTTCTTTGATCTGGATTGCACCAACCAAGGTCCAAAACTCCTTTTGGACGTGGAGAGGAAGAGGGAGAAGGTGGTTTGGCATGGAGAGGGAGGAGGAGAGGCAGCCTTGGGGCATGGGAGAAATTGTGATTCTTCATCAATTCTCATCAATCTGAGTTGGGCGCAGGGTCTTATTTATAGACTAAGCTGTGATCCAACTCCTCTTCTTCCCAACCAATCACAACCCTTTGTGAAATCAGATCTAAATCTGATTGGTGGGAATAGAGTCCCCTGGATTCCTCCTTAGAGGGTGCCTAAGACCAGTCAAAGTTGGTTCTTAGGAGAACTCTAATTGGAATCCAAAAAGGAGATGGAGTCCCTTGTCCAACAGGGACTCCTAGGCGCCTCCAACTTGGGCACACGCCAAGGGTGGCGTGCGCCCTCCTCCTTGCCAGGTTCTGGCAGGGGGACAGGCCCCCACCAGCTCTCCAATAGGTGCATGACATGTGGTCAAAAGTCAAAGTGTCAATGGTCAACATTTGACCAGTCAAAGGTCAGACTTTTGACCAAAGTCAAAGAACAAGAAATGGCAGGTGACCAAAAATGGCAGGTAATGTCTTACAAAATAAGACAACCTTTTCTGACTTGGACAACCTCCAGTCAGACCATATGAAGGCCTCTGATTGAGCACAAACTCCTTTGGCTCAGTCAGGACAACTTATTTATGATAGTAAAAGAAGAACGTTAGGTTCAATCGAGTGCTAGCACGATTTTCCTTGAACCTAATTGAATCTCATTCAGATCAATTGAACTAGATCAGTTCAATTGATGATCACCAGATTCAAACCCTTGTTTGTGTGACCCAGTTAGGTTCAGTTCTGTATGGTAATGGGATATGTCATGATCTCTATCATCGACATCATCGAAACTCCTTTCGATGGATCAGAACTCTTCTGATTCGAACAGCTAGAATGATCGATCATCTAAATCATTCTAATTGCTCCCAAAATCCACCAGTGACACCTAGCAGTATATGGTGGCAACCCATCAGAGCTGAATGCGAACCTCTTGGTGCAGCTACCTGTGTGATTAAGTTCTTCTATCTTGAGCCCCGATCAGATTAGGGTTAAGGTGAACTCGTCAAACCCTAGTCTCTGTCATATGATGTAATCATTCGATTCGAGTCCAATGTGAAAATCTAAATAGAAACTCTTTCTATTATTTCACTCTGCCATGGCCATGGGCTTCTGGACTTGATTCTCATGATCATCATAGGGCTGCTCCTCTACCACCGAGGTAGATAGATTCCATCTTGATGCAATCCAGTTCCTACAATGAACATGCTATAGCCAACATACACCTCAGGTTCCATATGGCTAGGAGATCGAGTAATGGTGTAGTCAAACTATAACACCCTCAAGGTGAACTGCCGATGCACCTCAGGTCAAAGAACCAGACACACTACTGCAGCATCGAGTCAGTCATTGACGAGAAGGTAGACTCCCTAATGACTACTCGAGGTGGTCACGCTCAGTGCCCTCGTTCTCTAACGAGTACCTGTACTCTCGCTCCGGTGTCTCCACACCGTAGACTCAAGACTCATCTACTAAAGAGAAGTGATTGTACACCAACCTTCCAGATCAATCACCATCCTCGTGATGATCCTATGGTCGGGAGCAATTTATGAGTTAACAATGATTATTCATGTCTTAAATTTTTAACTCTTGAAAATATGAATTATCATTATCATTAACTCAAAGGATGTATCACAGATACTAAACATACATATGTGATAGAAAATAACCCATTTATTGCTTTTAGTCAAAATTACAATTTTGCCCCTAGAAGTGTATTACATGTGTCAGCCAATTCTGGCTTCTAGGGCACATATATCTAACACAAACAACTTCGAAATAAAGTCGACAATGATCCAGATGATTCAATCAACTGTCCAATTTAGTGGACACGTGCATGATGATTCGAATGCCCATATTTCTAATTTTCTTGAACTTTGCGATACTTTTAAAATTAATGGGGTATCGGATGATGCTATTAGATTAAGGTTATTTTCTTTCTCTTTATGGGACAAAGCTAAGAGTTGGCTTCATTCTCTTTTTGTAGGTTCTATTATAACTTGGGATGTCCTAGCCCAAAAATTCTTAGCCAAGTACTTTCCACCTTCCAAGACTGCCAAGATGCGCAACGATATCACTTCTTTTATGCAGATGGACATGGAGACACTATATGAGGCTTGGGAGCATTTCAAGGAACTGCTGAGGAGATGTCCACATCATCAACTACCCGTATGGCTTTCAGGTACAAACTTTCTATAATGGTTTATCTCCTACTAATCATTCTATGATTGATGCAGCAGCAGGAGGAACCATTAATCAAAAAATGGAGGAAGAAGCCTTCGATCTGATCGATGAGATGGCATCAAATAGCTATCAATGGCAGACAGAAGCGCATGATGCCAAAAAGACTAGCAGCTGTGCAGGGAGTAGATTGCGTGCCAACCTTACTAGCTGAAATTGCAGCCCTTAGAGCCGAAGTCAACAACTTGAAGGGAACAGCTATGCATATTCAGAGCATTACTTGTGACCTGTGTGGAGGAGGACACGATACGAGCAATTGCCAGACAGGTAATCCTTTTGCTAAAACAACTGATACAGCTAATTATATTGGTAATTTTTTTCAGGCCGCAACAAAACAATCCCTACTCCAACACATACAATCAAGGGTGGAGGCAGCACCCAAATTTCTCATGGAGTAATCAAAATGCAGCACAACAGCCACCCCCGGAGATTCCAAGTACCTAAAAAGAAGTCCAACATGGAAGAGCTGATGGTCAAATTTATGCAAAACCAAGAAGCAACTATAAAAAATTTAGAAGCCAAACTTAGACAGGACCAAACAGTAGCAATTCGAAACTTGGAGATGCAAATAGGTCAAATGGCTAAGATAATCTCCGAGAGATCTCAAGGATCCTTGCCCAAGCAACACAGAGACCAATCCAAGGGAGCAAGTCAATGCTATCACCCTAAGAAGTGGTACAAAGCTGGAGGAGCCACATCAGAAGAAAGAGACTGAAGAGCCAACTACAAATAAGGAACCATCAACTAAAATTCGTCAGTCACCAAAACAACTAGCAGATGGATGGTCTCCAGGTATATACGGTTTGCCAATCCAAATGTGAAGCCCTACGTGCCTGCCACTACCATTTCCCAGAGAGACAAATACAGCATCCAGATAAAAAATTTTCTAACTTTTTCAAAATATTAAAGAATTTACATATTAATATTCCTTTTGTAGATGCTATTACTCAAATGCCCAGGTATGCCAAGTTTCTCAAAGAAATCCTAACAAATAAGAAAAAGCTGAAGGAGCATGAGAGAATAAATTTGAATGAAGAATGCTCAGCAATACTTCAAAATAAATTACCACAGAAGCTAAAAGATCCAGGGAGTTTTACTATCCCTTGCATTATTGGTGATTGTAGTTTTGATAAAGTTTTATGTGATTTAGGAGCAAGCATTAATCTCATGCCTTTTTCTATTTTTAGGAAAGCTGGGTCTAGGAGAACCAAAGCCTACCACTATTACTCTTCAATTAGCTGATAGATCCATTAAATATCCAAGAGGTATAGTGGAGGATGTCTTGGTAAAGGTAAACAAGTTTATTTTTCCTATTGATTTTATTGTTCTTGATATGGAAGAAGATTATGATGTACCCCTTATTTTAGGGAGACCCTTTTTAGCTACTGGAGGAGCTTTAATAGATGTTCAACAAGAAAAATTAATTCTTAGAAGTCCAAGATGAACAAGTTACTTTTAATGTTTTCAAAGATACTAAACATACTGATGATAATCAAACTTATTTTCTAATTGATATTATTGACAATTCCATTATATGAGAATTCTGTAGAAAATAGGTTTGAGACTATAAAAGCGAGCAATGTCCAATTGAAAGAGGGATCGACCAAACATGAAAGTATTCCAATTGAAGTGGCACCGGATTGATCCACTTTAGAACTCAAAGAAAGTCAAGCTGAAGACTATAAATCAGAACTACTAGATAGGTTGTTTCTTTTCTTTTTAGTTTTGATCATTTTTTTTTTCTTTTATTTTTTAGTAATTTATTGTTGCTCTTTTACTGCTTTGGTGTGTATTTTTAATTTTGCAGAGAAAAATCAATGAGAGCTCAAGCAAAATTTCAAAGCTCCAAAGAATCAGACTGAACCAAATCAGGTGTATTCCTTCCTATCCTTTATTGCACCCTTTATTTTTCTTTCTCCTTTAAGACAATGTAGAATAAGTTAATTTAAAAAAAAAAATCATGTGTCAAGAAGAAAATCTTGAGCAAGATAAACTGGATAAGTGATAAAAGATAGAATTATTTGCTAATGAATGTAATGAGTTAAAGAAGTAGATTAGTTGGTCAACTTTTAGCAGCCTACTTAGGTCATTAAAAGACTATTAGCACTTTTAATTGCACATGCACACTAACAAGGCAAAGTAGGTATTGATTATAAGGCCAACTGAGGATTCAATTATCACTAAAAATTGATAATTAATATACATTCTAATCAAAGAAACTTGAATTTAAGGAAAGAGCTACCTGCCTATAAATAAAGTGCAAAAGATAGAGTATATGTGGATTGCCCAAAGCCTAGTAACTGGGTCTCTGCACCTAGGTCAAGTATGAAAATTTACGTAAAATGGTGAAGGAAAGGCCAGGATGCTCAGCACAGTAAAAAAAAAAAAAGAAAAAAAAAAGAGAGAAGAGAAAGGCAGTGTGAAAGCTACCTTAATTCATGAGTATAAAATTGAGAATGTATAGAAAATTGACCAAAATAGGTGATAAGAGAAGATACTTTTGTTCTTTTAATTTAATACTGAAATGCTAAAGTTAGTCATCACGAACACAAGTGCTATAGATCTTTGATGTACTCTAAGAAAGTTTTTAATTGTATTGACTGAAAAATTTGCTTCTGAAGCTCAATGCTTAGTTAGCAGTATTTTCTAAACTTTTTGATCTTTAGTCCTAGATTATATCTTTGTGATGGATAATCTTATTGAAACATGATATTAAATAAAACATTGCTAAGGGACTAGTAATGACTAAGTTGGAGGGTGTGATAAGTGGTAAAAATATACTAATAAAAGTATTAAATTATAAAATAAATTAATTTATTTCTTTAGAAATTAATATTTTTATTAATCTTATGTAGGAAAGAAGGCCACCAATATGAAGATCTTATTTTTCTAATTCAGATGAAATAAATTTCAAGCAAAATGGACTTCAAACGAGCCCGAAATTGAATTTCAAAAAAAAAAAATTTGATTCGGTTCAAACCAATTCAACGGTTTGGCCCTGTTCGATCGCAATAGCAAACCGACCCGCTGATGCAACGTTGACGTCAGGATGACGTCGGCATTTTTTGCGGCTCACGGTGGACCATTCGGAGGATATTTCGGGCATTTCACATCAGGAAAAGCGCTTCAATTAGCTAAAGAACGTGGCGGTCCATGCAACATCGGGCTCGCGCATGGTCTACGAAGGATAATTTAGAAATTTTGTCTAATCCAATGGGCGACATTCACTGAAACTTGATCGGATGGCCGAAACGAAGGCACTGATGGACGGCATCCGCAGCTCCTGATCGAGATCCAATGGCTGAGATTCATCCCGACGTTAAACTAAAGATCAGAAGCCTACTTTCTACATGATCGAACAGCCCAGATTCAATCTAATAGTTGATCCAATAGTTGATATGAAATCTGACTTGATTTAGATTATTTTAAGGGGTTTTTAAGTGGTTTTTGGATCCAGATCCTAATTTGAGTTGTTTTAGGAGTCTTAAACCTAATTTTTGATGGATTTTGGGGGAAAATCAATCTCTTGATCTATAAAAAGCCTGTTGTTGCCGGGAAAAAAAAAAATCAGAGAGAGGGAGAGAAGAAAGAGTCAGAGAGAGAGAGGGAGAGAAGAAAGAGAGAGAAGAAGTCAGAGAAAAAGAAAAAAAAAGAAAAAGAGAGGAAAGAAGTAGAAAGAGAAGAGTGATTTGTGAGAAATAAAAAAGGATTTTTGATTTTTTTTTTGACAATCAAGACATCGATCAAGGAGCATCTTCTTCACCAAGTTCTCCACATTAAAAGCAACAGACAATCAATTTCAGCAATCAAACAGTCTAATTTCTCTATGCTTTTTATTTTATTTGCTATTTTTGAACTTGTTATCATGAATTAAATTTTCTTTTACTAAGACTAAGGTGTAGCCACTCTTTTGATGCAATATTCAGTATGATTTATTTTTAAATTTTATTCATGAGGAGTATATAAATCTGATCTTAATGCTTTTAGATTACTGGTGATCTTCTAATTGATCTGATGAACATAGATGTTACGGACCAAGTACATCTATGTTATTGCTTCTTGATTATATACCTTGTATTATGAATCAAATTAAAATTCATATGCATGTGGAAATTTTAGTATGCTTTGGATGCAGCGTATTTTAATTAGAGAATTTCATAAAACTTAATGCATTAATATTTATTTAAATTACACCTGGACCAAAGGGTAATTAATAAATATTGATAGTTTTGCTATGCCTGGACCAAAGGATAGTGAATAAATTAGGAGACTCCACCGTCACATGAAATAAAATTAATCTAAAAATCTGAATATTGTATTGACTGAGTTGGTGAACCAATTGCCTTAGTAATCCATTGCTCTTGAGTTTAAAACTCTAATAATTTATACTCTCTCTATTTTCTTAAAAATTTTAATTATTTTTTTTATTTTGTTCTTTAATTTCTTATTCTCATAAATCAATCTTCTAAATAAAGCATAGGAAAGAGCTTTTCAGTACTTATTTTTCAATCCTCTAGGGACGATACTCTACTCATTCACTTTATTATTTGATCGACTGGTGCACTTGCCATAGCTATAAATTAGCATGCATCAAACATGCTATAGCCAACATACACCTTAAGATTCTGAATGGCTAGAAGATCGAGTCATGGTGTAGTCAAACTATAATACTCTCAAGATGAACTATCGATACACCTCAGGTCAAAGAACTAGACACACCATTGCAGCTTCGAGTCAGTCATCGACGAAAAAGTAGACTTCCTTATGACTACTCGAGGTGGTCATGCTCAATGCCTTCATTCTCTAACGAGTATCTGTACTCTCACTCCAGTGTCTCGACATCGTAGACTCAAGACTCATCTACTATAAAAAAATAATTGTACACCAACCTTCCGAATCAATCTTCATCCTTATAATGATCCTACGGTCTAGAGCATTTTATGAGTTAATAATAAAAATTTCTGTCTTAAATTTTTAACTCTTAAAAATAAAAATTATCATTATCATTAACTTAAGGAATGTATCACATACACTAAATATACATTTATGATAGAAAATAATCCATTTTATTATTTATAATTAAAATTATAACTTTGCTCCTAGAAGTGTATTACAAGTATCAGCCAATTCTGACTTCTAGGGCACACATATCTAACAATGATGCAGTTATAATTTTGTTAAATATAGTAAATTATGATGTACATCGCATCTTAGTTGATAATGAAAGTTTGGCAGACATCTTGTTTTATGATGCTTTCTCCAAAATGTCAAAATCTAATAGTCAGCTTGGACCAATAAACTCTCCCTAATAGGCTTTGCTGGTGCTGCAGTACCAGTTGAAGGTGTAATGACTCTAGCTGTGACTGTCAGGTAATATCCAAAATAATCCAGAGCACAGTGAATTTTCTGATAGTAAAAGTTTCCTCCACTTACAACGCAATTGTCGACCGACCTGGTTTAAATGCACTTCGAATGGTGGTGTCCACTTATTATTTGAAGATGAAGTTTTTGACAAGTTATGGGATTGGAGAGGTCAAAGGAGATCAAGCCCTGGCAAGGCATTGCTACTCAATTGCCTTACGAAAGGAAGCACAGTCCGACCTTTGTCTTGCTGATGGGCTAGATGTTAGTGATGACTTTGTCGAAGAGTAAGGCGAGCGCATAGAGGATCTTGTGACCATCCTCCTAAATGACAAAAACATAGAGCATACAGTGTAAATTAGCTCCAATCTAGAAGATGAAGTTTGAAAGTAGCTCATCGTCTTCTTATGGAGGAATGCCGACATCTTCACTTGGGTTCTAGCAGATATGCTTGGGATTGACGTCGAGGTTATGGAACATCGGATGGCCATTGATCCCAAGCATCGACTAGTGAAAGAAAGAGTTCAAGGCCATGCAACAGAAAGGTAGAAGGTAATAGCAGAAGAAGTCGACAAGCTTCTCAATGTCGAATTTATCCGAGAAGTCAGCTATCCAACTTGGGTCTCTAATGTAGTCTTGGTCAAGAAAGCCAATGGCAAGTGGAGGATGTGCGTCGACTTTAAGAAGCTTAACAAGGCCTACCCAAAAGACAGCTACCCTTTGCTTAGAATCAACCAACTGGTGGATGCGACTTTAGGCTACGAGCTCCTCACCTTCATGGATGCCTTCTCTGGCTACAATTAAATTTGGATGGCACTAGAGGATGAGGAGAAGACTGCTTTTATTACTAACTGTGGTCTTTACTATTACAGGGTCATGCCCTTTGGGCTTAAAAATGCAAGCGTGACTTATCAGTGCTTGGTCAATAAAATCTTCAAGGAGTAGATCGATCATAATATGGAGATTTACGTCGATGACGTGCTAGTCAAAAATCAAAAGACTGTCAATCATGTCGCCGACCTTGAAGAGGCTTTCGATGCGCTCAGAAAATACAAGATGAAGTTGAACCCAATCAAATGTGCCTTTGGGGTAGCCTTAGAAAAATTTTTGGGATTCATGGTCTCGAGATGAGGGATCGAGGCCAATCCGAAAAAAATTCAAGCTATCTAGGAGATGACCGCTCCAAAGTCCATCAAAGAAGTTCAGTGCCTAATCAGAAAGGTGGCATCTTTGAATCGTTTTATCTCTTGATTGGTCGAACGCTACATGCCCTTCTTCCAAATCCTCAGGAAGCCGAAATTGCTGGACTCAAGAATGTCAAAAGGCATTCAACGAGCTCAAGAACTACCTCAGCTCACCCCCTACTGACCAAACCCAAATTCGGAGAGGAGCAATTTCTCTACCTCGCGGTCTTTCCTACAATGCTAGCGACAATCCTGATCAAAGAAAAGGTGAAAGTACAGTGACCAATCTACTATATAAGTTAGATCCTAAGAGATGTTGAGACTAAATATACAAAGTTGAAAAAATTGACTTATGCTCTTCTGATTGCAGCAAAAAGACTTTGACCTTACTTTTAGGGACATGTTATAATGCTTCTTACTGATCAGCCGATCAAAGCAATCCTTCATCAAATGGATGCTTTTGGAAGAATTACAAAATGGGCCATTGAATTAATAGAGTTTGACATCAACTATCAACCTCGGCCAGTAATCAAGGCTCAAGTACTGGTCGACTTTATAGTTGAATGTACCATTCCAGATGAAGCCAAGCTTGAGCAGAACAAGACCAGCATCCCATGGTGGCAGTCGAGCCTCTCCGAAGAAAGTGTCAATCTTTTCGAAGGTTTTTAGACTCTTTACGTAGATGGTTCGTCCAACTCCATTGGAGCAGGTGCGAGATTAGTTTTAGTCAACCCCAAGGGAGTCGTCATCAAGTACGTGCTATGCTTCGAATTTTCTACAACTAATAATGGGGCCAAATATGAAGCACTGATCGTCGAGTTAAAAATAGCAAAAGAATTAAATATAGATCAACTTCAAGTCTACAGTGATTTTCAATTAGTGGTCAGCCAAGTTAGTGACAAATATGAAACACGGAAGGAAAGTATGATAAAATATCTTGAGAAAGTAAAGGATTTGACTCTGGCCTTTGGTAGTTTTGGCATTCGATAGATTTCGAGGGTAGAAAATACGAGAGCCGACTTTCTCTCTAAATTGGTCACTTCAACCCTAGCCAAACTGTCCAAAGAAGTATTTTTTGAAACTCTAAAATGCCCAAGCTCAGAGAAATCATAGCTCGTTATGCAGATAGAGCTCGAGCCAAGCTGGATTGATCTATTAGTTGCCTATCTCAAAGAAGGAGTTTTTCCTCGTGATCTGAAAGAAGCACAAAAACTCAGGAATTAAGCCTTTCGATATATTTTGTATGAGGGCAAGTTGTATAAAAGGTCGTATTTGCTACCGCTGTTGAGATGTCTTTGACCTTCAGAGGTCGACTTTGCATTATGAGAAGTGCATGAGAAAATTTGTGGAAGTCATATAGGAGCCAGATCTCCGTCACAAAAATTACTTCGATAAGGATACTATTGACTGACCTTGTACCATGATTCTATGGAGTATGTCAAGAAATATGATAGCTATTAGAGAAATACAAACATACAAAGATAGCCGAACTCTGAGCTTACTCCACTAAGCGCACCTTGGCCATTTGCGTAGCAGGGAATGGATATACTTGGCCCTTTTCCAATGGCATCTGGATAATGGAAGTTCCTCCTGGTTGCAATCGACTACTTCACCAAATGGATCGAAGCCAAACTACTAGCAAAAATTACTGAGGCCAAGGTATAGGACTTCGTCTGAAAGTCAATCGTCTGTCGATTTAGTTTGCCCCAAACTTTCATAACAGATAATGGGCGACAGTTCGCTTGGACAAGGTTCGCTGAATTCTATGAAGATCTAAACATCTTCTATCACTTCATGTCGGTAGCTCATCCATAGGCAAATAGAAAAGCTGAGGTGACCAACTGGATCCTATTACAAGGTATCAAGACAAGACTCAACAGAGCAAGGGAGACCTGAGTGGATGAACTCTACCACATTCTTTGGGCATACCGAACTACTCAAAGGCTACCGACTGGAGAAACACCATTTGCCTTAGCCTTTGGAATAGAGGTAGTTATCCCAATCGAGCTTAAACTCCCATCAGCATGGGTCGTGGCCTTCAATGAGCAGCATAATTCATAGGACCTCAGAGTCAATCTTGATCTACTGAAAGAAAAAAGAGAAGAAGCCCAAGTTTGGATGGCGGCCTACAGGCGAAGGGTGGCCCAATATTATAACTCTAGAGTCAGAGATAAAATATTCAGAGTGAGAGACTTAGTACTTCGGCAAGTCGCTATCTCTCAGCCTCAAAGCTAGGAAAAGCTTGCCCCAAATTGGGAAGGACTCTACGAGGTCACGAAAGTCATCCGACCCGGGACGTACTATTTGAAGGAGCTTAAGGGGGCAGATCTGCCTCGACCATGGAATTCAGAAAATCTACGAATGTATTATCGATAATTTGATTATAATAAAATTTTTTTACTCCAACACCCTAATCTTTGTTGTGTACCAATGATAAAGGAGAACTATCCCATGAACTTAATTTCATGACAAATATAGCCCGTTAGAAATTGGAGGAGAATCTCGTTCTAACTTGAGTAAAGTCGAAGGCCTCATTCATTTTAGATGGAATGAGGGGAGAAGCCCTGACAATGGCCCTAATACATTCCTACAGTCCATTAGGAATAAGAAGAGAACCTCATTCTAACATGAGCAAAGTCGAAGGTCTCATTCATTTTAGATGAGATGAGGGGAGAGGCCCTGACAATGGCCCTAATGTGTCCCTACAGGTTGTTAGGAATAGGAGGAGAACCTCATCTTAACGTGAGCAAAGTCAAAGGCCTCGCTCATTTTAGATGAGATGAGGGAAGAGACCCTGACAATGGTCCTAATGTGTTCCTACAGCCTGTTAGGAACATGAGGAGAACCTCATCCTAACGTGAGCAAAGTCGAAGGCCTCGTTCATTTTAGATGAGATGAGGAAAGAGGCCCTGACAACGATCCTAATGTGTCCGTACAGTCCATTAGGAACAGGAGGAGAATCTCGCCCTAATGTGAGCAAAGTCGAAGGTCTCATTCATTTTAGACGAGATGAGGGGAGAGGCCCCGATAATGGCCCTAATGTGCCCCTATAATCTATTAGAAATAGGAGGAGAATCTTATCCTAACATGAGCAAAGTCAAAGGCCTCGTTCATTTTAGACGAGATTAGGGAAGAGGCCCTAACAACAGCCCTAATGTATTCCTACAGTCCGTTAGAAATAGGAGGAGAACCTCATCCTAACCTCGTCCTAACGTGAGCAAAGTCAAAGGCCTCGTTCATTTTAGATGAGACGAGGAAAAAGACCCTGACAATGGCCCTTATGTACCCCTACAGTCTATTAGGAACAGGAGGAGAACCACGTGTTAACGTGAGCAAAGTCGAAAGCCTTGTTCATTTTAGACGAGGTGAGAGGAGAGGCACCGACAGGATCTCTTTCAACTTCAACCTCGACTAGAGATAAGATCTCCTATGAGCTTAAACTTTAATAGAAGATAGGATCTACTTTAATCTTGGCTGGAGATAAGATCTCTTCCAAGCTTCAACTTCAACGTCAGTAGGAGATAAGATCTCCTCCAAGCTTCAACTTCAACGTCAGTAGGAGATAAGATCTCCCCCGAGCTTCAACCTCAGTGGATGCAAAGCCCGAAAAAGGATTCGATAGACATATTTTCTTTACTCCCTTCCTTCGAATTTTGAACTCGAGAGTGGTGGAACTATTGTTGGAGATAAACCCCGCTTCCATCGAAGCTCAGTATGATACTTAGCCTAATGCAACTGGTAATCATGGAAGAGCTTCGATCGAGAATTCTTCCTCCAGTGGCTAAACTCCTTCAACAGTTGAACTCCTCCAGCGGTCGAACTCCTTCCAAATTTCTCCTTCAGTCAGATTCCTATAGGAGCCGAACTCCTTCCGGATACCTCCTAGAGCCGAACTTCTTTCCGACTTCTCCTTCAATCAAATTTCTCTAGGAGCCAAACTTCTTTTGGACATCTCCTTCAATCGAATTCCTCTAGGAGCCAAACTCCTTTTGGACATCTCCTTCAGTCGGATTCCTCCAAGAGCCAAACTCCTTCCAAACTTCTCCTTCAGTCGGATTCCTACAGGAGCCAAACTTCTTCCAGACTTCTCCTTCAGTTAGATTCCTACAGAAACCAAACTCCTTTTGGACTTCTCCTTCAGTTGAATTTTGGATGCCTGCTTCCTCCGGATGGTTTTGATTGTCATTTATCAATGTGCTATAGAAGACACCATTACCAGACGGTTACAACTATCATTTATCAGTCTGCTACAGGCAACCCCACTATCAGACGATTATGACTGCCATTATTAGTTTATTATAAGTGACACCTCTCTTCGTAATACATTCCATGTGGCTTTGAGTGGCCCATGATCGGACAGTTATGATTGTCACTATTAATCTGCTCCGGACTTCATCTGTAAAAGGGATCCTCTAGATACGTTTTTTTTAAGCTCTCTTTTTTTTCCTAGAAACTCTGCTGAATTCATACCCGAGTACTCCATTTCTACTGGTCAGAAGAGCTGACTTGATCGTCGGAGGATCCTACCAGAGCCAGCACCACCGACTCCAGACGAAACTTTATTTTGCAGGTCACCGACGGTGACCTCCTCTTCCCCAGCTCTTGCTCAATCCGGCATCAACCAAATTCTGCACCAACAGTACTAGACCAAAGAGCTCATTAGGTCTCTCACCTTTTCTAGTAAAAGGTGACGTGGTCATTTTACCAAGAAGATAGGACTCACAGGTTGGAAGTGATTCACAATCACTGACTTTGAGGATTCCCTCTTGAGTCAACCTATTTATCCTGTTCTTGTTTATATGACCTAGCCTACAGTGTCATAAGTAGATATCTGATACACTATTTAATTTAGGATGCTTGCCAATAGAATAGACTACATTAATAGGTTGTGATAACATATATATATCATTATTTAATTATCCATAGAAAATAGTAGCACCATTCATAATGACATTACAAACTCATTTTTTTATTGAAATTTCATAATTATTCATGGCCAAAAGGCCTACAGAAATGATATTTAAAAAGAAACTATGACAAAAATGATAATCATTAAGAACAATGGTATGAGATTCAAATATAAGTTTCAAAATTTCTAAAGCTAGAACTGAAACTGATCTTCCATCTCCAACATTCAGAAATCTCTTGCCTTACTCGAATCTTCTACTCACCTGCAATCCCTACAATGAATTGTAAATATGGTAAGGGCTATCAATATCCAATATCTAATCAGTAATATCATAAATAGAGAAATTATAAGGAGTTATCATATAAATATCTTGCCCAGCAATAGCTTACTTATTTTTCTATCTATTCAGATCCAGGAAGGCAATGTACTGAGGATAGTTCCTCTTCCAGTGCCTTCGCTTCTTGCAAAAGAAGCATTCAGCTTGACTCTTATTGGGCTTGATCTTCCTAGTCTGGCCCTATACTGATGTCTCAGTCTGAACTTGCACCTTCTTTGTTTTCTTTTTCTTATTCTTCTTTTCTTTCCTAAAGGGTTGAGAACCAGAAGACGAACCTTCCACTAAGTTCATTGACTCTTTATGGAGTTGGTGATCCTTCTCAAAGTTCTGAAGTAACCCAGTAAGCCATGGTAGTTTACTTCAGACTTTATCATTCTATAATGAGTAAGGAAAGGGAGATAGGACTTTGGTAGCGAGTTTAGTATTACATCTTTCCCAAGTTGTTCATGCAAGAAAAAGCCGAGTTTGCTCAAATGCTTTATCAGCTCGATCATGTATAATACATGATCAATGACAGAGGCTCCAACCTACATTCTAGCATTGAAGATGGTGCAACTAGTCTTGTACCTCTCAACATCATCGGGTGTGCCAAAAAAATCCTCCAACACTTGGAGCATTTCATTTGGCTAAGCTATCTTAAACCTACGATTGAACTTGTCGCTCATCGCAGCCAGCATAATACAGTGCACCATGGTTCGGTCACTAAGCCACTTTTGATAAGTGTCTCTAATTGTTCCACATGCATTGGCAGCTGGCTCCTCAGGTGCAGGATCCATCAGCACATAGGATCCGTTCATGCACCAGGACAATCTTCAACTTTCGGTACCAACTATCAAAGTTGAGTCCTACCAACTTATCATTGTCCAATAATGATCAAAGCGATAGAAAAGTAGCCATGTCTGCACCAAGAAAAACTAAAACCTAATTAGTAATTGATTCATTAAACCTAAAGATTTGGATTTTAATCAAAAGATTTCTCCCACTATTTTATTCGAATTGGTAGCCTCTACCTCCAATTCAAGAAATTATCCTAATTTCTTAATGGATATTAGAATCCACATAGACTGCACACGCACCCAACTTTGATTGACCAACCCATGTACATCTAAGGGCAGGTTCATAATCAATTATTTTCTAAATAATTTTTAGTAATTAAATTTTACCACAACTCCTGATCAATTGACTTTGGCCTTCTCAGAAAAGGGTCCAATTAGATCCAACCATTAACATGACCACACTTAGCCCATCTAATCGATGAATAATCAGGCCCAACTTTGGTTGGCCCACCTAACCACCATTTAAAAAGATGTATCAAAAAGATTATATAATGAATGATAATTTCATCAACCGATAAGCACCAGGCCTTTGGGCCTCCAATGATTATCCAACTGATGGACCCATTATCATCTACTTTAATGGAAGGCTATGATCCAATTATCATATAACTATTTTATTTTAGGAATCTAATAATTTTAGAAAATTTATTTATAGAAGTGAGTTGGTCAGATTAACCAGCTTGTCATGATCATCCCACTTGCTTCACCAACTCAGCTTAAGGGAGACCACTAATAGGTTGGTCTAGGAGCACCTAAATTAGTCATACTAATTTACCTAGCTGACATGGATCAGCTCGAATAGTCAAGTGATTTAATCAAAACATAATCTCACCAAAAGATTAGGTAAGTTCAATCGGTGGGAGGGTCTGCCAAAGCTTGCCTTAGACACCATCAGAAATGGCCAGGTAAGCGGGCTGCCAATTAAAAACTACTGATCTGATTTACCTTAGACACCAAGTGGTTTAATTAGTTTTAATTAGATCAACCTAATAGTTCATGCTAGACCGCGTAGCCAAGAATCAAGTCCACCTTGGGGCTTGTTAAAGATATGGACTTGACCAACTACAACTATTGTAATTGATCTAGAGAATCCTTGATCTAATCTAAGACAATAATTGATTAGATTTAGTCAATTCTCTAATTAAGTCCATTCTTTAATCTAACCCTAGGTCTAACCCAATTAATGGACCTAATCTCCACTAACCCATTTAACCCAATGTATTATGATTTATATCTTAGGATCTTTAATTCATAATCCTAGATCCTAATCAATCAACTTCTTAATTCTCAATTAAGTTTTGGGCTGAGGGTTGGGGTTCGACTTTTCAAAAATAATTTTTATATTTATAAAATATTTTTATAATATGGCTCTATCAACCAAGTTGCATATTTGATTCATAATCAATATGCAAGTAAAATAAACATAAAACTACTTTAGATCTAATCTAAATAGGTTCATATAATTGAAACGGTTTCAATAATAATCAATCATAAATCTTCATAGATCAAATCTAACATATTTATGATAATTAAAATTAGATTAAAATATTTTTAATCAGATCATAAAATTTTTTAGATCTAATCTAAAATTTTATGATCAATATTTTAGATCAGCACGAACTAGGATAATCTATTCACTATAAGAGATAAACCTTACAGCAGGACAACCTTATGGCAGTCCATGCAATCTAAAATATTTTATTTTTAGGTCTAAAACTATTTTAAATTAATTAAATTATAAATAAAATTATATCAAATCTAATAAATTTATGATTAAAGTCAGATCATCATGAACTAAGATAATCTTTTTACTGTAAGGGATAACCTTACAGCAGACAACCTTATGATAGTTCATGAGATCTATTTTTTTTTTTAATTTTAGATTTAATAATTAGATTATAAATTAGATCTAATCTAAGAAATAATCTAAATATACATAAAAATTATATAACAAGAATCTAGGCTCTGATACCAATTGAAGGAACCAGATTTAGGGTTTTATGGGTAGATCTTGAAACTTTTTCAAGATCATATAGTGGAAGACTTAAATAAACTAAATATTTATTTAAATAAATATGTAAATACCTAGATCTTAGATCTATTATAAAATCAAAGTATGATATTAAATCAAAAATTAAAATCAAATAAGAAAGAAAAGGTTGATCAAATCAACCTAGATTTACACTACATCAAATGCAGATATGAAGTTAATCGATCAGATCTATCACCTAAGCAAGTTAGATGTTCTAACTTGCTGATCTAGGCTTGAGCATGAAGTTATGAGCCACACACGTGTCCAACCTCTAGGAGTCATCCACACGAGCCCACGAACATGATCAGAGATCTTGATGCAGGAAATCAGCACATTATGCTAGCACTGTATTGATCTCTTTTTGACGGTTGATCTGATGCTTCCTTCTTCAAAACACAGATATTCCAAAATACCAAAAGAAAAGAGAAAGATTTATGATGCTGAGATACCTCTCAAAAGCTCACAAAAAGGGAGGAAGAAATCTAGAACAATAACCCTAGAAGAAGACCCTCTTCTTCTTCTTTGTTCTTTTCTAGACATCCTAATTTGTATTTTTAATATCTCCATGATCTAAATGAATTTTTTTATAATTTTTCTACACCAAAGAGGACTCTCAAATATCTATAATTCAAAAAAATTTTAGCTAAAAATTCTTTTTAAATAAAGAGATATGTAGAGTCCAATTTAGGTCAAAAACCTAGACTAGGAAGGACCAAATAAGGAAAGTTGTTGGGGCGCCCAACTCTTGGGCGCCCCCACCTCTTTTTCTGCCATGGAACAGAAAAGGGGGTGCACAAAAAAATATCCTCTTTTACCATGAAAATCAAATAAAATAAGGAAGGATGGGTTGGCACACTAATGGAAAGAGTTTTGGTTGAGGATTCTATCTCATAGAATCCTTAAGCAAAACTAATTCCCCTTTTGACTTGGTCTTCCAACAAACTTCCATATGAGAAAAAGGAAGAGAGAAAGGAGGCAAGAGAAACCTTGGGCATGGAGATTATTCATGTAAAAACATAAAGAGAAAAGGGTGGGGCATGAGGATTAGGTGGCGTAAGGAATAGGGAGTCCTAGTCACACTAGGACTCCTATTTTGATTTGGTCAAACAAGATCTTTTAACTAAATAAAAATAAGATTAAACCAATCCAATTAAATAAGATCCTAACTTATTTAAAAACTTAATTAAATTAAATTAAATTAAATTAAATTTTAATTTAATTTTTTAATCAAATTAGAAAATTGAGTTGATCCGAGTCCTAGTTAGACTAGGACTAGTTCTTTCTTGCACTTGACTTATCCAATAAGCCAATTAGACTTGATCTAATCAAGCCCAAATCAAATTTAATTAAATCATATTTAATTAAAATTAATTTCAACCTTCTAACTTAATCAAATTAAACTAATTAGCAATTAAATTACTAATCGATCCTCCTATAACACTTGCACTAGGTTAAACAGCAATCGTATTGATTGTTTAATCCTAAAATGATTCTAAATCACTGATCAACCATCCAATCAGAACATGAACTCTAATGTGTGTGACTTTATAGGTCTAAACCTTAGTTTATAGTATAGAAGTAAATTTCTATACCAATCGAAGTGATCATCTAGCAAAGATATCCGATGGTCGAATAAATCGAAAGGTGTAGAACACTATCCTTAGAACCCATGCAAATATAGTTTCCATATAATTCATCTCCTTGACCATAATACTCGTAAGACACCTCAGAGTTCAACTGTCAACTCTGATCAAGTTGTCCATACTGTATTTCAAAATATCAAATCCATCTGATGGATTACCCTGGCCAAGGCTTTGCCATATTGAAATATAGTGATACATTCTTCTCCAACTCTTGGAGTGATCAATTCCATCTTGATCATACTCTAACTTCGCAAGTACTTGACTGTGTCCAGAAACCTTCCATTGCTGAATTAAAAATTTAGTTAGTCCAATACCAAAGCACAGTGAGCTGCTTGCAAGTCACTGAGGTGATCTCAGGTCTAAGAGATACTTATACCTATATTCCATCAGAGATATTCTCAATAGTAAAATGCTCTAGAGTTGGTCATGTTCAATGATGATGTACCCATACATCTCATCTGTATGCCATACCAGTATCTCCACACTCCTTGGTTAAGAGAACAACCAATCTATATGGCATATAGCGATCTATGCTCGATAGATGCTGTCGTTCTAATTAACAATCTATCATTTGATCGTGAATAAATTTAAGGACTAATCGATAAATCCTCTCCTTATCGAAACTAAATAGTTCTAAGGACTTCATCACAACAATGGAGTTCATTAGAAGATGTAAATTTATGATGAAAAAAGATACCAAAATATTTTTTATTAATTAATAAATTAATTATAATATCTCAACCATCAATAGGCTGACGATTGGCTTTGGGACATAATTTTCAATATGAGGAAGTACCATCGATCAAGTATTTGGTCTCCTCAAATTTCACCAACTCCACATCGAGTTGGGAACTTAACTATTAGGTGATACGTGAAGATGATTGCTTAGAATACATTGAGTCTGGATCATCCTATAATTATGCTATAAGCATAAGGCATTCAGACGACAAAGAAAGTTAGTTGCTTGGTTCGTTGCCATGGTTCTATTCTGACGATCATTTGTAGGATAATTTCTCCTTCTACTATCATGAAGTCTCCCAAGAATCCAACTAGAAGAGGATTCACTCACTTCAGTCAATCCATTGGTAATTCCATTTTCTATAAAATATCATAAGATAAAACATCCGTAGAGCTTCCATTATCAATGAGAACTCTCTTTACATCATAATTTGCCATCATTATTGAAATGATGACAGTATCATTATGAGGAGTTTGAACACCTCAAACATTATCATCAGAAAAAGAAATCAAGTTGCCCATTCTTTACCTCTTCAAACTTTTGAATTGATCTTGTATTCCTTGCTGCCTCAGAGGCCTGAGATCATATTGATGACACTAGTCGTTGGTCAGTTGTGGTCATTATCCTTATCGGGTTGGTGCCAAGGCTATTTCTCGGGCTCTAAATTCTGTCACTCCCAAACATATTTTTTGAGATAGTCTCATTGGATACGAGCTTTGATCTTGTCCTTTAATTGGAGGAACTCAGTATCGTGATCATGGTTATGATGAAAGTGACAATACTTTCGCCTGTTCCTCTAGATTGATGGAATCTTCATTGATGGAGGTTGGCAGAGGTATTCCTTGCTCTCGATCTCTTTAAGGATCTGAGCTTGAGAGGTGGTCAGTGGGATGTAGTTATTATAGCATCATGGTGGACTCTTCGATCAGAGAGCTTTTGTAGGTTAGGAGGATCCTCCTTTACCTTGGTTCAGGAACATGTCCTCCCACACACGCTTCTTCTTGTTAAGAGCCCAACACATGCAATCTGGCTATCTTCGGCCTGCATATACTTGTGGACTCGGGTCAGGAGGTCAGCATAGTCTCTAGGATATGTCTTACCAAGGGGGTAGATGAGGCGCTCATTACCAAGGCCTCGCTTCAAAGCCAACATGGTGATAGCTTCATCCAAATTGCATACTTTCAATGTGGCTGCATTGAAATGCACCACATAGTTGCTTAGAGGGACTCTCTCTTCTTAGTGTAGAGAGAAGAGGCTATTCAAAGTCCTCGATTGGACTCGGCTATTTCCAAAGCGAGTAACAAACTATAATCCAAGTTGCTTGAAGGAAGTAATGGACTCCGACTAAAGTTCTAAGTATCAGGTCCACACTATCTTCTTTAGGGTCGCAGGGAAGATGAGCTAGAGGAGAGCATTTGAGGCATCCTGAAGCATCATGAGAGCCTTATAGCCCTCTAGGTGATCCAATAGATTGGTAGAGCTATCATATGGCTTCATAATCAGCATCTTGAACCGACTCAAGATTGGTTCTTAGAGGATGAAGCAAGTAAAAGATAGCTAGTCAGAACTGAAGCCAAGGGCCTCATCATTCCCTTTGCCATCCACCTAGACCTTGGCCAGTCGATGCTCGATCTCATAGACCATTTGCTTGAGATCATCCTCCTGGTGAGATTGTTCAGGCTAGCCTGGCATTGAATCTTTATTGGAAGAAGCAAGGTATTGTTAGTTGAAGGAGAAATCCTGATTTTCTGGATCAGGTTCATTCAGATCTGATCAGATCGAGAGAGATATTTTAAAAATTTCTCTCATGTATCTAGATCAGATCTGAGATATTTCAGATCTGATTTTATAAATCTAATAAATAAAAATAAAAATAAATTAAATCTAATTTAATTTATATCTTGATGTGGGTAATTTGATTATCCTTTAATGATCTTGCTGAATGCCTAAGGTTCTAGATCTAGCCACGCAAGTGCCTGACCTCTATCGGTATCCACCTAGGCTAGATCTGGAGATCTTCTCCTTCTTTATTACTTTTCTAAAAATCATATTTGGATATAATTTGAAGGATCTTCAAAACTCCTTCTGAAGATCCGCAAATCATCTCTGCAACAGTGCTGCCTTCTTCCTTTCTCGTCAGTCTTTTCTTGTCTAGATCGCACCAAACTGAAGCCCAACTTTCCTTGGACGTGTAGAGGAGAGAGAGGATTAGAAGATGTCATGGAGGAGGGAGAGGGGCAGCCTTGGGGCAAGGCTAAGAGAGAACTCTATCAAAGTGGGGCGCAGATAGGGTTTATTTATAGACCCTACTGCGCCATGCAGTGCCACATCATCCCAGCCAATCGCATTGCTTCGTGCAATCAAATCTAAATCTGATTGGTGGGATGATATCACCTGATCCAATCAGATGAGGGCTCCATAAATTCATCCTTAGATGGCACCTAAGACTAGTCAAAGTCTATATCCAGGGACCACCTAAGTAGAAATCCAGAAGCAACCTGGAGTCCCATCCGCATGGGACTCCATGCATCCCTATCCATGGGTGCACGCCATCCTAGATGTGCACCCCCAACTTTTCAAAATTCAGTAAGAGGATAAGCCCCTATCTGCTCTTTAATAAGTGCATGACACATGGGCAGATGTCCAAGGGGCAAAGGTCAATGTTTGACCAAAGTCAAAGGACAAGAATTAGCAGGTGATGGAAAATGGCAGGTGTTGTCTCAAATTTATCTCATAAATTAAGACAATCCTTTTTTAACCTGAAAAAGGTCTAGTCAGACCAAGTAAAGGTACCTAAGTGAGCACAAACATATTTGGCTTAGTCGAGATAACTTTTAATGATAGTAAAAGGAGAATGTTAGGTTCAATCGTGTGCTAGTATGATTTTTTTGAACTTAATTGAATCTAATTCAAATCAATTAAACTGGATTAGTCCAATTGATGATATCCAGATCCAAATCTTTATTTGTGTGATCCAGTTAGGTTCAGTTCTATATGGTAATGGGATATGTCATGATCTCCATCATCGACATCATCAAAACTCCTTTTGATGGATCAGAACTCTTCTGATTCAGACAACTAGAATGATCGATCATCTAAATCATTCTAATTGCTCCTAAAATCCATCAGTGACACCTAGCAGTATATGGTGGCAACCCATTAAAACTAAAAATGAACCTCTCGGTGTAGCTACTTGTGTGATTAAGTTCTTCTATCTTGAGCTCCGATCAGATTAGGGTTAAGGTGAACTCGTCAAATCCTAATTTCTATCATATGATTTAATCATTCGATTCAAGTTTGATGTGAAAACCTTAATAGAAACTCTTTCTATTATTTCACTCTCTGCCATGGCCATGGGCTTATGGACTTGATTCTCATAATCATCATAGGGCTGCTCCTTTTTTACCGAGGTAGATAGATTTTCTCTTGGTGCAATCTAATTCCTACAATGAACATGCTATAGCCAACATACACCTCAGGATTTCAAATGGCTAGGAGATCGAGTCATGGTGTAGTCAAACTATAACACCCTCAAGGTGAACTACCGATGCACCTCAGGTCAAAGAACCAGACACACCACTGCAGCATCGAGTCAGTCATCGATGAGAAGGTAGACTTCCTTATGACTACTCGAGGTGGTCACGCTCAGTGCCCTCGTTCTCTAATGAGTACCTGTACTCTCACTTCGGTGTCTCCTACACCATAGACTCAAGACTCATCTACTAAAGAGAAGTGATTGTACACCAACCTTCTGGATCAATCACCATCCTCATGATGATCCTATGGTCAAGAGCATTTTATGAGTTAATAAATGAAAATTCATGTCTTAAATTTTCAACTCTTGAAAATATGAATTATCATTACCATTAACTCAAAGGGATGTATCACAGACACTAAATATACATATGTGATAGAAAATAACCCATTTTATTAATTATAGTCAAAATTATAATTTTGCCCCTAGAAGTGTATTACAAGTGTCAGCCAATTCTGGCTTCTAGGGCACATATATCTAACAATCTCCCACTTGATCCTAAAGCCAATTGGCTACAAATCTAAGTCCCATCTTCTCAAGGTGGGCTTCGATCTTCTGCTGGCCCAACGGCTTTGTAAGTGGGATCTGCCACATTATCTGCGGAGTTGACTCTCTTGACCTCGACGTAACCCTTCTCGAGGTAATCGCGGATGAGGTGGTATCGCCGCTCAATGTGCTTGGAATTTTTTATGAGACCTCGGCTCCTTAGCAAGGGCTATGGCGCCATTATTGTCATAGTACAGAGGAATGGCATCTGATGGCATTACTTCGATTTTGCGGCAAACTTCTTATACCAGAATGCTTCCTTTGCAGCCTTCTGATGCAGTGATATATTCTGCTTCCATGGTGGAATCTGCTATCACCGTTTGCTTGAAACTCTTTCAGCTGACAGCACCACCATTGCACACAAACAGACTTCCAGATGTCGACTTTCGATCATCTACATCGGACATGAAATCCGAGTCTGTGTATCCCTGGACTTGGAGTTCTCCATTACCAAAGACCAACATCATATCCTTAGTTCTTCTCAAGTACTTAAGGATACATTTCACAGAAGTCCAGTGTTCTTCACCTGGATTTGACTGATATCTGCTTGTGACACTCACAGCATGGGCTATATCAGGTCGTGTACATAGCATGGCATACATGAGGCTCCCTATTGCAGAAGCATAAGGGATCTTGCTCATGCGTTCTATTTCCTCAGGTGTGCTAGGGCACATCTTCTTGGAAAGATGAATACCATGTCTGAAGGGTATTAATCCCCTCTTAGAGTTTTCCATACTAAACCTCTTTAGTACTTCCTCTATGTACATCTTCTGTGAAAGTCCTAGCATCCTATTCGGTCTATCTCTATAGACCTTAATTCCTAGAATAAAGGATGCTTCACCTAGGTCTTTCATGGAGAATTCCTTTGGACAACCACATTTTGACTGTGGTCAACATGGGAAATATCATTCCCAATAAGGAGGATGTCATCCACGTACAATACGAGGAAGACAACAGCGCTCCCACTGACCTTTTTGAAGACACATGGTTCCTCTTCATTTTTGATGAAACCAAATAATTTTGATCACATCATTGAAATGAGTGTTCCAGCTCCGAGATGCTTGCTTAAGTCCATATATGGACCTTTGCAGCTTGCAAACCTTGTGATCAGTATCACTGGATGTGAAACCTAGCGGCTGTTCCATATAGATATCTTCCTCAAGATATCCATTTAAGAATGCCATTTTCACGTCCATTTGCCATATTTCATAATCGAAATAGGCTGCAACGGCAAGCAATGTGCGGAATGGATTTTAGCATAGCCACTGGACGAAAAGGTATCCTGATAGTCAATGCCTTCGCATTGACTATAACCTTTTGCCACTAGTCTAGCCTTGAATGTCTCCACATTCCATCTGCACCAATCTTTCTCTTGAAGATCCATTTACACCCAATAGGTACTATACCTTCTGGTGGATCTACCAAGGTCCAGACTTGGTTTGAGTGCATCGAGTCAATTTCTGACTTGCATTGCCTCTAGCCATTTCTCAGAGTCGATATCTGATATCACCTCGTTGTAGGTTTTGGGATCATCACCATGAGCACCATTACCTATGAGGAACATTTTCTCTACTTCCTCTGAAATAATACCTAAGTATCTTTCAGGGGGATGGAAAATCTTTTTCGATCTACGAGGTGGAGGAGGTAGTGATTTATTGGCTCAACCTGATTTGGTTCCAATTTGGTCCTTAGCTCATTGTACTTGTGAGACTTTCTCATCAAGCTTAATCTGCTTTCCAATGCCGCTATCTTGAATAAACTATTTTTCAAGAAAGATGGCATGTCGACTCACAATCACATTGTGGTCTTCTGGAATGTAGAAATAGTATCCTAATGACTCTTTAGGATATCCTATGAATCGAGCTCTGAAGGACCTAAACTCTAACTTGTCCGCTTGTTGTCTTTTGACATGAGCCGGACAACCCCAAATTCTGAGATGACTCAGACTTGGTTTCTTACCATGCCATATCTCATACGGTGTGGTAGGAACAATTTTAGAAGGAAACCCTATTCAGTAAGTAAATTGAAGTTAACAAACAGTGTCCCCAAAGAAAATCAGGAAGGTCTGTGAAGCTCATCATGGATCGGACCATATCTAATAGGGTCCGATTTCCTCCATTCTGAAACTTCATTGAGTTGAGGTGTTTCTGGTGGAGTCCATTGAGAGACTATGCCATTTTTCTTGAGATAGTCTAGAAATTTCGACTAAGGTATTCACCTCCTCGATCTGATCGAAGAACCTTAATGGATTTTTCAATTTATTTTTCTACTTCATGTCTGAATTCTTTGAACTTTTCAAAAGCTTCAGACTTGTGTCTCATAAGATACACATACCCATACCTAGATAAATCATCGATAAAGATAATGAAGTAGACAAAAGTTGCCTCTAGCCGGCACATCAAATGGGCCGCACACATCAGTATGTACTAGGGCAAGGAAGATCTGTGGCCCTTTCCCCATGTCCTACAAAAGGGAGCTTAGTCATTTTGCCATGAAGACAAGATTCACAAATTGGATATGACTCGAAAGTCAATGGACTCAATAGCCCAATTTTCTTCAATTTGTTAATCCTATCTTCTACTATATGACCTAGTCTTAGGTGCCATAGATACCTATCATTTGGACTATCCCTAGATCATTTTATGCTATTCACATTTTGCTCGATATTAAAAATAGATACATCAACATGTAACTGATAAAGACTGTTAATAAGAAAATCACTTATAATTTTATTTTTTTTCATAAAGAATATTACAATGGTCCTTAAGAAAACTAATTACATAGCCTTCTAATGCAAGGCAAGAAACAAAAATCAAATTCCTGCTTACTACAGGCACATAATAACAGTCTTTTAACACTAAGTCTAAATCAGATGGTAGTCGAAGAGGATATGTTCCCACGACCACGACAGCAACTCTTGCTCCATTTTACGTGTAGGATCATTTCGTCATCCCTCAGCCTCCTGCTATCCTCAAGACCCTGCATAGAAGTGCACAAATGAGCACTAGAACCAGAGTCAAGCACCCAACTAGATGCAAAAGAAATCGTAAGGTTAGACTCAATAACGAGCATACCTCCAGAAGGACCTGCCTCCTTCTCCTTTAGGGTGGCCAGGTAAGTAAGGCAGTTTCGCTTTCAATGACCGTCATTATTGCAATGAAAATACTTTTCTTTGTCAACGGTCTTCTTCTTCAACTCTGTCTTTTTCTTCTTTCCTCCATCCACCATTTGCTTTTTCGTAGACTTCTTCTTTTTTTCAAAAGATTTTTTCTTGAAAGAAGTTCATTCCATAGTAAGTATTGAGGCTTTAGAATCTTTCATGAAAAGCTCAGCGATAACCAGTATGTTCACAAGTTCGGCCAAGGAATTTTAAAGTTTATGCATATGGTAGTTCATGATGAACTGCCCATAT
Source organism: Cocos nucifera (assembly GCA_006176705.1). NCBI lineage: Eukaryota > Viridiplantae > Streptophyta > Magnoliopsida > Arecales > Arecaceae > Cocos > Cocos nucifera. The sequence goes on from QRFJ01001182.1 coordinate 45,030, forward strand.
GCATCAGTTAAGGATTGTAAAATTATATCATTCTACAGATCCAAGTCCAACCTCACTTCGAGCTTCTCAAACTCTTCCAAATCTTTGATCATCATCAGACAATGATCATGGATTGACTGTCCATCACGCATCTTAGTCTTGAAAAGTCATTTAGTAACTTGATACTTGGCTGTGCGACTTTGTTCATCAAACATCTCTTATAGGTGAGCCAATATTTGGCAAGCAGTCCTGATATCTTCATGTTGGCACTGAAGCTCATCAGACATCGAGCCCAACATATAGTATCTAGCCTTATTATCTTCATCTGTCCACTTATCTAGAGACGCTCTCTGTTCAGTGGTTGGAGTCAATCCTTGTAATTTGGTCTAGTCAGTCTATAGGTGTCTAGGATACGTACTAGTGGGTTGGATGCAGACATTTTCTTGTAGAGAGTTAAAGTTTCTAGTTAGATATTATAAAATGACTTAACCAATTTATTTAGAGATTTTATTTTTAAACAAATTAGCTCTCACTATTTTCTTGGATCCCTACACTTTCTCTGTAGATATGCGAAAATCTCTACGATTAATGATTTCTAGTGGGTGGTGCAGTCCCACCAACTGACTCATCACCTCACCTAACAGTTATTGATGATGGATTAGCCAATGAGTAAACAACTCTTGTTTAATGATTTTTTAATCATGGTGTACCCAAACTTGGTCTCTAATTCATGAATCTTACTATGTCGAAAATATTGATCCACTTCTTAGTTAAGTCAGATCCACCATTTGCACAGATTGGATTTCTAATTGAGTTTCTCACCGTATCTAAAATATTGAGCCCAATCCATCCTCCAGTCTGTAGCATCCAATACCTAATAGATATTGTTGCATCTTCTAGGTACAACTGAACCACTGTAATCAACCGAGAACAATCAACCTCGAAAAGGGCCCACACATCTACAATGGTGGAAGATCTTAGACTTAATCTTTTCTTAGGGAGATTTGATTTAGGTCTCATTAAACTAGACTTAACATAGTCATAACCATTATGACTAACCTAGTGACGTGGGTTAGCTCGGATTATTGACCACCTCAGATTAGAACTAAGCCAATAAATATGGCCAGGTAAGTGAGACCGGTAGAAGGGATATACCATTAACTCAACAAGAACGCATTCGAGTCGAGTAGCTCCTAATTAAAAATTAGTCGATCGTATCTGCCAAACTTACCTTAGACACCAAATTGTTGAGCCAGAATCAATCGGGTTAGCCTACAATCTAGACTCTAACTACTGAGCCTAATTAGATCTTAGCTTGATCGATCACTTACAAGACTTGATCTTGACCCAAACTTAATCCTATTAGGCTGGTCAATTTAAGCACTATTGATTCCATCTAACCAACTCTTGATTCGGTTTGATCAACTGCTTAGACCTAATTGAGCTACCCAAGCCCGAACCCAATATTATGAATATATCTTAGATCTAAAATTTTTAATTTTAGATCTAACATATATTTCATAATCTTAATTCTTAATTAAGTTTAGGGTTCATAATCAAAACATATAAATAAAATTCTAAGGTTTCAGGATCTAGGGTTTTGCAAAAAGTAAGTTTTTTATTTCTGATTAAGGACGAATGCGCAGCACCCCTACACATCATAAGAACATCCCATCGAATAGAAGGAGAGGATATTTAAATCCAACTTTGTTCTTATGACCGGACGGCCAAGGAGAATGCCTTAATCAAAAATATAAATCTACAAAATTAGTTAGATCTGTATCATATATCTCATATATAAAATTTGATCTAACTTAATACATATTTTGTATACATCTCATGTATCATGCATGCATATTTTTTAGATCTAAATTATCTCATAATTATCTAAAAAATTAAATTTAAATTGATCACATCAAAATAAATTCTAATCTAGATAACTATGTAGAACTATTCTACAACTAGTCTAGACATGCAATCTCATATCTCATATGATCTAAAAATTAAATAATTTTATTTTCTATTTTTTAGATCTTATTATAATATTTATAATCATTAAAAAATAAAAAATAAATAGATCTAAAATCATAATTTAATCAAATAAATCATGATTATACAAAACTATGTATAGAACTATTCTATTTTATAACTAGTCATGCATATTGTAGAACTTAGATCTATATTATTTAATTTTAATTTTTCTTGATTTTAGATCTAATTACATCTAATGTGACATCTAAAATCATCAATTATTAGATCAAAATAAATTAAAAATAGATCTAAATAATTTTTATTAAACCTAGCTCTAATACCAGTTGAAGGAGAAATTCTAATTTTTTGGATCAGGTTCGTTCAGATCTGATCAGATCGAGAGAGATATTTCAAAAATCTCTCTCATGTATCCAGATTAGATCTGAAATCTTTTAGATCTAATTTTATAGATTTAATAAATAAAAATAAAAATAAATTAAATCTAATTTACTTTATATCTTGATGTGGGTAATCCGATTATCCTTTGATGATCCTGTTGAATGCCTGGGGTTCTGGATTTAGCCACGCAAGCACCTTGGTCTCTACCAGTATCCACTCAAATTGGATCTGAAGATCTTCTCATTCTTTATCACTTCTCCAAAAATTAGATCTGGATCTGATTTGGAGGATCTTCAAAATTTTTTCTAAAGATCAGCAATCGTCTCTGCAGCAGTACTGCCTTCTTCCTTTCTCGTCAGCCTTTTCTTGTCTGGATCGCACCAAACTGAAACCCAACTTTTCTTGGGTGTGGAGAGGAGAGAGAGGATCAAAATATGGCATGGAGGAGGAAGAGGGGTAGCCTTGGAGCATGGCTAAGAGAGAACTCTATCAAAGTGGGGCGCACATAGGATTTATTTATAGACCCTATTGTGCCATGTAGTGCCACATCATCCTGACCAATCGTATTGCTTCATGCAATTAGATCTAAATCTGATTAATGGGATGACATCACCTAATCTAATTAGATTAGAGCCCTATAAATTCATCCTTAGATGGTGCTTAAGACTGATCAAAGTCTATAGCCAGGGGCCACCTAAGTAGAAATCCAGAAGCAACCTGGAGTCCCATCCGCATGGGACTCCAAGCATCCCTATCCATGGGCGCATGCCATCCTAGGCGTGCACCCCCTCCTTTCTAAAATCTAGTAAGAGGACAAGCCCCTATCTGCTCTCCAATAAGTGCATGACACATGAACAGATGTCCAAGGGTCAAAGGTCAATGTTTGACCAAAGTCAAAAGACAAGAATTAGCAAGTGACGAAAAATGATAAGTATTGTATCAAATTTATCTCATAAATTAAGATAACCTTTTTCTGATCTGGATAAGCTTTAGTCAGACCAAGTAAAGATACTTGAGTGAGCACAAACATATTTGGCTCAGTCGAGATAACTTTTAATGATAGTAAAAGAAGAACGTTAGGTTGAATCGTGTGCTAGCATGATTTTCTTGAACCTAATTGAATCTAATTCAAATCAATTGAACTGGGTTAGTCTAATTGATGATATCCAAATCCAAACCCTTATTTTTGTGATCCAGTTAGGTTCAGTTCTATATGATAATGGAATATGTCATGATCTCCATCATCGACATCATCAAAATTTCTTTTGATGGATCAGAACTCTTTTGATTCAGACAACTAAAACGATCGATCATCTAAATTATTCTAATTGCTTCCAAAATCCACCAGTGACACCTAATAGTATATGGTGGCAATCCATCAAAATTGAAAATGAACCTCTCGGTGCAGCTACTTATGTGATTAAGTTCTTTTATCTTGAGCCCCGATCAGATTTGGGTTAAAGTAAATTCATCAAACTCTAATTTCTATCATATGATTTAATCATTCGATTTAAGTCTAATGTAAAAATCTTAATAGAAACTTTTCTATTATTTCACTCTCTACCATGGCCATGGACTTATGGACTTGATTCTCATAATAATCATAGGACTGCTCCTCTTCTACCGAGGTAGATAGATTCCCTCTTGGTGCAATCCAATTTCTATAATGAACATGCTATAGCCAATATACACCTCAGAATTTCGAATGGCTAGGAGATCAAGTCATGGTATAGTCAAACTATAACATCGTCAAGGTGAACTACCGATGCATCTTAGGTCAAAGAATCAGACACCACTACAGCTTCGAGTCAGTCATCGACGAGAAGGTAGACTTTCTTATGACTACTCGAGGTGGTCACGCTTAGTGCCCTCATTCTCTAATCGGTATCTATACTCTCGCTTTGGTGTCTCTACACCGTAGACTCAAAACTCATCTATTATAAAGAAGTGATTGTACACCAACCTTCTGGATCAATCACCATTCTCATGATGATCCTACGGTTAGGAGCATTTTATGAGTTAATAAATAAAAATTTATGTCTTAAATTTTCAACTCTTGAAAATATGAATTATCATTATCATTAACTCAAGAGATGTATCATAGATACTAAATACACATTTATGATAGAAAATAATTTATTTTATTATTTATAGTCAAAATTATAATTTTGCCCCTAGAAGTATATTACAAGTATCAGCCAATTCTGGCTTCTAGGGCACACATATCTAACATTAGTGTCATCTGCTATGGGCAAATCCATGATGGGATGGTGACTATCGATTGGGTAAGGTCGACCAATGCATTCTTCAAGGAGGATTCTCTAGGATCAAAGATTCATCTCGATGGTTGTGCTGAGATGGCACCATTTGGGAAGCAAGCTGAGGGGGTTACCACTACTCTGTAGCTTGTTGTAGGTGCTAGATTGCATTAGTCAATGCTTGAACCTAATGGACCAGATCGCCAAACCACTGAGGGTCCACTATCATGGGTGGCTGCATTGGCTCTACTGGCCTATAGGAGGCGAACAACTGGGTGCTCCGTCTTGACTCTACCAAGTAGACTATCGATGAAAAGTGGTAGAGTAGTTGCATCAAAGCATTCTCTCTCTCCACTTGGGTTGCTGGGCCCTCCTAGTGCTAGACTATTGTGTTAAGGCTCCAGAGGTCATTGATGTGGCTGAGGAGGTATGATGGCTCTGGGGATCGGTATGCTAAAAGGTACCCATAAGAGAAGTCCACATACATTGCAGCTTCTCTAATAGAGATCCTTCAATGCTTAAATCAATCAGAGCTTAAGAACAATGAAAAAGAGAGAGTATTGCAGTGTGTTGAGTAGTGTACCTCAAGGATCCCCTTATTATCTTTATATAGAGGGATGTTGACTGTTTGTCGTTAGAGCATCAAATAATAATTTAAAATCGATCTACCCAAAGATTAGAATAGTGGTGAGTTGGGTGTCAATTTTCTTGAGGATTGAAGACTAAGTTATATTCAATATAATTAACAATAGAATTAATTTATTAAATAAAAATTTAAATAAATAAATTAAAAAAGTTAATTTAAATTTAAGTAAAATAAAATTAAAAAAATAAATAAAATTTAACTAGGATTTAAGAGTTAATTAAAAATATTTTGAAATTTTGAATCCATCTCTAATAGGGTTGTGGTAATTCCTTTTAATGCAAGAGTTTAATATTTTTAAGAATTTAGTTATGATTATAATCTATTTTCTTTGGACATGAACCATATCTTTCGATGATGATCCATCTCAATAGAATTATAAATTATTCAATACTTTAATTCTTAAAAATTGATAACATGGCTTTTATTGATTCTTCCTAATATAAACTATTAAATCAAACACGGATTGTATCTTCCAATCACAATCCATCTCCATAAACATAACCTATTTAAATATCAATTAATAAAAAGTATGTTAAAATATCATGCATGGAGAATAAAATTTAGGATTAGTAGGAGAATAATTTATTCAATGCATAAAAAAATTATAAAAAAAAAAAAAAATTACAACCCATACTAGAAGACTTCATCTACATTCTAGAATCTGATCTTTAGTTGCACATAGTTAATAATCTGCTCTCTGACATCTTCTGATCTCCCAAAGTAAATAAATAAATAAATAAATAAAATGAAAAGAAAGAAGAAAGAGGAAGAGAGGAGAAGAGAAGGGAGAGAGAAAGAGATTTTGAGGAGAGCTTGGAAGGCCCTATTGGCTCTCTTGGCTTTTGGAGTGAACATGGCTTAAATAGAGGAGAAAATTAAAAGTTTTTGGCTCCTTGTTGGAGTCTAATCCGAGTTTGGCTCGAATTATTTGAGCCTATTGAATTCTGGCCATCCATTCTTGATCAAATGGCTTAAAATCAACTCAGAAACCACTGCAAATCCTGGTAAATGTATTCCTGACCGTCTGATCAAAGTTTGGATTGATTTCGCCCATTGGATTGCAGACTAATGAAGCTCGGAGTCCTTATCACACCTGCATTTGATGACAGTTGTTGGATTCCTACCGACTGTGATGTCAGCTGTTGGATCGCGCTCAAATCTCGATCATTGGATCAAATCCCATGAACAATAACTATCGATCTCATCCTGATCCTGGGTAGACCGATCGCGAATCTAGTTCAACATAGACCACCGTGTACGTCATCCAATCAAAGCGCGCCTGGCCCTGACGAAATGTCAAAATTGCTCCTATGAGCCATGATGAAAATGCAGTAGATCCTTTAAGGGTCTATGCTCACCATGTGTCGTGCATCGACTAGCCATGCCTGCTGAGCTGGCCAATCTACGCCTATTCCATGGACCGATCGATTGATCCATCATGCACCGACCTTATTTTTTTTTTATTTTAACTTCTAGGCTTCATAACTTTTTTTATTTTAGCTCCGATTTGAATAAAATTTATTATGTTGGAACCCATAAATCGAGCTCTTTACATTGGTGAGCTTTTTTCCTATAAAACATAAATAAAAATATTAATTTCTTTAAATAAATATTAAATATGATATTATTTTAATTCTTTTATTTAGTATTTTATAATAATTATCAAATGTCAGAATCTGTTATGCCTTTGTCCAATAGGTTGTTAGGATAGAGAATCTAGATGATTAGACGTGGGTGTTTGTTATGCCTATATTCTAGAAGTTTGTTGGAAGATTCTAATTAGTTACCCATGTGGCCGAATGGGCTAATGGATTGAGATCGATTTATAGCTGAGGTGTCATCCTAGATATACCCACATCGGCATTGGTTGCAGGGTTTTATCTCTATCATCGGAGAACTTCCGACCTAGGGGTTAGCTCTAATCTGAACCAAGGGTCGGATGAAAGCTAATGGGATCACTTCATTCTGCCTCTTCATGGCGGTCATGATGAATCATTGATTGGAGTCGCCAATGGCATCATCAGGTCGGTGGCCATATGTTGGTGTCTTTGGTGCTACAGCTGATTAGGAGCAAATGTCTAAAGATGAGTCCCAAAGATTATGGCCAAGATGGCATAACTTTGTAACACTTGCCTTTCTATCTTGCATGAAGGTGGCCACATGGTAGCCTTTTCATTGGTGCATGAATGGTAGATATGGTACCATGCCTAGGGATCATCGTTGTAGGTGCTTTGCGGTCCACATGCAAGTGATCGATGTGGTGAGACTTTGAAACTATGGTGGAAAGAATCCCAAATATATCAGACGGTTGTGATTCTCCACCCCTAAAAACCTTTTCAGTTTCTTTGTGAAGCCCCGAGGTTATCTACGTTTAGATCTCATCAAAAGACTAAAACACCCATTTCTACTAAAGGCTTAATAATCTAGAGCCGTATTGGTTCTAGGTCAATCTGGGATGAATGCAAAAGGAGCAAAGAAACTGACAATCTTTCTCAAAAAGACAAAGATAGCTCTAATTTTCATATGATGACTAAAATACCCTAGCGATCTCCATGATATTTATAGGCAAACCAACAAAATTTTTATCTTAAGAAATAATAAAAAATATATAGTATTATTAAAGTCCACCAATTTAACATATTGGATGCTTGAAATTATTTGTATTGATGGCAAATTTGGGTGCACATCCTGAAGAAAGGTTAAATTCCTAGGTTTGGAAGAAATGGAGCTGGGAAATGATAACATTCTCTTCCTTAACTCCCTCATAGCAAAAGATATGAGAGATCTAGGACAAAATGCGGAATCTTATTCCCTTCGACTAAAGCATCTGAAATCAGCAAGTTGAAACTTATGGAAGTGGGATGTTGTGGGCTGCAGACGAACTATCTGTAGGAAATCGCACAGGATTTTTAGCATGCATTTTCAAAATACTTTTTAAATTTTATTATAGTAAAATAAATATTAATCTAAAATTAAAACTAAGCATGCATTGATCATATCAGAAATCCTACATCTAGATCTAGACATGTTAATATGTAATAGAAAATTTAAATATGATCAATCAGTAAAACATACTCGCTAATCGATATGAGTTCAGAACTTGATATCTGTGCGCGAATAGTAGATCTGCATGATCTAAATCCATTGAAAGAAGCTCTAGCATTGTCCTGCAGCCGCACACTTGTCTAGCCTCTACAATGAATCCACATGGAGCTCCAAGTCTCGATCAACTCCACAGGAGTACTAGCTCCTTGTCGGTGCCTTCGATGGCTAATCTCGATCGATCTAATTGATCATCTTTCTCCTAATCTCTCAGATGCTCTAGAAGATCAGATGGTGTGCTTCAGAGGATGATAAGATGGTGTCTGAAGTTCGATGGCGATCAAGCACTCACAGTACTCTATCTCTCCACCCAAACTCAGAAACCTAATTCTAGGATTTCATACACCCAAAAAATCCTAATGCCCAAAAACCCTCTCATGCCTTCTCTCTTTAGAGTTTTCCCATGAAATAAATTTTCACAGAAAGAGGGACTCTCCCTCTACCGTACATCCACTTCCAGATACTCTTAAGATGGGTGACCAAAAGAAAAAAAAATTAGAAGAGGCATGTGAGAAAAATTGGTGCAGGAAGGAACCCTTCTCTCCCCTGACTTTTCTCATGCCTAAAACAATGCACCCCACTCTTATTTTCTTTCTCTAAGAAACCACTCTATGCACTCCTCAGATTTTTCATACCTTACCATGCACGCCAAGAAAAAACCTCATTTAGAAATAGGCGATGCAGTGTCAAAAATGCATGGAGAGGTTAAATGGTTTCCATTTGAAATCAAAATTCAAATAAAAACCTTATCCACTTCTAGCAGCCACCAAAGTGGATGACAAGCAGAAGGACTCTCCTTCTGCTCATCCACTCTAAAAAATTATTCATCAAAAAATGCGACAAAAGGAGGAGGGCGTGGAGAAGAGATAAGGATGAGAAGGTTAGGTTATTTCAACCAAACAACCATCAATTCAATTTAAAATTCAATTATGTTTGAATTGGTCCAACACTTAGACTAGGTCAAAGGAAGAAAAAGAGGGGAGGCACACATTTCTTCTGGATGTGAGAAACTCTCACGTAAATGTAGATGGGGCATGGAAAAGTCAAAGGAGGGTGGCGCATGGAGATTTGATTCAAAATTCAAACTTTATTTGACTTGGTCCAAATTGGTTTCCACTAAATCAATTAATCTAAACCCAATTAGACTAGATCAATCCAACTAAATTAGTCTTAATCCAATCCAATAAAATCCTACTCAAATTAGAAATTAATTAGGTTCAGCCTCTGATCAAATCAGGGTCAAATCTTTCTTGGCAATTAAGTCATCTCATGATTTGATCGGATCAAACCTAATCGAATTAAATTTAATCAGACTTGATCGAATCCTCATTGCTCAATCAATTTGAACTAATCAACAATCAAATTATTAATTAATCCTCCAATAAATATAGAGTCTCAATCGGGTGGGTGTCTGGGCAACAAAATTCCATCAACATGAAACTCCCGAAGAGTCCTAAACCAGTGGGACTCTTGAACTCAATATCCCAAATGAATGAAACTCATGATCACAGAGTCTCAGACTAGTGAAACTCTTGATCTGAGAGTTTTAGATGAGTAGGACTCAAAGTCCCAATCCTATAGGACCCATAAAGATAGAGTTTTAGTCCAGTGGGACTCTTGACCATAGAGTCCCAGATAATTAGGACTCAAGAGTTTCAGTCCAGTGAAACTCCTAGTCATAGAGTTCTAGTCCAGTGGAACTCTTGACCATAGATTTTCAGACCATTAAAACTCTTGATCAACCATCAAATTAAATAGAAACTTCTATTATGTGTGACCCCATAGGGTCGAATCCTAAGCCGATAGCATAGGAACCAATTTTTTGTACCAATTGATGTGATCATCTACCAATGGTACTCGACATCCAGATAGGTCAAATAATCGTAATGCAATATTGACGAACTTATGGTATATGATTATTGTATAATTCATCCTCTTGATCTCAATGCTCAAAAGATGACCTAAGATTTAACTATCAACCATGAAAAATTATCTACAATATATTTCAAAATTTAGTATCCATCGAATAGACTATCCCACCCGAGGTTTTGCTAAATTGAAATATAGTGATGTACTTGCTCCAACACTTGGAGGGGTCAATCTCATCTTGACTCATGCACCGACTTCATAAGTACTTGACTGTATCCAGTAGCCTTCTATCACTAAATTAAAAATTCAAGTAGTTCGGTACCTAAGTACAGTGAGTTGCTTGTAAGTCATCATGGTGATCTCAGGTCTAAAGGATACTTATACCCATATCCTTTGTGAGTAACTCTTAATAGCAGAGAGCTATGCAGTTGGATCACATTCAATGAAATATACTCCTACACTTTACCTGCATGCCATAATAGTATCTCCATACTTCTTCGTTAAGAGGACAACCAACACTTATGGTATATAATGACCTACACTCGATACGTTGTCATCCTGGATAACAACGAATCATTTGATCGTGAACTAGTTTTAAAGACTAAACGATAAATTCTCTTTTATCGAGTCTAAATAGTCCTTAGGACTTCATCACAAAAGAGTTCATTACAGGAAGATGCACAAGAGTGATGAAATATCAAAATAATAATTTTATTTATTTAAAATTTAAGTATAAATTATATTTAGCTCAATCATTTATAATCTAGATTATTGGCTTTAGGATATAATTTTTAATAACTCTCACTTAAATTAAAGCCACTCAGAACAGTATCGAATATCCATCTTCCATTTGTGATTATCAAACTTCTTGATTCTGAGAGCTTTTGTAAAGGGGTCGGCCATGTTCTTCTTTCCATCGATCTTCTGAAGCTCGACGTCACCTCGTTCCACGATCTCTCATACAAGATGGTAGCGACATAGAATGTGCTTGGTGCGCTGATGTGCCTTCGGTTCCTTCGCTTAAGCTATGGCCCCAGTGCTATCACAGTATAGTAGAATCGAACCATCCAAGAAGGGTGCCACTCTCAGCTCGCCAATAAACTTTCACAACCATGCAGCTTTCTTCGCAATATTGTATGCCGCGACATATTTCACCTCGCACACAGAATTGACCATAGTGTGCTACTTGAAACTCTTCCATCAGACTGCTCCTCTGTTTAAAGTAAACACATAACCTAACACATTCTTGCTATCATCATGATCTGACTAAAAACTAAAATCAGTATATTCCATAAGTTTTAAATCAGTATCTCTATAAATAATTCACTAGTTCTTAGTATTTCTCAAATACTTCAAAATTATCTTTACAACTTTTCAGTAATTCTCACCTAGATCAGACTGGTATCTACTCACTACTCCTAATGAGTATGCTATATCTGATCTCGTACACATCATGGCATACATAATAGAACCCACTACTAAAGCATATAGTGTTCTACTTATATGCTCTCTCTCTCTTGAGGAGTTATCGGACAATCTCTTTTAGAGAAAGTAATCCCATGGCCTATCGGAGATAACCCTTTTTGAAATTCTCCATATTGAATCTTTTCAACACGGTATTAAAGTACGTGAACTAGGACAATCTAAGCAATCTTTTAGATCTATTCTTATAGATCTTTATCCCTAGGATGTAGAAAGCTTCTCCCAAGTTCTTTATGGAGAATTGCAATAATAGCCAAACCTTTATTCCCTGCATGTAATGCAGGAATGTCATTCTAGATTAAGAGAATATCATCTACATACCATACAAGAAATACTACTAAAGAACTGTTAGCCCATTTGTACACATAGGATTTTTCTTCATTCTTAATGAAGCCATACGTTCTGATCATCTTATCAAAATGCATATTCCAACTCTGAGATGCCTACTTCAATCCATAAATGGATCTTTGAAGCTTGTACACCTTAGACTCATCTATGGATGTGAAACCCTCAAGCTGTATCATATACACCTCTTCATCCAGCTCTCTATTTAGAAAAACTATCTTCACATCCATTTGTCAGATCTCATAGTCTAGGTATATTGCAATTGCAAGCATGATCCAAATGGATTTGAGCATTGCCACCAAAAAAAAAATCTTATCATAGTCTATACCATAATGTTGATGATATCCTTTGACAATCAAACTGACTTTATAGGTCTCTACCTTTCCATCTGTGCTTCTTTTTTTTTTGAAAATCTACTTACACTCAATGGATTTTATCCCTTTAGGTGGATCAACTAGTGTTCATACATTATTGACATTCATGGACTCTATTTCAGACTTCATGGCTTCTAGCCACTTATCGGAGTCAGACCTCTACATGGCATCCATGTAGGTGATCGGATCCTCATCATTCTCATCGAGTTCGATAGGATCATCATCCTGGATCAAGAAACTATAGTATCTATCCAATTGATGCGGTACTCTACCGGATCTTCTTTAAAGGTGCCTCTATAATGGCTCTAGGTTTGATCTTATTAAATCCAGTTCTATAGGTTCACTAGAATGTATCGGTTCTTCCATCTATTGAACTTTACTAAGTTCAACATTAGAGGTAGTTCCTTCCATAAGAAACTTCTTTTTCAAAAAAACTGTCATATTGCTGATGAACACCTTTTGTTCTTCAGCAAGGTAAAAGTAATATCTCCTAGTTTTCTTGGGGTATTCTATAAACAAGCATTTATTGGACCTAAGTCCAAGCTTTTTTGGCTACAAATATTTTACATAAGTTGAATATCCCCAAATCCTAAAGTAAGAGAATGTTGGCTTACGGTCAGTCCATATCTCATATGGAGTCTTTGTAATAGGTTTGCTCGAAACAGCATTCAAAACATAACAAGCAGTCTTTAATGCATCACCTCAAAAAAAAGTTGGCAGACTTATAAAGCCCATCATGGATCGAATCATGTGCAACAGGATTTGATTCCTTCTTTCAAATACACCATTATACTATGATATTTTAGGAGAGGTTCATTGAGAGAGAATCACATTCTCTCCTAGATATATCAAAAATTCATTGGAAAGATATTCACCTCCTTGGTCAGATCGAAGAGTTTTAATACTCTTCCCAAATTATTTTTCTACCTCATTTCGATATCATTTGAATATTTCAAATGAATCGAATTTACTCTTCATAAGACGTATCCATACCTAGATAGGTCATCAGTAAATGTAATGAAGTAATAGAACCAACCTCTAACACATATGTTCAAAGATCCACATACATCAGTATGTACTAGACCTAGAAGCTCAATGGCTCGTTCATCCTTTCTAGTAAAAGATGATTTGGTCATCTTACCAAGAAGACAGGACTCATAGGTGTTCAATGATTCATAATCATGGATGTCAAGGATACGCTACTTGACTAATCTGTTGATCCGGTTCTTATTTATATGACCTAGCCGACAGTGCCAAAGATAGGCATCAAAGACATGATCTAGTTTTAGGCATTTATTTGATGTGTACATTATACTAATAGGCTATGATAAAATATAAATATCATTTCTTAATTATTCTTATATAATTGTAATACCTTTCATAATGATATCATAATAATTTTCTTTTATTGACAAATAATATCTATCCTGGGCTAAAAGCCCAATAGATTTATTATTCAACATAAAAGATGGACAATAGTGACAATCACTTAAAATAATATTATTATTTTTAAAAAATAGCTCAAGAGTTTTCAATGCTAGGACTAAAATTTTACTTCCATCTTCAATATTAAGAAATCTATCATCATTCTTAAATTTTTTACCAATTTGAAGTCCATGCAATGAATTGCATATATAAATCAAACTTTCAGTATCTAATATCTAGGTAGATGTATCACATATGAAAAAATTATAAGGTGTTATCATATAATAGCTTTGACCAGCAATCATTTGCTGATTTTTTCTGTTCAGCCTATTTGGATCAAGAGGACAATTTCTCTTTGGGTCTGCCTGATTAGGGTCAATACTAGACTCCTTGTTCTTAGGTCTTAAATGCTTGCCACTATCCAACAATGAATGAAGCAGACTTACACTAGCCATCCAATTATCTGAAAGAAAAATATGAAATCTTATTAATACTTGAATTAATTAATCTTAAAGATTTGAACTTTAGTCTAATGGTCCTTCCACTATTTTTATGAATTGATTGCCTCTACTTTCAATTCAAGAAATTACACTAACTTTTTAGTAGATACTGAAATCCACATAGACTACAGACGGGCCCGAGGTAGGCTCTGGCCAATCCATGTGCATTTACAGGTAAGTTCAAAACCAATTATTTTTTTAAATAATTTTTAATATTTAGATTTTGCCCAAAATCTAATTCAGTAGGCTTTGGCCTCTACTAAAAAGATCTAGTTAGGTCCAACCATTAACATGATTGAGTTTGGTGCATCAAATCAATGATGACTAGGCTCGAGGAAAGCTCTGGCCAACCTGATCATCATTAAGAGAGTGCGACCTAATCATCATATGATGGACAGTAATTCCAATATCTAGATGAATACCAGGTGTTAGGCACCTCCAATGTCCATTCAAAAAATTGGACTCATTACTATTCATCTTAATGGGAGGTTATGACTCGATTATCCCTATAATTTAGTCATTTTTAAGGATCTAATAATTTACAGAATCTAGATTACTTATGATTTAAAGATAGAAAGGACACGGACCAATTTCTCCCACTAAGTTCATCAAGTCAAATCCTCCCATTGAGTTCACCAAGTTAATAGGTTAGGACTAGGATTAATTTAGATCCATGGGCACCTAATTCAGTCTTACTGATTGAAATCAGTCAAACTAATTTTTAGTGACATGGATCAGTCTAAATCATCAAGTGATCTAATCAAACTCTAATCGACCATGTCAGCCAGGTAAGTGAGATCAGTGGAAGGGATATGCCGTTAACTTATCAAAGATTGAATCAATGCAAGTAGTTCTCAATTAAAAACTACTAATCAAAGCTGCCAAACTTACCTTAGATACCAACCGATTAAGTAGGTTTAATCTGATCAACCTAGTAATTTCGAGCTAGATCACTTAGTTATGAATCAAGTCCATCTTGGTCTCGTTAAAGACATGGACTCATCCAACTACAACTATTGAAAGTAGAGTATCCTTGACCTAATCTAATTTGGTCTCGTTAAAGACATGGATCAATCATCCAACTACAACTATTGAAGTTGAGATTAATCCATTCTTTAACTAGAGTATCCTTGACCTAATCTAATTCAACACTTGGTTAGATTTGATCAATTACTCTAGATTAATCCATTCTTTAACTAACCTTAAGTCTAATCTAATTAATGGACCTAATTCATCTAACCCATTAACCCATAGCTTATGCAAATATCTTAGAATCTTTAATTCACAATTCTAGACCCTATAGACAATACTTAATTCTTTTAATTAAGTTTTTGGATTGATGGATAAAAATAAGGGTTCAACATTTTAAAAATAATTTTTAAATTTTAAAAGATTTTTATTTTCTGTTCACCAAATGGATTGGCTCATTTCAAAAATGGGTCAGCTTATTTCATAAACAACAACCTATTGCTAGTTTCATAATAGAAAATAAAGCATATAATAAAAATTAAACTATGAATTAATTTTTAGATTAAATTTAAATATATTCATATTTAACTTTCATATTGAAATAATTTTAATAAAATTTTTTTACTATTCATCTTAATGAATAAGTTCACGGTGGCACCTCTACCACCATAAGGGATCCCCACTGAATGAAAAGAGATGGCCTTTAAATTATAAGAAATTTGGTATCATTCTGATACCAATTATTGGCGCATCGTCTTGGCATCACCAAGCTCTGATGCCATATTACGAAAGTTTCTGATCTTTAGCATGGACCATAGGAGATCTTTGACGTTCTTTAAGGTAGCGTATCATAGATCCATCATCTAGATCTATACTGGGGCACCTCCCTTGAGGGAGGCACCCCCTCTCTAGGGCTTCTTCAGGAACCTAGGACAACTACTCTAGAGAGAAGAGAGAAGAGAGGTTGAAGGAAGAAAAGATCTATATTGCTTTCACCTCTTTAAAACCCTAATACAACCTATGTATTTATACATAGCCATTAGGCCTGACCAAAATTTTTCCTGGCCAACCCAATATATGAAAGCACTCATCGAGCCTATGTACACCCATGTCTTCCATGCTCTCATCCTCTGGATCTAAGCCCAACCCATACATGAGTTAGCCTCCTTATGACCTCTCAAACCAAATCTTAAGACCCCTAGGATAAGTCTCTATCCTAGCCCCAAATAGACCCTCTTGTAGCTCTGCCTGCAAACTAAGCCGACTCAATCTCAACACTGAGTTGGCTAATTGAGACTGGGTCGGCTTACTTTTAGACTAAAACTAAGCCGACCCAATTGCATGCCATGCTGCAGTCCCAAACGCGCTCCTCTCTGTTTGGCTTATCCTTTGAGACTTAGCCGACCTAATTTTAGATTGAGCCGACTAACCTACAGAAATTACTCTTTCTGTAGTCATGATTTTTTGGCTTTGATTTCTTGCTCCACCTTGAATCTCAGATCTTTGAAGCACCAACTAAGCCCCTAAAATCTTTGGAGCCAACATCCTGGCTCCTTCCGTTGCCTTCCAAGGCTTAGGAGCACCATCAATCCTCACAATCTCCACCTTGTTATCTCAAGTCTTGGCAAATTCCTCGATAATGCACCTGCATGATCCCGTTGTCGATGTGCACCCTAACAGCATCTGTGCAAACGTCACCTCCGCCAATCCTCTTCAACTGTTGTGCACCTTTGAGGTCTTTAGGATGATCGCCTCCACCGTTGAAGACTTGTGCTTACTTCTTGACACCATCCTGAAATTGTAGGATCCCTTCTACTTAACAGCTGCATCACTTTCTCTAGATTTTTTTAGAAAACCTACAGCATTTCTACACCAGCACATGCTGTACCACCTGACATGATCTCCTCAGAGCTATGCCTATCCATCTGTATATGCCGCTCCATCAAAAATTGTGCATCACCGGCACTGACCCTCAACTTTGAACTCATGTCAAATTTTTTCTTCACTTATGAAGTGACCACTATGGAGCTCCACCTATATCATAAATCCACTTGATGCTGCAAAAGTTGACTCTATCACCAAGTCCCTCGACGCCAATTACTCAGTGCTACACTGCTGAGCCTACCGTTGTACCTTGAACACCATTGCTGTTTCTTTGAACCCTCTATACTCTGCTGCCCTCTTCAAAGCCACTCAGATACCTTCGTAACCCACAGACACCTTCAAAACCCAAGAGCTCATCCAACTCATCTGAAGTGACTAAATCCTAAAAAATTTCATCCTAGCCTTCTTCTCATATGCCCCTGCACCAGCCATCACTTCAGTTGCACCCGGAGGAACTACAGCTCAAACCCTATCTTGGGCTCAGACCCACCTACCTCATCTTGAGGCTCCCGAGACTCCATGGCTCTTCTTGAGATCTGCTTTCGATCTTTCTTAGATGCCTTTTGACACTCTTTGCTGAGATACCTCCCTTGGTTGCTGCACCGTCAAGTCTCTCTCAGCCCCGTATCTTCAGAAATACACTACTGCAGTACTCTAGTACTTTCTGACTCATCTCAACACTGCCTCCTCATAGGTATCCGGATCTTCTCTTGTTGTACACAAATCATCCTCCACTGAACTATGACTCTCCCTGGTGCTCTTGTAGAAGAACCTGATTCAAGAT
The DNA here is from genome assembly GCA_006176705.1 of Cocos nucifera. Classification (NCBI taxonomy): domain Eukaryota; kingdom Viridiplantae; phylum Streptophyta; class Magnoliopsida; order Arecales; family Arecaceae; genus Cocos; species Cocos nucifera. The sequence goes on from QRFJ01001182.1 coordinate 63,017, forward strand.
ACTCTCGGCTGTCTGAGACCTCCTAATGCTTCTTGAGACCTTCTGGCTCTCCCTGAGATCTACTTCAGTCCTACTAAGATGCCCCCGATACTCTCTACTGAGATACCTTCCTCGACTGCTGCACCATCTAGCCTCTCTCAGCCCCTATACCTCCAAGATAGCGCTCCTACAGCACTCCAGTGCTTCTAAACTCATCTCTGCACTGCTCTACAACCATCCAGTCCTAACCTACTGAACCTCCATGGATCATCCATCTCCATCATTCCTAAGGCTCCATAAATCCATTCTCTAGTTGAATGATTGAATACATCTTCAACTACTTTTCCATCTTTCTACAATCGAAGGATTTATAGTCGCTTCTTTAGCCTTCCTTCGACTATTACCCCTTAGAAAATCTTTCTTAAATAGTTTCACACTACCCATCTTTCTAAAAAATTTTGATGCTCTCTGCTAAGATATCTTCCTCGGTTGCTGCATCGCCGAGCCTCTCTTAGCCTTGCATCTTTAGAAAAGTACTACTGCAGCACTTCAATGCTTCCTGTCTTATCTACCATCATACACTTTGATTTTTTCAGCAAAATCGACTAGCAAATCATGCACCCAAACCTTTCACCCTGAGAAAAATTCTTTTCGTTAATCTTCTCAGCCTCCACCTTTAACCCACTACTCTCGATTGGCCAAACTATAGTAATAACAAAGATAGATCTAAGACATACCATGAAATACTCGTGCAGATTTCTGATTTCATCCTATATGACTTCTTCTTCACTTTCACGCACCATCAGACTCTGATACTAATTATAAGAAATCTGGTATCGCTCTGATATCAATTGTTAGCATATCATCTTGGCATCACCTAGCTTTGATGCCATATTATGGAAGCTCCTGATCTTTAGCATGGACCATAGGAGATCTTTGACGCTCTTTAAGGCAGCATATCATAGATCCATCACCTAGATCTATGCTGGAGCACCTTCCTCCTTGGGCTTGAGGGAGGTGCCCCCTCTCTCTAAGGCTTCTTCAGGAACCTAGGGCAACTACTTTAGAGAGAAGAGAGATTGAAGGAAAAAAAGATCTGTATTGCTTTCATCTCTTTAAAATTCTAATATAACCTATGTATTTATACATAGCCATTAGGTCTGACCAAAAACTTTTCTGACTAATCCAATACATGAAAGCACTCATCGAGCCCATATACATCCATGTCTTCCATACTCTCATCCTCTAAATCTAAGCCCGAGTTAGCCTCCTTAAGATCTTTCAAATCAGACCTTAAGACCCCTAGGATAAGTCCCTATCCTAGCCTCAAACAGACCCTTACGTAGCTCTGCCCGTGGACTGAGTCGGCTCAGTCTCAGCATTGAGCCGACTAACCTGAGACTAGGTCGGCTCAATTTTAGAATGAGCCGATCCAGTTGCATGCCATGCTGCAGTCCCAAACGTACTCCTCTTTGTTTGTCCTATCCTTTGAGACTTAGCCGACTCAATTTCAGACTGAGCTGGTTAACCTGCAAAAATTATTCTTTCTGTAGTCTTGATTCTCTAACTTTTATTTCTTACTCTATCTTGAATCTTAGATCTTCGAAGCACCAACCAAGCCCCTAAAATCTTTGGAGCGAACATCCTAGCTCCTCCCGTAGCCTCCCAAGACTTAGGAGCACCATCAATCCTCATATAAACCATACTTATCTTTTATGATCGAACGACTTGGTGGCTCATTCATCCTTAATTATTAAGTTATCTGAATCTAACATATCAAATATGCTAACATTTAATTTTTCTAATTACATATTAAAACATGTCAAATAACCCATGCTCTGATACCATTATAGAAAATCATGCAAGATTTTTAGCATATATTTTTAAAATATTTTTTGAATTTTATTGCAGTGGAAGTAAATATTAATCTAAAATTAATACTAAGCATGCATTAATCATATCAGAAATTCTACATCTAGATCTAGACATATTAATATGTAATAAAAAATTTAAATGCGATCAATTAGTAAAATATATTCTCTAATCGATACGAGTTCAGAACTAGATACCTATGCGCGTGTAGCTGATATCCACGATTTGAATCCACCGAAAGAAGCTCTAGCATCGTGCTGCAGTCGCATACTTGTCCAATCTCTATGGTGAGTCCACATAGAGCTTTTGATCCTGATCAACTCCACAGGAGTGCTAGCTCCTCACCGGTGCCTTCAATGGCTGATCTTGATCAATCCAATCGATCATCTTTCTTCTGATCTCCTGAAAGCTTCAGAAGGTTAGATGGTGTGTTTCGGAGGATGACGAGGTGGTGTCTAAAGTTTAGTGGTGATCGGGCACTCATAGTACTTTATCTCTCCATCCGAATCTAGAAACCTAATTCTAGGATTTCATACACCCAAAAAATCCTGACGTCCAAAAATCCTCTCTTGCCTTCTTTCTTTCATGTTTTTTCATGAAACAAATTTTCACGGGAAGAGAGACTCTCCATCTACCATACATCCACTCCCAAATACTCTTAAGATGGGCAACCAAAAGAAAAAAGAAATTCATAAGAGGCATGTAAGAAAAATTGGCACAGGAAAGTACCCTTCTCTCCCTTGACTTTTCTCATGCCTAAAAGAATGCACCCCATCATTATTTTCTCTCTCTAAGAAACCCCTCTGCAGACTTAGATTTTTCATGCCTTTCCATGCACGTCAAAAAAAAAATTATTTTAAAATGGTCGATGCAATGGCAAAAACGCGTGGAGAGGTTAAGTGGTTTTCATTTGAATTCAAAATTCAAATGAAAACCTTATCACTTTCGGTGCCTACCAAAGTGGATGACAAGCAGAAGGACTCTCCTTCTACTCATCCACTCTAAAAAGTTATTCATGAAAAAGTGCAACAAAAGGAGGAGGGCATGGAGAAGAGATAAGGACGAGAAGGTTAGGTTATTTCAACCAAACAACCATCAATTGAATTCAAAATTCAATTGTGGTTGAACCGGTCCAACACTTGGACCAAGTCAAAGAGAGAAAAAGAGGGGAGGCACACATTTCTTCTAAACATGAGAAACTCTCATGTAAATGCAGATGGGGTGTGGAAATATCAAAGGAGGGTGGCGCATGGAGATTTGATTCAAAATTCAAACTTCATTTGACTTAGTCCAAATTGATTTCCACTAAACTAATTAATCTAGATCCAATTAGACGAGGTCAAATCTAACTAAATTAGGCTTAATCTAATCCAATAAAATCTTAATCAAATTAAAAATTAATTAGATCCAGCTTTTGATCAAATTAGGGTCAAATCTTTCTTGACGATTAAGTCATCTCATGATCTGATCGAGTCAAATCCAGTCGAATCAAATTCAATCGAACTTAATCAAATTTTCATCGCTCAATCAAATTAAGCTAATCAGCAATCAAATTACTAATTAATTTTTTAATAAATATAGAGTCTCAATCGAATAAATGTCTAGGCAATAAAGTTTCATCAATATGAAACTCCTAAAGAGTCCCAAATCAGTGAAACTCTTGAATCCAGTGTCCCAAATGAATGAAATTTATGATCATAGAGTTTCAGAGTAGTGAAACTTTTGATCTGAGAATTCCAAACAAAGACTCAGAATTCTAGTCCTATGGGACCCATAAAGGCAGAGTCTAAGTCTAGTGGGACTCTTGACCATAGAGTCCCAGACAATTAGGACTCAAAGTCTCAGTCTAGTGGAACTCCTGATCATAGAGTTTCAGTCTAGTGAAACTCTTGACCATAAAGTTTCAGACCATTAGGACTCTTGATCAGCCATCAATTCATGTAGAAACTCGTATTATGTGTGACCCCATAGGTTCGAACCCTAAGTCGGTAGCACAGGAATCAATTTTCTATACCAATCATTATGACCATCTAGCAATGTACCCGATATCCAAATAGGTCGAATAGTCGTAATGCAACATTGACGAACCTATGGTATATTGTTACCATATAATTCATTTCCTTGATCTCAATGCTCAAAAGATGACCTAGGGTTTAACTATCAATCCTGAAAAATCATCTATAGTATATTTCAAAATTCAGTGTCCATCGAATGGACTACCCCGGCTAAAATTTTGTTAAATTAAAATACAGTGATGCACTTACTCCAACACTTGAAGGGATCAATTCCATCTTTACTCATGCACCTACTTTACAAGTACTTGACTACACCCAATAGCTTTCCATTACTGCATTAGAAATTCAGATAGTTCGGTACCTAAGTACAGTGAGTTACTTATAAGTCACGGTGGTGATCTCAAATCTAAGAAATATTTATACCCATATCCTTCGTGAGCAACTCTTGACAGCAGAGAGCTATGTAGTTGGGTCACATTCAGTGAAATGTACCTCTATACTTCACCTGCATGCCATAACAGTATCTCCATACTTCTTGGTTAAAAGGACAATCAATACTTATGGCACACAACGACCTACACTCGATATGTTGTCATCCTCGATAACAATGAATTATCTGATCGTAGACTAGTTTTAAGGACTAAATAACAAATCCTCCTTTGTCGAGTTTAAATAATTCTTAGGACTTCATCACAGAAGAGTTTATTATAAGAAAATGCATAAGAATGATGAAATACTAAAATAATAATTTTATTTATTTAAAATTTAAGTATAAATTGCATTCAGCTCAACTATCTACAATCTAGATAATTGGCTTTAGAATATAATTTTCAACACTATCCACTTAAAGGATGAAGAGTAGAGTTGTCCCTTTTGATGCAGTAATGCAGTGACAACTCTCTCATGGAATGTTAGAGGCCTTGGTTTAAAGAAAAAAAAAGGTTGGTATGTGACACCATCCTATCCTCCCAGATCGTATGTTTGTAGGAAATAAAGCTTAAAGAGATCGTTCAGGAAAGCATTCCAGAATTATGTGGCCGTGATTTTGATTCATGGAATGTCAAGAACTCCAGTGGGGCCTTAGGTGGCATTCTCACATGTTGGAAATCAAATGCTGTCTTAGGTGATCCTTTCTTTGAGAGCTCGTTTTCTTTATCCACCTCTCACAGCCTTTATCTTGACAATAGAAAACCGAAATGGCTTGTGACTAATGTCTATGGGCCTAAGGAATCTGCACTTCAACATAGTTTCCTTCAAGAATTACACTCTATAAGAAAGAATTGGAAAGGCCCATGGATTATTATCATAGGCAATTTTAATCTAACCAGATTCCATTCGGAAAAAAAAGGACCTGCTGAAAGCGGTGCCCCATCTTTGGAGCTCAATAAATTGATTGATGATCTTTATCTAATCGAGGTAAAACTAAACCAGCTTTCTTTAAAGTGGTCTAACCACAGGGAGAATGCCGCACTGGTTAAACTGGATAGATGCCTAGTGTTTTTGGATTGGGCTGCTGCCTTCCCTTCTTACATTTTGAGGCCGCTCGTAAAGACAACTTCAGACCACTATCCTTTACTACTGGAACTTGTTAGGCCAAAGAAAACCAGTAGAATATTTTGTTTTGAAGACTTCTAGTTTACGATAGATGGTTTCAAGGATCTTGTAGCTAAATGGTGGGAAAGGGCCCCCTTTGCAGACGATGCAGCGAAAAACATAAATCAAAAACTGCGATTTGTGAGGAACAAGATCAAACAGTGGAACAAAGGGAAAAACGGCAACGTAGTCAAGAGAAAAGAAGAGATCAAATCCAGATCCAATACCTGGACAGCAAAGAAGAAATCGACAACCTACAACGTACAGAGATAGAAGAACGAATCAATTAAAAAAAAACATCTTCATGATATTTTGCACCAAGAAGAAATAATCTGGAAACAAAGGTCTAGAGTATCCTGGCTAAAATTTGTAGATCAAAATACAGGATTTTTCTATGCCATGGCAAGCATGAGAAAATGGAAAAGCACCATTACCTATATCGAACATCATGGAGAGGTAACACATGAACTCAGCCGTATAAAACAAGCATGTTTTGAATAATTTTCTGATCTCCTTGGAATTTCAAAGGAGAGCGAGCTTAACATCGATTGGAGGAAAATATACCAGGAAGAGATAACGAACTGGGCACCCTAGAGGAGCCTTTCTCAGAACAAGAAATCAAAGAGGCAGTATTTGACTTGCCGAAAAATAAATCCCCAGGTTCGGATGGTTTCACCTCAATCTTCTTTCAAAAATTTTGGCACATCATCAAGGGAGATCTATGCAGACTCTTCAATGCAATACACTCAAACGACATAGATCTTGGCAGGATCAACTACACTCACATTGTTTTGATAGCAAAAAAAAAACAATTGCACCTCAGTATGGGACTACAGGCCGGTCAGTTTGATAAATGGGGTGATGAAGATAATCTCAAAAGCCCTTGCCCCCCCCTCTCTCGTTGCAGACTCCCAATCGGCATTTATTCACAGGCAAATATCCGATAGTTATGCATTGGCAATGGAACTAATTTCATACCGGAAGAAATCAAAATGAAGTGGTCTAGTTCTGAAAATAGACTTCGAGAAAGCATTTGATAACATAAGATAGGATTTTCTCCTAACGCTCCTTAAAAAAAGAGGGTTCGGATCCAAATGGTGCTCCTGGATCAAAGCCATTATCCAAACAAGTAAAACTGCTCCAATCGTTAATGGCGAATCGCTAAACTAGATTCAGGCCAGAGGAGGTCTCAAACAAGGAGATCCCCTCTCCTCCCTCCTCTTCATTCTGGTCTCAGATGTGCTTGCTCAGATCTTTCAAACCACAGCGTCCAATGGTCTCATTGCTGGTATGGGTCCCCCATAAACTTCGGGCAACACATCCACTGCATCCAATATGCAGACAATATGCTCATCCTCAGTGATGCTTCCAAGGTACATTCTGCAATACTAAATTTATCTATAGGTCTGAAGATTAACTTCGAAAAGAGTTCTATTACAAGAGCATCTCTATTGCACCTTTGCAAAACTTCTTGGCTGCTCTCCCTTGTCGTTTCCAACAACATACCTTGGGTTCCCGCTTCACACATCCAAACCGAAAGCTACAGACTGGAATCTTTTTAATTGAAAAGATCGATTAAAGAACTACAATCCTGGAAAGGGAGGTTCCTATCGATTGGGGGGAGATCGACACTAATAAATGTTGTGCTAAGCTCTATTCCAATATGTTGGATGTCCTCATTCATGCTACCACAAGAGGTGATTAAAAAAATTGATAGGAAGAGGAAAGAGTTCTGTAGAGAGGTGATAAGCCTATGTTTTGGAATTCACTGTTTGGTGAGCTGGAAAAAGGCCTGCCGACAGAAACACCTGGGGGGATTGGACATCATCAACTTAAGAATCCTTAACAAAAGCCTTTTGATGAAAAGATGGTGGAGTTTATACATTTATCATACAAGACCTTGGCAAAACTTGGTGTTAAAGCTGCACCTCAACAACAAACCACCAAGCTATACTGCATCAGGCTAAAGCAAATATGCTTCCACAATATGGAAAAGTGTTTTGAAAGTTCAGAAATTTTTCAACCAAAGTTGCCAATTTGAGTCGGGTAATGGTAGATTAATTTTATTTTGGAAGGATCATTGGATAGCTGACACCTCACTCAAATATCTCTCTCTAGAACTCTTTATGCTAACACTAGAACCTGATGTCTCAGTAGCAAGCTTTTGTAGCAGTTGTGACAAGAGGTCATTCTTTAGAGATGCTATGAATAGTTTGGATGGAACCAAACTAACCCAACTCACAAACCTTCTTCATGAGCTGAACCTTAGAAACATACCCGACAAGCCAATCTGGAAATGGGATAAGAAGAGAATTTTCTCGACAAGGAATTGCTACAACCTCCTCTCTCACAGGGGAATTACATCCTACTTCTCACTAATAATCTGGGCAACTCCTCTTCCAATCAAGATAAAAATTTTCAGCTGTTACTCTTTGAAAATAAGATATTGACAGCCAAGAATCTTGAAAAGAGGCATATCAAGGTTCAGAGAAACTGCCCACTATGTGCAGAGGAAGAAGAAACGGCAGACCATCTGTTCACCGCTTGCAACTTTGCCAAACAAATCTGGGTTCGTATTGGATACAAGCTTAATATACAGTTTCATTCCAATACAATCTTCGAGCTATGGGGAGAACAGTGACGTCTACTTCCCATCCAAATACAGCCAAAAAATTGGGATATCATAGTGGAGATTGTGTGCTAGACATTATGGAAGGAAAGGAATAAAAGAATATTTCATTTTGAAGCCCACCTCCCGAATGCCATCTACAGTCGCTTTGTTTCCTTCTTACAGGAACGGATGCTATGTTGGTCGGATAAATTTAAACGTAGCTTTCAGGCCATACTAATGAAGTTGCAAAACGAAGCAAACAGCTGAAAGAAGAAGAAAGGTTCTTGTCCCTAAGCTTCGTAGTGCGTTTATGTATTACCATCATATGGTAATGTACTGAAAAGGTTGAGCTCAGGACCTAACAATCCATCAATGTAAAAAACGCCCTGCATGGAAATATCACATCACAATAAAATTTTGAGTGAATCTCCCTCCCATTTTTCATAAAAAAAAAAAAAAAAAAAAAAAACGGGTGTACATTATCTCCTTGGTCCCTTCGTTTTCTATGTTGTCCTGAAGAATTATTATTTTTCTAATAGTTACCATTTAATTTAAAATTCTATGATTATTTTTGATTGATGGCCATTTAATTTGAAAAGAATGTCTCATGATAGAAGCTTTTTGAGAACTGAGGGGTCTTGGTAAGGTGTAATTTTAGATACTTGTATGTTGTACTTATAGTTAATATAGGTATATCTATATATTTAGACTATATAATACTTCTAGTTATTCCATGAACTTTAATGCTTATAAGCACTCAATCTATATAATATAAGTCTTCATAATACTTGTAATTATGAAGGATCACTTATAGTTATTCTCTATAAAACTCATTTGTATATTAGATAATTTATCTAATATACTAAATAACAATTAAAGCACATATTACAATATTGAACCATAAAATAGATCTTGACAAGATAAAACCTGCAGTAATAAAATATCCATGCATCAAATCAAATAACAGAACAATATAGTAACTATAAAAAAAAAAAAGATGTAAACAAGAGAAAAACTCAAGAGAGAGGAACAAAAATAAACATAGAATGATGAACAACATTTCATATTAATTTAGGTAATAACTTATAAATTTAAAGATGATGCAATACATAAATCAAACAATATATTTCAATAAAAATGATGCTTACTTTAATCTCAACAAGGAGTGGGAGAAAAATGCATAGTTTGAAATAGAAAATTTTTAATTTTAATTAGAAAAATTAGGGAGGTGGAAATATTTGTTTATTAAAAATTCATCCAATTAGTATAAGCCAATAAATATCTAGAAATCTTAAAATTAAAAAAATTAGCGAGATGCAAATATTTGTTTATCCAAAGTTTGTCCAATTAGTATGTGTCAACAAATATCTAGAAAATACTTGAAGACAAAAATCTTAAATGAGAAAACCTTGTAAGTATTATTGCATCCCTTATTCACATGTAATTTTTTTTCCACTATTCCTCTATGAGCCTCAAAAATATAAACCGATTTTATGGGAACTAATTTAACTATTTTTTTCTTTGAAAATATGTAAAGTGCATATATAATAGTTCCATTTTCTGACATGCTTTAAATAATTATATATTACATCAAGTGTATTACATATTAAATAATCAGTTTGAAAAAAAAAAAAGAAAAAAAATCATATCCTATGTGTTGTGCGTGTTATATGCTAGCGAGTTAGGATGATGAAACATGCATATAGCACGCTTGTTCCATAGAGGCACGTGTAAGTTACCTTAGCAGGAGTACATTTTCCCAAGTGACCTGCCTCCTCTTGGACTTGCAAGATACTTGGGATCATTTCTCCCATTCATGGACTATTTTGGAAACAATTTGGCTGCACTTGAGGGCTATCAAATGCCCAAAATGGCTCCCCCTAGGGAGCTAGAGCTGATTTTGGATGCCCAGTCGCAGGCGATCGATCGACTAAGCTACAAGGGGTACTCATTATAGACTTTGCTAAACAATCGGTAACGCCAGCACTACTAATGTTGGAAGGACCTTGTCGCTTCGATCATGAACCCACTTTGGTAGGTCTTGCAATGGAAGTCTCAGAATAATACCCTCATTGCTGCCTTATAGGATATCTCTAAGCTAAGATGCTTGTTAGTTACGCTCCTCTACACCAAATAGGCAAATACTAATCCCACATAGCTCCTTCACCACTAATTCTGATAGGTGGGTTTGGCAAGGCCTAGCCAATGATAATAAAGTATTGCCGGAATGCTCATAGTCATATTGATATGAAGACAAGATCGGCGGGTGAGATGCCATACTCTGTTTGGGATCTCAAAGCAGCGCTGAGAGCTTATGTGGAAGATTGCATGGGAAAATCGCCTACAAGAATGTGATGGACTTGCTTTCATACGTTCAATGTGTTCCATGTGTATTTCAACCGACGAAGATACTGATTCCTTTCACAAATGTAGGCGAATAGCACCGAGCGTGGATTAGAATGAGGCAGCCACTTGCCGGGCTCCACTCCCACGCTCAAATGACAAAGGCGAGTATAAAATTTGAAGCCGAATGGCATCCCATTTGCGACCACACCTAAAACTTTTAACACTAATCTGCCTGACCGTTCTCCTAGCAATCTAATTAAACCCTCTCTAAAATAAATCCATGAAGCTAATTCTTCTGAATCGCAAGGCATCAACATAATGCATGGAAATCGGGTGTTCGCTTGGTGAATGGCATTGGCACCAACAGTAGGCTGTTCTTCTGAATCACAAGGTATCAACATAATGCATGGAAATCGGGTGTTCGCTTGGTGAATGGTATTGGCACCAACAGTAGGCTGATTAAAAAGCAACGAGGACTTGGAGAGACGGTTTTACATAGCAACATAACTAAACTATCAACATTGATGCTTTACGACTGATTGCAATATCTTGAATTCAATTGAATGCAATTTTTTCATGTTATGTATGCCGTAGTTCTGTTTAATTTTCAATTCAAAAGGGAGACCTTCGGCAGCCAATTTCTGATTCCTCGGAAACATTTTTTTCACTGGGTGCTTCCTATAAACACACCATCGTGACGTATACAGTATACTTCAAAGGAAAAGGTACTACAGTTGCTTCTTTCCTCGCACAGCATCAAAAATCTGGCAATTCAAAAGGCACGTTCTATTAAGAGTAACACGAAAAATGTCACTTGCATGAGTTTAAGAGTGTTGAGAAGGCTCACCTCATTGCCAGCGCCAAAAAAAAAAAGGATCATTGAACAAAGTTATTGTTCCCTGTAGGTGAAGAAACCCGGCCTTCAAAGAGTTTTTCAGCAGAAGGCCCTTCTTCATGAACAAATTTTACAGACTCTGAAAGCCTATTGAGAAGGTTCAGTAGAGCAATGACTTCATTTCTTTGCAGCTGCAGCTGAAATTTCACCAAGAAAGCCCATTATAACTACCAAAGATAAGAACGTTCCCAAAGAATGATTGCGAGGAACAGACTCATTAACTTGAGTAAATGTATTATACAGCATCGAATATTTTTCTTAATGAGAAGAAAAAGTTTTATCCATAGCAATGAAAGCTGGGTTTTGAAAGGGAGACATTTTTTTGACTTCATATATATCAATTCCTCTTTAAATATGTTTACTCATGAACTGCAATTTCATTCGTTTCATTCTGTTTCCTCTTTAATTTTCTTAAACAGATAATTTTATTTATATAATAAAAGTTCAGGTAAAGCATACATGGTTCTCTGATTTAAGAATAAAAAATATCCACAATATCCAGTATACTAGCACAAATTTTCTCATGTGTCTAAAAGAGGTGAATATCATAAACATAATTTCATGGTTACTAGATATTTCATAGTTTTAATAAGTTGAGAAAAATATGATTATAGATGTGCAAAGAAAGATAGCCTACACAACAAACCTTGATGTCGCCACAGCACCTAAGGAAAATTTACAACCATGTTAGACCTGATGGTCAAACATTGAAGATGGTTCTCAAGGGCTAGCTTAAATTATAGATGAGCTTAATGAACTCTAAAAGGAATAGCTTGTAATGGAGTATGGGAAAATGAGAAAGGGATTTCTCTGTGTTGTCTATGGTGTAACAGGTTACAAGATCAGCATTATGTTTAATTTCTTAGGGGAAGGAAGGCAAAGTTTTAGCCTGCAGCAGTCAGAGGATTTCAAAGGTAATAATAAATACTCATTGAATCCGAATATGCATATATATTTAATGATATGAGAATGAAAAATGGAATTCATAATATCAATATTTCACTTGATTTACTAGCATTGTCCAGGGCCAAATAGTGCCAGGACTATCTCTTGAGGGTGTGCTTGCTGTTGCTAGCTTTAGAAAAAGAGAAGAAAGAAGCTAGGTTTTCTAGCTTCTCCTAAAAGTGCTTTCTTGGCTTTTCTTCGTATAGAAGTGCTTTCTAGATAATGTTACCCAATACTTATTTTTTAAGAGAAGTCCCTTTTTGCTTTTAACTCACAGAAGCACTTTTTTTAAACAACACTGAACCTAGTTTAATTTCTAGGAGAAGCAACATTGATATGCTCTTGCTGAATTAGTGTAAAGGGTTTATAAAGAAAGTAACATACAGGCTGATCTATGTGGTTTTTGCCATCAACAGACAAAAGGATCTTTAATGATGTAGCAAGACCAAGGATTTGAAGCTTGCCCCACAAGCGGCACTTTTCACATCCAACACAGTCCATAATGGCACTGCAATAGGCACAACACATGAAATTGGTTAATTTCTAGATCTGTAGGTTCATATAGCATGTCAAGTTTGTGAAATATACCTGATGTTTCTAAATTGCTTCTGAATCTGCTGTTTCAGCTCTGGCCCATTTTCACCTTGCCAAAGTCTGGCTTCATCGAATGGTAGAGGACAAGCAGACCGTAACTTTTGATTATAGACTAGCTGCCTAACCAATGATTGCGTCTTCAGGTCCTCCTCAGGGTTGCCAGTGTCATAATCAGCCTGTTCCAAGTAATCTGCAGCCTGAAACTCACCAAAGAGAAGAGTTACCGAAATACAGAAACCAACAGAACCACAAATCAACTGTTGCACAAACAGATCCATCATAAGAAGTAGGTTTATAAAATAATTTTCTTGAGGTGCATGCATGTGACAATGCATTGTTACAAAGAAATATGATGAACATACAATATCTGCATATAAGTGCAGATATGGATTGATAAACAGAGACCGCTTTTTGTTTACACATCTACTTAGGATGTGCATGTCATACTGAATCATCTCCTTCCTTCCAAAAGTAGAACTTTGTTAGTTTGGTTGTCCGCATTGATCTTTTCTGGTTGTACCTAATAATATTTGCTGCACCAATTGGTATCATATTGTACTAGGCATATTGTACTATACCGGTACCAAATTATTATGAAGCTTGTATCATATCATTGGTACACCTTGCCATCTCATTCCGTGCCATGTACCAACACTATAATAGGATAGTATTGGTATGAAGTCCAGTGCTGAGACAGTGAACCTTAATACATAAGCATACTTTTATGTCCATATGCAGGATCATGCACAGATCATAGAAAAGCAGATGCACATAAGCATGCAGCACATGCATTTTGAGGAAAAGCATATACTTATAACCTATAGATCCAAGTGGACAAGCATGATTGAAGAATTCCACATGCAAGCAAAGATATGACATCAAGTAAAAGGATGGGTTTACAGATTTGCATTTAAACTGGGTCTTTTCTTTCTTGAATTAAGAAAGGGACCATATTATTGGACCATGTAGCAAAGAAAGCACAGCCATTCCAGCATAAACATGAACTATTTCATGTGTCTGAAATTTACGAAGAAAAGAATCAAACTTCTTTTTGTGTGACTAATATGAAATAATAATAACAAAAATTATAAGAATTCAATAACCATCTCATATAGAAATAGAGTAATACCTTCTTCTGCTGCTTCTCCTCCTCTCTCCCCCTGCCATTCTCTCCCTCCCTCTCCCTCTGCCTTCCCTTCTCAAATTCAATTGCCTATATACTTCTTTAGCCTAAACACAAGACTCCACTAAGTAATCTGTATCAGATCATCACTTGCACGTACAGTGAACCAACAACTTGACTATTCAATTTCTGTCCGCTTGATGTACTTAATGCACTTGCTCATATAATCCATATTATGCATTCTGGTTTTCTATTCTTATCATTCCACTCAATCCTGACCAACACACGCATGTAACCTCACCTGTAAAGCTGTAACGTGCCTACTACTATTTTTCATGTCAACAGCCCATGATTTGATCTAGTCATCATTATCAATTCTGTGGATGCCCATTCCTTCTCATAACTATATAAACAGTACAAGAAAAATCAAACTCAGCTAAGCCTTAATCCCAAACTAGTTGAGGTCAGCTACATGAATATTTTTCCTCCATTCCGCTCTGCTTAGAGCCAGCTTTCTGAAAGATGCAGAGATACCAAATCCTTCTTTACTATTTCATCCCATGTGATTTCTAGTCTCTAACTCTATCACTCTTTCCTTCTACATGAATCAAATCACGCCATACTAGTGCAAAAATTCAATTATCCATAGACAAGAAGAAAAATCTAGATGAAACAATAATTTACATAGATGCTAGATAATTATATAATCTAGATGTTCCAATAGGTCAAGCAGTCCCAAGTGCCAACCAAACATAAACCATAGACGAGGCAAATAAATCAAGTTAAAATTTAGAACTTACTATTTTCTTGGAGAAGGTGTATTGGTGCCAATATAAAAATAGTTAACACAGCTAGACCATCATTACCTCTTTCAAAAACATTCTTACTCTTTTACCACATGGCAGTTAAAGAAACATAAGCCAAGAACTCTTCATGGTAAGCCCCATCTACCAGATGAAGCTTAACATAAAAATGGGTCTATGAACAACCCTTTATCTCCCTACTTAATGGACCCAGAACCAGAGATTCCAGGATCTCACCCAAAATAACAGTGAAGGGCATCGCATCTGTCCTGAATGTCAAACAGAGGTCCAACAGCATGCCCCTTAAAAAGAAGATTAGCAAGAGTTAATTCTTTGTAGTAGCTAATAATTCAAACTCAGTCTCTTGAAGAAGTTTTAGAGGTTAATCTTAGCGATCAAGAAAAATTGATGACCATCCACTTAAAAAAAAAAAAAAAAAGATTTTACTGCAAAACCCAGAGCAAGACCACCTGTTCCATTCCTCTTCCTCTTCAGTACCAAGAAAAACACATTTTATAAAGATTATCAAATAAATACTTTCTAACCCAGGTTCTCATAAATTCATTTTTCTTTGCATGGTGAAACATCAGAAATAATCCTGCCTCCCTTGAAGAAGCTACCTCTAAGAACTCAAGAAAGAGACTTTGATCTTGATGCTCTCTCCATTAACCAAACCCATTAATAATAAAGTTTTTCCTCACAAGGACTACAATTTAGAATACTGGGACCTTTCTTAGGTACTGATACTCAATGATTGAACATGGCATTGATATGACATTTGGACAGGTCTGTATTAGATTGTTGTATCAGAAGGATCGAAAATTTTTGATGCTATAAATTGGATCTTTTATGGATAAGTTGTAGAAGTTGTCCAAAATTACATGTGAGATATCCAAATGTGTAAGAAACATGTTCAATATTATGATCATTTGCTTTGAGAGTAACATGGAAAGCAGAAAATGGGAGAACAAAGCTCAAATACTTTCCTAGAACATAACTTTATGCAGGCATTTATTATATGGCAATATCAAATCCAGAACTATCTATAGAATTAGAAGAAAATACCTTCGTCACTGCTCTTAGAACAAAAAGAAATGTAAAGTAGAGATTTCTAACTCGATCTGGATGCCTTAACACACGGTCATACAATAACTCAAGATTTTTGCCCCACTGAAACCATTGAGAAGAATGGATGTCAGAGACTTATTAACAGCAGCATATTTCTAAAACAAGCAGCTTTCTGAAATTATTTTTTCAGTGTGGAGAAGATACCAAGTTGGTAGATTCATCAACAAGATAATCCGAAGCTATGTGAACTGAAATAGAGGAATGCAATCCTGAAATCAACTTGTATAACACTTTTTTCTCCTGGCAAAGTTCTTCTGAAGGATCTGAAGAAGACAAAGCTTTGAACTAAATGACAGCTCAAACCAATACGGTTATCTTCTAGTCATTCAACACATTCTTATTCACATTTCATAATTTATATGACAGAAAATTTGAGTAGAAGAAAAGAGTACTGGTTAAGGCCATGAAGAGAAAAAAGCATATATCACATTCATTTGCATAATTCACACAACCTACAAAACTGAACACTGGGATTCAGATTTTGTGTGTATCTAAGCTTATGCATATGTTTGCTTGTGCATAAGTGTTTGCACATATGAATGGAGCTGGGATTCTATGATGAGAAACTAAGGGAACAGTAAGAAAAAATGACACTGGCTTGGTATTCATGCGTTGGCAGATAGTTATGCCTAGCCTACCAGGATATTGAACTACTTAGTTTCACTTCTTTCATATTCCTTGCAAGCAAGCAGAATAAGGGGAATATATGAATTAAATAATTTATACTTTTAACTCATAGAAATACATCTTTTATAGTTTACTCATAGTAAGTGATGACATCTGGAGTCTGGACAGAAAAGTTTGATCTCTACAGGAACAGAAAGAGGTAAAAAGGAAGGGGGTTAAGGGGATAAGGGGGAGGGGGTGCACAGTATGCAGTAACCAACATCATGACATAGGCTAGACTAACAAAGTAAAGATAGACAAAGTTAAGGTTCAGTGTGCTGGTACAAGGGCTTGGATTAGTCAGCCGACAGCACAGTTCGGTATGCCCCATACCGTTTTGTGTTGGGCCCAACCAACCCAATAGAGAGGGCAGAGAAGAGGGAGAATGAAGAGAGGAAGAGAGAGAGAGAGGGGAAGGGAGGAAGGGCTGCGGAAGCCTCCGAAGGACCAAAGGGGTTCCGCCTTCCTCCTGATTGGAACAAAGATGGTCAGCCCCTATATATTTTTTTTAATTTTGCCGAGTCTCAGTGAAGTCCGCAATAGAGTTGCCAACTTCACTTGAGTAAAAAAAAAGAGGTGTTGCCACTTTCACTAAGAACTGGCAAAATAAAAAAAGAAACAGGAGCTGACGCTGACGGCCCCTATTTTGATCGAGTGGTGGGCAGAGCCCCTCCTTTAGTCCTCTGGAGGTTTCTATGGCCTTCTAGGGCTCTCCATCGAAACTCTCTCTCTCTTCTTCCCTCCCCCCTCTCTCTCTTCCTCTCTTTCCTTCTCCCTCTTCCCCTCCTTCGCTAGTTTCTCATTTTGAATACTAGAACTGTCCCGATCTATCATCAATATGGTTCAGTATGCCCCAAATCAGGTGGTTTGGGATGGTTCTACAAAAGTTAGGCTCAGTAAACCAAGGTCAACAAATAACAAGACCAAGCCCCAAGTTTAAAAAATTAATTATTGATTTTAAGGAATCAGCAATGATAAAATAAAGAAATAGAAGAAGGTGACCAGTTGGGATAACAAGCAATTACCTTGCCAACAAACCATTTTTTACTACAAAAATAAAAAAAGAAATCTACAATAATGCAAGTTAGTGGCCCAAATCATCCCTAAATTTTCAAAAAAAAAAATGCTGAGCGGGAGTGTTTCAGACAAATTAGCTTAAAGTGGTAATCAAATTAAAGCAGCCACATCCTTTGCACTGATTAGGAAATTCATTGTTCAGAGTTTTTGCGACAAATTTCTACTTTTTTATCTGTTAGTGGTCCCAGTCAATTAAATTCCATTGCTTTCAATCTTTATAACAACATAAGTGGGAGAGGTTAAATCACTATCCTCCTCTAACACTCACCCATCTTTGGAGCCCTCGAAGATATGGCACTCGTAAAAAGACAAAGCATGAAAGAAGAAGAGTAATATGTGTTCAATATGTCACACCCAATCACTAGAATATTGCCTAATGATGCTTAGACTAAACAAGTTCTTTAGAAATTAGAGTTATGATGATGTTCTGGAGCTTCTAAATCAACTGGTTCCAAAACTCTCAAATAATTAACAGCCTTTGCATACCCATGCCTATAGACAATCAAGTTTCTTATGTGATGTCTCATGAATGAGAGAGAGAGAGAGAGAGAGAGAGAGAGAGAGCTTTCTTGTTAATGTATTCCCAATCATTTGTTAAGTGGTAACATAACTTCTGACTCCATGAACATATCAACAGCAGAAAGAAAGAGAAGGAAAAATTTATTAAAATTTAAGTTTATCAGGAAAAAAGCATTAAAACTGATTATTAACAAGCATTCAAGCTCAACCAAAACTACTGTTATAAAAAATGCCTAGACAACTAAGAATATGTAATTTGCATTAGAGCTAACATTTTGGAAAGTTTTCTTCCTAAACAGCAAAAAGGAAAAAATCTACTGAAAAAGAAATAAGCTAGCAATAGAAACATAAAACTTGATTAATAACTAGCATTTAACCACAACCAAAAGCACTGTTATAAAAATATCTGGATAACCAAGAATGTACAATGTGCATAGAACTAACATTTTGGACAGTTTTCTTTGTAAACAGCATCCCATATCCTCCAAGCTGAGGGACCTGTATAACCAGTGTAGCGTTCAGGGTTTAGCTGAAGGTTCACATATGTCATCTCGGCTGCAAAATGAAATAAATCACAAAGTACTCTTTAGAAACTCAGAAATATGCAATAACAACATTTAAAACAAAGAAAACACAAAGGACATCAGAAACCAAAACTACCATTATCGGTTTCATCATCATGCGTCCATGGATTATCAATTTCAATCCACCCTCTAAAAGCTCTAGTATCAAGTGTCCTGTCCACAGCAGCCTGTGGTTTCCCCTCCTGACAAATCATATCATCAGTGGGAAGACCACCGGAAGGCTTCTTAAATGGCGCTGGAAACTCACTTTCTGGACACTCACAAACAGTGCAATCTCGAAGACGGCACATCCCATCATCAGGCCAGAATGGACAGTCACACCATAATTTAACCTATCAAGGTGAAAATCCAATATTTTACTCAAAGATGAAAAGCAAATATATGGGATTTCCAAGTGGGGTAACATGCTGCCATCGCAACATAGCAGCATAACAACGAAAGGGCATTATAAAACAATACATACAAACATAAGAAAAAGAAAAGAATCCAGTATCATTTTTCAGACAGGTCATAACTATCTCAATCATTTTAAATGATGTCACAAGTTGATATAGGAGGCCATAACTGCAGAATACTTTGATATTTCTAAAACATCCTAACGTCATGCTTTCTGTTAAGTCTTGATATGTTTTAGGACAACCAAATAAATAAGTTAGTTCTTTTTGTAGACAAATGGTAACCTAGTTTTTATTAAGCACAGGTCAGAGTAACTGTTTAATCTCTTGAAATTATTCGGAATTTATGATTTGATAGTCAACCATTAAAAGTATGTACAACTAGCAAAATATGTTTATTCAAAATTTAGTATATAAAAGTACAACAATGCAGAATTATTTTGTCACACCAACACATAGATAGATAGATAGATAGATAGATAGAGAGAGAGAGAGAGAGAGAGAGAGAGAGAGAGAGAGATTACAAAGTGCAAAAATGCAACTTCCTGAGTGGACAATATTTTGTCCACATTCAAAACAAGCCAAAAGTTTTAATATCTTGACAATAGAGTGAGACAGATACAATATACAAAGAACTAGCATAGATGACAACCTCAAAGAGGAAGGAGCAAAGGCAACTAAGGAAATGTAGAGCAAAAGCAACTAACAAAGCCTACTTAGGCTAATTTGCCAAAGTTAAACAGAGAGTACGATCAGAAAAACCAGAATATGTCTACATGTAATTCCTAGCAATGCTCTGTATGGCTTTATTGCGCACCACTACTGACAAACTTAAACTCACAATGTATTCATTAGACTGTTCTATTGGTCATGGTCATTGTGAAGTTTGTTAATCTTGCAAGGTGTGAGTACTTCAGTTTCTTGAGGTAATTTGTCTCTTCAGTTATAATTTGTTTCCAGAAAATGCATGCGATGCCCTATACCTAAGCTTACCTGCTTCTCTCTTTGCCAGGACATTTTTCAAAGTTAGCTCTTGATGCCAGAGTTTCCAAGAAGAGGAATAAGAAGATGAAAAGCCATTAAGGGTTCAAACCATATAAAAATCCTAAGGTGATCAAAATCACTGTCAGTTTCATTAGTGAAGGACCATTTCTGAGAAAATAAAGATTAATTTTCAGATGAGTTGGGAGAAGAATCTGGGCCAAGGTTTTAAATATTGTTGGTCAGGGCTGTCCCACTTGTATTTAAAACCTTGATCCCGGCAATACACCTTCCAACCAAATGTGTTTTTAGCATGTTTAGTTTCAGTTTCACCTCACTTCTAATTTGGTATGAGAAATAAGGATTCAAATTTTACTGTCTTTTAAGGTCCTAACGGACTCCAAGTTGACAAAACTGGTCCTTCCTAATCTTTGAAAAGGGAGGCCATCTATATTTCTTTGTTTCTGTTTTTCTAGTCACTATTTTACCTTTTTATCTAACATCTTCTTTCTAAAAGAGGGGGAAAACAAGGAAACTAAGAAACAGTTTTCTGTATTCAGCCTTGTTTAGTTTCATTGTGCACAGATCCAATGAAAAGATCAGCCTGTAGAGCCTTTTTTTTCCTGATCTCTAGGCTTTCTTTTTTTTTTTTTTTTTACACAATCCCATTCAGTCCTATAGTATATTTTGGAACTTCTTACTGACAAACTCATTAAGTTATTTGCTTCATTAGTTCGTCCTTCAGAGTGAGAGCTTTGGGATCTGCTATTGGATTCTCTTTTTTTTGTTATGGAAATCTTCTTCGCCGTTTTGTTCATTCATTTGCCTTGATACCTGTTTTATGTTGCTGGTGGATCAATAACAGGGACTGGGGGGTTCCATATCAATCCATGGGGGCTCTGATCATAGCCCCTGCCTCTGCATCTTTTGTTCCCACTCTAGCTAACAAAGCTTACACCAATCCTTCAGTATCTTGTTTTTTAATCTCAACCCTTCCACCAGAACCACTTGTCAAAACATGAGATACCTGCATTTAAGTGCCCCTTTTCCCATAAAAAAATTTCCATTCTTTTCTCCTCTCCCTACATTACTTGCCAGCATATTCTTTTTATCTCAAATTACTTTTAACCATATTTTCAACCTTTTTAAGACACAAAAAATGTGAAGTATTAAACTAATAGAACTAGGTCAAGTTGGTATGCTGATGATGCATTGTAAGACTGTACGTCATCTGGAGGCTAGAAGATCTAGTTTCAGTCTTCATTAGGTCATTTTATTTCATTTTACTAGTGATTTAGGATGTCTAAAGTTGTATACTAGATTATCAAACAAAGGGCAAAGGTTAAAAGATCTCAAGCATTATCAAGGGGCTTATTGAGCCATGATACTGTTGCAGCATGAACACTAACCAAATGCATTTAGGGTAGCATGGACAATTTGATGCTGGGTCAGGCTTTATTGTTATAAATAGAGGTCTTAAATATTCCTAATGCACTCTTTGAAATTATTATTTAGATTCTGTTATGAAGAAAGGTGGCTGTAGGGATCCTTTCTTTTCCCGTATCTTCTTCGTGAATTCTTCTAATATGCTTTCCTCTCTTCTAGTCACCTCTACTCTGTTCTCTCTCATTTCTTTGCTTAAACACTGTTGTTAAACAACAAATTGTTGTTGATGATCAGATCTAACATCAAAACTGAGGTTGTCTGTATGAACAACTAAAAAGAAGCTTCAAAATTGTGAAGAATTCATACCTAAATGCAGATCTCAGTCAAATTTCTTCACTGTTAATTTTGTGATATCCCTCGTGTTGACTGGGTTTACATCATATGAGATGGCACTTTGAGGTGACTACAATTAAACAAGCGTACACACAATAGAAGCCAACCTTGAAGACATTGATGCTCATTCAAAAGCCACCAAGAAGAGATTAAAGGATCATATGACTAGATTAAGGATATGTTGACCAGGAAATGAAGGCATCTGCTCGAATTGAATATCTCCTTACCAACCTCTAATGCTAACTCATCTACTTTGGTAGTTTAAAGTCACTTGGCCTAAAATAGCAGCAACTCCTATTGATGGGTCATTTTACAATTCCCAAAGGATCGATTTGTCAATGGAATCATCCAAACTAGAGATCCTAGACAGCTGGGTGCTATACCAAAGTCATCCAGGTAGCACCTTGTTGATTTTGATTAAGTGGTGCAGTGTTTTTGCCTTTCAGTACTTGAGGAGTGTAAACTTTTTTATTTGAGTTCTAAGGACATAAAAATATTTATTTAGATGTTACATAACAACAAACAGGATGTTTAAGAATCAATGCAGAGCCTCTTTTTTTCTTGCAGAGAAAAAGGATTTGGAAATAAGGGTTATTGATTTCAACAGTCAAATGAGGGGAGATGTGTAGATTCAATAGACAGCAATATCATTCCTTCACTCGACTAAGAAAGAAAGTTCAAATTGTTGGAGGTGTCAACCTTGGAGTCAATTACAAATAACATGCAGATGATCCAATAGAGGAGAAATTAATGATTGGTTGCAAAGGGGAAAAGGAAATGTTCTTGTCAATTGATTAGTTTCACCAAATATGTCTTCCTTCACCAGTTTGCCTCTCCTAGGACCTTAAATCGCCAGGACCATAACTGAGTAATAGCCTTTTTCTTTATTTTACAAAACTAATTATAATGTAATTCTCAGCATGATCGAAGATTGATACACTTAATCATGAATGTCTATTATTGCACAAAAATGCTTCAGCTAAAACATTATCACAGCCAAATCGTCAATTTGACAAAATGTCACACGTAAACACACAACAAACCACAAATTCCAAACATATATCACACTTAAGAAAATAATCATTCTATGTTTATTCATATGCGGTACTGGATAAAAACAAGGACAAATTTACCTTAAAATATCGGAAGAATGGAGTGGCCACGAGTTCTTGAAGTATCGGATGCAACACTTCCTTGTTAAGAGAATCAGCAGTTTCATAATCACAGGAGCAGTCCTCCACTATGCCTGTGAACTTCCTCGAATCCTGCACAAAATATATGTTCCAATAACATCAGAAAAGAAAAGAAAAGAAAAGAAATTTCAAGCAAAACCAACCATCCATCACATCAGACAACCACTTCTTAATTTTAACCAAAGATCGTACGCTAGAACTCATTGAAGAAGAAGAGAAACATTGATAAAAAATTTACCGAGCATTCAAAGGGCTCCTTGGTGATCCCAATTAAAGAGATCTTAGGGACGTTTCTCAAGCTAACTGTCACCGCGAGGAGGACGGCGAAAAGAGCCCCTGCAGCCCAAAGCCATCTCCGGCAAGTCCCACCGCCGACTCCGCCACTTTCCACCTTTCCCATCAGAATCAAAACCCTAGATTTCTCGGAACAAGGAAATCTCTCTCGCCCACTCACTGCTTGGAAGGAATATATGGAGCCCTAGAAATCAGAAAATGCACCCCGCCGGAGATTTTGAATCGCTCTGAGTGGAGGTTTCAAACGGGAGACACAGAAACAGGGGGCGGAGAAGAGAAGGTATTGCCGATTACGGTGGGCTGGGACTGGTAAAATCGCGCTTCCGTCAACAGCATGAGGCAGAATTCAAGAAGAGAAAAAGCATAACCTCCGCCGTTTTTGATACGCTTAATTATCGTGAGTTTCCCCGTTTATACTTTCTTTTTTTCGCTGTTCATAGTGAATTTTTAAGTCCCTGCCTTTTCTGTTCCATACCCATTTCATTTTTTTGAACGTTGACTCCAAAGGGAACCGAAACATAATCTCTCGCTAAGGTGACAAAAGGTGATCATATTCTAGGGTACGTAAGCAAATCGATTAAATTATAAATTTATCTAAACCATTAATTTTGATTCAGTTTGGAACAATCTTTTTCATATAGTTCAGTTCCGATTTAAAAATTTTATAAACCAAAAAAGTTAGTTCAATTTTAATTTTAATTTTCAAAAAATTTAATTTAAATTATATATATATATATATATATATATATATATATATATATATATATATATATATAACGTTATTTTGATACACTTGTATTTTGTCATAACCATCACCCACCCCCACCCCCTCCCCACTGATTCATTATTTCTATATTTAGCTTATTTAATCTATCTCATAAATATTCATTTAGTCCATAGACTACTCATTTAGTATGGCTAGAAAAAAATAAAAATAGATAGTAGCTCATTTAGCCCATCCAATGAGTTATCTATTTGACATAAGCCCAATTGATAAATTGAGCCGACCAAATCAAATTTTTTTATTTAGTTTAAATTAGTTTTTCTATGTAGTCAGTTTTGTCTCAATTTTAACTTTAGAAATTGATTCAAGTTGGTTTAATTTAAAAATTAACTATAGACCGAGCTGAAACCATACACATCTCTAATAATATCTCAATAAGCAATTCAAAGCCTTGGCAAGAGATATTATACAATATTTTTGATGTGTTAGATTTGGAGATATATAGTATTTGCATGCAAAATTATATGTTTATTGGCATTAGCCTTCCTGGGTCCATGGGACAATTGTTTCAACTCATCAATTTAAATAAAAATTGGGGTATGTTAGATCTAATTGATCTAAAACTTTTGAGAATTAAAGTAGACAACATTTGAGCAACTTTAGGGTTTAATGGCCAAGGAGTTTTTCAGGGAATCATCAAGTTCTGGTTGATCAATTTCATCTTGATATTATGCTCAAATGTCATACCACATGATGCAAATTTATATATTAAATAATATACTGCCAAATGTTTGATATATATTTTTGACCCAAAATGGATTAAACTTGCTCGAGTTTCCAAGCTTACTAGTTCAATTCATTTTATTTTTCCTTCGATCAGTTTACCTAATACCTTCTTTTAGTTTTTGAGCAAAATATTTTTTTTTTTATTTTTGGACCATCCATCTATATTTTGTAAGATATGATTCAGTTGTTTTTTAATATTCGATCTATTTTACTTTTTCTTTTTTTTTTTATCAATTTGCTCGATACCTTTCTATTTTTTGAGCAAAATACTCTCTTTTATTTTCATACTATTCATATATGCTTTTCTAAAATATGATTCACGTCTTTTTTGACGGTGGAAACCATCAAAGCCATTATGCGCTCATTTATTAAAAGAAAACATCAGGGGCTCTTATTATTCATGAAAAAATTGGAAACTATTAGTTTGTGATGGTTGCTATGAAAATTATAGCACGCCTTCCTTGCTCTCTCATTTTACCTTGCTCAATAGGATTGTAACAAAAAAATAGCAAAATTCTATCAAAACATTTATTTAGACTATCTTTACTGCCTATTCTAATCTTGTAGAACTTATTGCTCTTTTGGCCACCCATGTCACCTTGATGCTACCCTACTTCCCCCTCTAATTCAGTTCCTTAAGTTCACTTCTAGATCTCCTTAAGTTCACTACCTTCTATATATTTCTCGGTCTAAGTTTTGATGAGAGTGGAGCAAAGGGGTCAAGCTAGGCACAATCATGAGTAAGAGCATAGGGTGTAGCAAAAATTGGGTTAAGGTGAAAGTAGAGGGAGCTATGATGCAAGTATGGGCTACGGTTAGGAGTGTGAAAGAAAGTGGGTTGAAGCTAGTGCTCTATGTGATAACCATGACGAAACCAAAAGGACATGGACAACAAGCCCTGCCTGATAGTGGAGGTTAGAGGCCAAGGGTCCAAGATGGTGCTTCATTTGATTGAAGTCAGAGCAAGAGGGCAAGGGCTAGGTGCTTAGATGGTGGAGACTGGTTTAAGGTAACCACCATATGAGGTAAAACCTAGGGTTTAGGTTGAAGTTGGAGGGTTTAAGGAGAAACTAAGTACCTCGGATGGGGCAAGGAGGGAATGAGGTGAAAATTAGAATTTGATACCTTTTAGACCATATTTACTTTGTAGGAATCAAGAGTGGGGATGAGTATCGAATTTTCATCCAACTTAATCTCATATTTGGTAATCAGACATAAGAATGTCAATTATAGGGAACATTGAATTTCTATGAAAAGGGGAAAAACCATACCAAAGGAGATAGAGTACCATTTTTCCTAGTCCTAGATATATTTCTATGTAACAAAAAAAAAATTATGTATTATATTTATTAGCATTACTAATATATTAATAGTGTATTACAACAATGATTTATCTATTGGATAATATTATATTATGTACTATATTAAATTATACATTATTTATTAGTTTATATTGCATATAAATGTCACTTATGTTATTCAATTGTTAATATTAATAATTATGTTCTATTTCTAGTATTATGTTGTGCTTTGTGACATATTATCAATAAGATTATCATGTTGAGAAAAATGTCTCTAAAGGTTCATCCATTTGATCTGAATTGTAAGATTCCCTGGCAAAACGGAGTGAAATTGGAGCGATTAAACAGGTAATCGATCTGCCCAACACCTAAATGGAGTTTAGATGAAGGAGAGTACAGGATGCAAACTGATTAGGTCCCGAGAGGAAATGCGATGGTGAAGGTACGACACCACTCCAGTGACTGGTGCTGAGAAAGGTTGGGATATGGTCTAGGAAGATTGACAGCCATGCTCGTGTTGGGGGCCCAGTGATATGCAAGGGTGGACGTACCTTACCTAATTAGGGGGCAGTGCCCACATGGGCAAAGGCCCACATCAGAGGATGTGGGAGTCCTGGATACCAGAGTACGGGATTGCCGATTGATTGCGCAATACAATGTAGATCGTTGGTTTCCGGAAATTTACAGCTCTTATACTTTCGGCAGGATAGGTTGTGATCAAATATTCAAGAAGGGCTGGGAGAGATGTTGCGTTTGTTTAATGGTATGATAGTACCCGGCTTGACTCTGCAGGATGCCACTACATATGCGTCATGACTAAAACTACAGATTTGACATATATTGGATGGAAACAGTACTAGGTCTCAGTAGAAAGTATTTCCCAGGAAACGTTATTTTGAGGATTTAGAGCGAATAAAACTCATGATCGACGAGGCCATTTATGCATAGCGTACGGGAGATGGTGGCATTCTAGTGGTACTGAGAACTTCTTATAGATTTCAGAAAGTTTTTTATGAGAGTTTTGAGGTTCTTATTTGAGAGACTCTTGTATAAAGGTTGAGTAGTAAGTTTTTCTTATTGTTTAATTTTATTTCTTTCATAGTAAATTACATGCCCCATAGAGGTAGGCTTGAGATCAATCTACTATTTTTTATTATGTTTATTTTTTATTCTTTCTTCTTTTTTTTCTCATTGGTGTCGGACATCCGCTTCCATCATTGTTGTAATCTTGGACGGGTGATCTATATCTATATTTGGGAATCTACCCAATAATGATACAAAGCCTGGTTACCATGGATAGTGCATCGCAGTCACATAGAGATGTGTTTATCGAGATTAGAAGATGAGATCACCGATTTCAATGAAAACGCAATTTTTTCTGCGGCAAGCAAGATGAAAGAATGCTCATCCACATGGATTGATCGATGCTCTCTTGAAAAAATAAGCTAGCCACCTAAGAGGAGAGGATCTGGGAGTAGCTAATAGATTGCAGATGGTGAGTATTATCTGCAATGTAATAGTAGAAAGTTAAGATCAGAAATGTTAACTTGCAAGACTTGTGATGGTATTATGGTCCGAAGCTTGAGGAGTCATACATGACAAAATCCCTCACCGAACACTCTCTTTCTTTGGAGGCAGTTCCTAATCCAAACTGTAGAATGGAAAAAGTTTTGAGGGACAGAGCGTGGCTAAGTATCTCCAGCACTTTCGGAAGATTTTCATCGATCTTCTTAGTGTAGTGAAAGATTAAAGAGAAAGATCAGGGCATTGATCTTATAGCATTGCTTTTTTCTTCGTATGAAGTCTATGGTGATACTTTTCTAGTAGGAAGAGCACCACCCAAAAATAAAAAAAAATGAGTCAACACGATGATTCTTTAAAATGAGGTTCTTAGGAGGGAGAGCCCCTTAGCTTCATACTTTCATGATGGCCATGCGTACACACTCAATCTTAGCGCGATTCAACTCAAGATAGAATTTTAGGAAATCACCGTACGATTATCCGTTAAGATGCCCAATAGAGATGACAGGTCTGAGTTAGAGGGCAACAACATGATAATCTGAGAAGTATCTATTCCGATATTAAATTAGAGAGTACTAGAGTGGTTTGTAGATAAGCGTTATCACGACACGAGGACATTCATGATCAAAGGATTCCCTATACGATCAGAAACTATGGAATAGTTAGTTAGAGGATAATATGGTGTAGTGAGGAGATTATGAGAGATCTGATAGCCATATCCAAGTTTTAGGCAAAATCTATCTCATCAAGCAGACTAAATTCCAAATGGCAATAGGTGAGTAGTTGATGATGAAATCTGAGTCATGCATGGTGATAGGAATTATTCTAAAGAAAGAGGAGGATGAGAGAATATTACTATCCTAGCAGGGAGCCTAGTGAGAGTTGGAGCTTTAGGAGATAGGAGCCTAATAACGAGGTGGAGCTCTAGTGAAGATGGGATCGGGCACGAGTGAGAGACTTAAAAGAATGAGGAGATTCGTTAGGTGTTCTAATACTATGAGACTTTTTCGAGCAAGATCTTTTGTTTAGAGTGGAACAGTCGAGTGATGAAGATAGAATTAAGCAACCACTAGCTCGACTGCTTTGTTTGGCCCATTCAATGAGACAGTAAGGCTGCCATCAGAAATGGGGGCGGATGGATCATAGACTTTTAAAAAGATTGTGGAGGCTAAAATTAAGTCAAGAGGATTTGTTAGAAAAGTCTCAAGATTTAATCCACAATAATCCAAAATGAGGTCCAAGATAATAACGAAATCTAACAAGACTCAAAGAATAGGCCAAATGGGAAGAATACTCCCGATAAGCAGGCCAAAGTAAGGTGGTATGGTCCATGGCTATCGAGGGGCCCATGGGCCGACAATAGGCTACAGGTGCTTGGGATAGGGCTAGCAGTCATTGGTGCTGGGCTGGCCTAAATGTGCACGAGCGTGCGTGGGCATGGTGCGCACAGGACCAGCAGTGGGCAAGGCCCGCGGTCCACATGGGAGCCATGGACCGCTAGCATTTCCTACTTGGTTTTGCATGGTCCACGATAGATTGGTGGGTGTTTCTCGACCATATTTTGCTAGGCTCATAAGGCTCATGCACCAGGTTATAGATCCGATGGCTAGGAGGGCTTTCGATCATGATCGAACGGTCTAAAGAGTACTCGAGCTTGATCTGGAGGTTGTTTGCATGGTCGGATGGCTGAGATTTGAGTCAATCATGATCGAATGGCCAAAAAGGTTCTAGAGTTGAGTTGACTTTGTTTTCTAGTGAAACACTGTTTTTCTATTCTAAGACTTTTATTTGACAAGTTGTTGTGCATAAATAATTGATTTTTTTAGTGTGCTGAGAGGTCTTGAGAGATTTTTAAAAGTATTTTTATAAGATTTTGGGACTTTTATTGAAAGACTCTTATATGAGTTTGATAGTGATTTGTTTTTTAATTTATCCACGCTCATAATGAAGATAAACGCCTCATGAGATGAGATCTATGTATTTTTTATTATATTTATTTATTATTTTTTCTTCTTTCTTTTTCTCATGTGGTATTAACATTCACTTTTCATCACTGTTGCAATCTTAGGTGGGTGATCCATCTTCCATAATTAAGGAATCTACCCCAACATATTATGTATCATAATATATTATATGGTAAACTAGATATTATTCACTACTATAGAAATGGGTTTAATGCTCTTTTACTACGGCAGCGGGTTTCAAAAACTTACAGTCTACGATGGTACAAATGTGCATAGAGTCTATGACGGTGGTTATTTATAACCCCTGCTATAGGTCCCAACTATAGCAGCAGTTACAAATAACCATTGCCATAGATCCAACCTATAGCAATGGTTATTAATAACTACTGCTATAGCAGAAAACTATAGTAGTGGTTACCTAACTGCTGCCTCAGATAGGATCTATTACAGTGGTTATCAATGACCGCAGTCATTGGTCGGACATACGATAGCGGTTATAGATAACCACTATAATAGGTCCAACCTACGATGGTGATTATGGATAACCACTACCATAGGTCCTACCTAAGATAGTAGTTAAGTACAATCGCTAGCATAGACTAAATCTATGGCAATAGTTATGTGTAACATTGCTATATCTTTTTTCATATTTTTTTTAAGTATTATATAATTCTAAAATTTAATGTCCATCTTCATCATTTATTATCTAAATAATTATCATTAGAGTGTCGTCACAAAAGATCATCTCAATTCAATAGTCCTAGCTTCATTGATTAATAAAATTTGATTTTAATGATCATGAATGAAGGCACTGATGATCTAATAGATAGAGACCACCAATGAGTTCGAAAACCTGTATTGATGATTTCGATGATGTTTATAGCATACTATCAAAGTTTTACTTCAATCAGATATCGTTATCATGATCAATTTAGTATACAATGATTTCGATCATTAAATGAGAAATTAAGTGATCAAAGGACCAAATGACATTCGATTATGAGATAATTTTTTTGATAAATGATTTTGAGTACTACTATAATCATTTTTATTATAGTGATCATAAAATTCAAACCACGGGTCTAAGAACGATCCAAAAATATACGTTGCTTGCCAATATCCATTCTTAAAGCTCTTTTAGTAATCAGAGCTTAAGAATGCTTTATGCAAAATCTACTTAACGTGGAACAGTTCATACAAAAATGATTTAAATTTTATGATCATCATTATATAAAATGATTGAAATTATAGTAAAGATCATTTAACTAATAAATTATCTCATAATCGGATGTCGTTTAGCCTTTTGATCACTTGTTTCTTATTTAACGATCGAAATATTCCGTACTAAATTGATCATAATAATGATATCCGATTGAAGTAAAATTTTGATAGTATCTTACAAATATCACCGAGATCATCATCCTAGGTTTTTAGATCCATCGGTGATCTTCATCTATTAGATTATCAGCACCATCGTTCATGGTCATCGAAATCAAATTTTACTCATCAATGAAGCTAGGGCTATTAGATCGAGATGATCTTTTGCGATGATACTCTAATGATAATTATTTAGATAATAAATGATGAAGATGGACATTAAATTTTAGAATTATGTAACCTTTAGAAAACAATAAGAAAAATAATTATTAACCTATGACAGCAGTTAAAAAATCGCTACCATAGACTATGGCAGTGGTTTTCAGTAACCGCTGCCATAGACTTATAGCAGCGGCTTGAAAATCACTGCCATATGTTAGGTTATAATTTTTCAGTCTGCCCCTAAATTCATTTTTCCTTCGATCGAGTTCTCTCTCTCTTCCTCCACTCTATCGCTGGAGAGGCCCCTTCCCTCCATTTTCTTTCCCGACCAGTGCTGTCTTCTCTTTCTTCCCTAGATGGCGTTGCCTCTTCCCTTGCCTCATCTTTCTTCCTTGGTCAGTGCCATCTCCACCCCCACCTCCACCTTCTTCCCTAGTCGGCCCCATAGTTGGCTCCGCCACCTCCCCTACCTACCCCTTTCGGGCTGCTGGCCCCGCCACCTCCCCCTCCTCCTTCTTCCTCGATCGGCTCATCCACTGGCTCCGCCACCTCCCCCACCTCTCCCTTCTTTCCTAACTGGCTTGGCCGCCAGCCCCGACCCTTCACTACTCTCTCTCTCTCCTCTCTTTCCTTGGCCCGACCTGCCCCCTTCCTGCTCTCTCTTTCTCTCCTCTCTTCTTCTCTCTTTCTCTATCTCTAGATGTCTCTCTTTAGATCTTTCTCTCTCTCTCTCTTCCCTTTTTCTCTTTCTCTCTCTTATCTCTCTATATCTTATTATCTTGTATCTCACTCATAGGCTATCTCTAGCGCCGCTGTCTCCCTCTAGTGCCATCACTGGCGACCCTCGGAGCTCTGCACGACCACCTCTTCGTAGCCGCAGGTATGATTTTTTTTATCAAATTTTATAGTAATATTTGTTAATCATTTATAATATTTATAATATTTATAATAAATATTATAAATATTTATTATAAATATTATTATTATCTATCGATCGTGGGTTATGTCAGTGGATAAGAAAACTCCAGTCGGTTGATTCTGGATCGTGTCAGTGAATTTTGGGCTAGGCCTTGCCAATAGTCTTAGGCCATTCCATGTCGGCGGTCGTGGATGGCCTTGGGCCATGCCATGTTAGCAGCCATGGATGGCCCTGGGCCATGCTGGCCAATAAGAAAATCCTAGTTGGTGGGTTCTGGACCGTACTGACGGTCATGAGTTATGCCGACCGCTAAGAGAACCCTCACCTCCATCGGTCGTGGATCATCTAGCGAGTAAAAGAAATCTTGCCAGTTGATTCTGGGCTGTGCTGGTGGATTCTGGATTGGGCCGTGCTAATAGCCTTAGGCCGTGCCATGTTGGCGGTCATGGACGACCATGGTGAAGAAAAATCCTGATTTTTCGGACCAGGTTCGTTCAGATCTGATTGGATCAAGAGATATATTTCAAAAAAAAATTTCTTCGATCCTAATCAGATCTGAGATGTTTCAGATCTAATTCTTATTATTCTAATAATAAAAATAAAATCTAAATGAATTTAATTTAATTTAATTTACCTTGATGTTGGGTAATCCTATTATCCATTGATGATCCTGTATGCAGCGAAAGATTCTGGATCTAGCCATTCAAGTGCTTGGCCTCTACCGGTATCCACTTGGACTGGATCTAAAGATCCTCTTCTTCTCTATCACATTTCCCAAAATTAGATCTGGATTTTATCTGGAGGATCTTCAAAATACCTTTCGAAGATCAGCAGTCGTCCTTTGCAGCAGCGCAGCCTTCTAGCTTTCAGTGCCTTTCTCTCGTCTGGATTGCACCAACCAAGAATCCAAAACTCTTTTGGATGTGGAAAGGAGAAGGAGAAGATGCTTTGGCATGGAGGAGGAGAGGAGAAGAAGCCTTGGGGCATGGGGAATTGTGATTCAATCCAATGTTATTTGAGTTGGGCGCAGGGTCTTATTTATAGACTATCTATGATCCAACTCCTCTTCTTCCCAAGCAATCACAATCCTTTGTGAAATTAGATCTAAATTTGATTGGTGGGAATAGAGTCCCTTGGATTCCTCCTTAGATGGTGCTTAAGACCAGTCAAAGTTGGCTCTTAGGAGAACTCTAATCGGAATCCAAAAAGGAGATGGAGTCCCTATCCAACAGGGACTCCTGGGCGCCTCCAACTTGGGCACACGCCAAGGGTGGCGTGCACCCTCCTCCTTACCAGGTTTTGGCAGAAGGACAGGCTCCCACCAGCTCTTCAATAGGCGTATGACACGTGGACAGAAGTCAAAGTGTCAATGGTCTACATTTGACCAATCAAAGGTCAACTTTTGACTAAAGTCAAAGGATGAGAAATGGCAGGTGATCGAAAATGACAGGTATTGTCTTACAAAATAAGACAACCCTTTTCTAACCTGGACAGGCTCCAATCAGACCAAGTGAAGGCCTCTGAATGAGCACAAACTTCTTTGGCTCAGTAAGGATAACTATTTATGATAGTAAAAGAAGAATGTTAGGTTCAATCGAGTGCTAGCACGATTTTCTTGAACCTAATTGAATCTCATTCAGATCAATTGAACTAGATTAGTTCAATTGATGATCACTAGATTCAAACTCTTGTTTGTGTGATCCAATTAGATTCAGTTATGTATGGTAATAGGATATATCATGATCTCTATCATTGACATCATCGAAACTCCTTTTGATGGACCAGAACTCTTCTTATTCGAATAGCTAGAATGATCGATCATCTAAATCATTCTAATTGCTCCCAAAATCCACCAGTGACACCTAGCAGTATATGGTGGCAACCCATCAGAGCTGAATGCGAACCTCTTGGTGCTGCTACTTGTATGATTAAGTTCTTCTATCTTGAGCCTCGATCAGATTAGGGTTAAGGTGAACTCGTCAAACCCTAGTCTCTGTCATATGATGTAATCATTCGATTCAAGTCCGATGTGAAAACCTAAATAGAAACTCTTTCTATTATTTCACTCTGCCATGGCCATGGGCTTCTGGACTTGATTTTCATGATCATCATAGGGCTGCTCCTCTACCACCGAGGTAGATAGATTCCATCTTGATGCAATCCTAGTTTCTACAATGAACATGCTATAGCCAACATACACCTCAGGGTTCCGTATGGCTAGGAGATCGAGTAATGGTGTAGTCAAACTATAACATCCTCAAGGTGAACTACCGATGCACCTCAGGTCAAAGAACCAGACACACCACTGCAGCATCGAGTCAGTCATTGACGAGAAGGTAGACTTCCTAATGACTACTCGAGGTGGTCATGCTCAGTGCCCTCATTCTCTAACGAGTATCTATACTCTCACTCTGGTGTCTCCACACCGTAGACTTAAGACTCATCTACTAAAGAGAAGCGATTGTACACCAACCTTCCGGATCAATCACCATCCTTGTGATGATCCTATGGTCGGGAGCATTTCATGAGTTAATAATGATTATTCATGTCTTAAATTTTCAACTCTTAAAAATATGAATTATCATTATCATTAACTCAAAGGATGTATCACAGACACTAAATACACATATGTGATACAAAGTAACTCATTTTATTAATTTTAATCAAAATTATAATTTTGCCCCTAGAAGTGTATTACAAGTGTCAGCCAATTCTGACTTCTAGGGCACATATATCTAACCACATGGGCCATGTCGCAGCTTGGTGGTCTTACGTATCAGCAGCTATGGATGGCCCTGGGCAGTCGGTTCGATAACGATTAAATACCTAATCAAACCGATGGGTTCGGGCCGTGTCGGTGGCCGCTATGAGCTTCGCGCTGACCGGCTAAGCTGAACTTCTCTTGCCCCTACTGTGGCCGAGTTCGCAGACTAGTGTCCGTGATCTGGACCCGTGCCAGCCGCGTAGAGAGAAGCGTCACCATGTGCTATTTAGAACAGTTGAATTATTTAATTAAGTCTTGTCTTAATTATTTATCTGATGCATGTAATTCATGGTTGTAAATGTTATTGCATAACATTTCTTTCTGCTCTGAATTATTATTTAGAATGTTCAGTTAAATGGGCTTATGGATTGTTTATGGATGTGCAAATTAATTAGGTGTTATGTATGCAAATGCTTATTTAATGTCAGTTATGCTTATCTAGTTGTTTTACAATGCAATTGTATACTTTTTAGTTTCATACATGAGTTACATTGCAGTATCATTGGCCATCAAAAAATGCCATCTAGCTCGAACCCAGCCCTCGGACAGACTCCTATGGAATCCGCATCTGAGTCGTTGGCAAAGCATACCCATCCACTTCTGCATTGGCCTATTCGCCGAGACCATCGCATCTACTTCCACAAGCATCTGACCCACCGTCAGCCACATCTCCAGCACATACTGCCCACCCACCTGAGAGTCTCTACTCGCATCGCACATCCAGATGCAATGCCAACTGCCTAATGAAGTTTATAACTTTTTTATTATGTTATTGTATTTGATCATTTATTAATTTATTGTACACTCTTATAGTATTTACATGAAATTTTTTTATTGTAGTACATTATCTTAGTATGAATTATTTTGCGGTCCACATGGCATGCCGCATTGGTAGAGACCTACTATCAATCAGTGTGATGCTGGAGTATTACGTAGAGAAGAGGTTAAAGTAAGAAAGACTGCAGTGTAGTAGATGTTTCCCTTTTTGTCTAGAGTCTTGTGAGATGGTCCCATATTATTCTGGTACATCCATAAAACTTGCGGATTGATGGATGCTGATAACAGGAGATCGAGTAAATTAGAAAAGGATGATACGTGGAATATAGTATATCTTATTATATGTTATGTATTTTAATCTTTTTATATTATATTTGATTAAAAATAATTTCGTAACTAACTTCTGATACTTTATACAAGGAGGTATGACTTTCCAGATCACGAGGAGAAACTCCCGAGATTCCCGAATGAAGAAGTATTGGAAGAGTTTGTACCAGAACTTACATGGTCAATGGCCTTCACAGAAGATCGGTCAAGAAGCAGCCAACCTCGTGAATAATCGAGAAGAGCCTTGTTTCCTGTAGATAGGACTATTCTCCGAGTCAATGGGAGGGATGGTTAAGCAATTGGAGGAGCCAAGATTCCTATAGATTTTAATTTTCTAACTTTGAAAATTTTTCAATAGCACTTGAAAAATTATGATTCTAAGATATTTTTTAAATATTTATAAATTTTAATTAAATGATTCTTTAGACTATTTTTCATTAAAACAAAAGAATCAGCCCGTTCGGAGTACAAAACCGCACTCCCTCGATCGTGAGTTTATTGCAGTCATGTGCATAAAGAGGTTATTCATATTTTGAATCTTAACTTTACTAAATTAAATTAATATTTTTATATATTTTTTGATAAATTGATCTATTCATTGATAACTGACAAGAGAGGGGTGTGCCCATCATGTAAGCACCATCTTCTAACCAGTCATATGGAACGCAAGAAAGGCATTTCCGATAACCGCCGTGATTACAGAAGAATTTTTATAAATAAGATATAGGCATATTAGTAAATTATTATTAATAATATTTTACTTATGAGATTTTATTTGAATTTTTATTAATTACAGGAGGTAGGGAAGGTTAAGATGCACTCGACAGAAGCGAGGACTGCGGATACCTCTATGCCTCCCATGCACAGATAGCTAACTATCGTAAGAGATCTTTAGAGGGCTCTGAGTTCCACTTCGAAGGATCTCGATGCAAGCTTGTGAATCATATGTCGAGAGCTATTTGGTTTAGAGGCGAGCACTCTTCACAGCTTCAGTGTCATTCGGTCAAGAGCAGTTGAGAGGATTTGACGGCAAGCAGCTCATGGCTAGGTGAGGGCAAGCTTGTTTAGCTATAGAGACATCATGACGCATGATGATAGCTCAGCACGTTATCTGTTGGAGTTGATTTTATGGGCCTTAAGGACATGTAGCCGACGTTCAACTTCACCCCTCCAGCTCTTCAACTGCGTGATTCTTCTCCTCCTAGTGATGATGACTTTAGCATTACGACCCTTCTCACCACCAAACTCTTCTGATGTAGCTTTTTTTTAAAAAATATTAATAATAAATTTTATTGCAAAAATAAAAAATTGAAGCATTTAGAAATATTTTTATATTTCATAATATTGTTCTATGTTATATATTGAACTACTTAATTAAGATAAAAAATAAAAATAATAAGATATTTATATTTTTATATTCAAAATTCTACGATAGTATTGCACAATCGCTGTCGCGTAGGCTAATGCCAACTAGTGCCATAAGGATAGCGTGCCAAACGTTGTATAGCCCATATAGTGGTTTGAGCACCATTTGCCTATAGAACTATAGTAGTGAGTTGCAAACCGCTGAGCTATAAGCCGTCTATGGGTAAAAAACAAGGTGGTTTTAGAAGCCGCTGGCTATCCGGCTCTAATTGCAGTAGTTTAATAACGCTAACATAGTTTCCTATACGCAGTGGTTGGTGATAACGCGCTACCGAACGCCTATTTATGGAGTGAATGTACGATAACCATTGCAGAAAACTGCTGCCATAAGTCTATGCCGGACGGTTTATAAGTGGCACGCGGGTTAGCTAACCATTGCCTGTAGCTATGGTGATTTAGAATTTTCTTGGGCTATGCAATATTGTGAATGGCTACACATATCTCTTTTTCTATAGTAGTAATATTTTGTCATCCGTGTATTACAATAATAAAATTAATATAATTGCTATTAAGATCTAGTAAGTGTATGCTTGTACTTATTAATATTCCTTATCGCATTAGTTTAGATATGTATAAATTTAATATCAGCTGCTTGATTGGTCCTTGGTGACATATGGGTAATCCGAAAGGTCTTAGGTAAATGCTTTTGTGAATGCAAGTCAATAATATATATTGATGCAATAATGCAATGTATTCTCTAGATATTGTGAAAGCCAATTTAATTAGTATTAAGGGAACTCCTCTTTCTCAAAGTTGAGAGCATCATCAAAGATAGCCATTCTAATGCCCCATCCAGCTCTAGATAGCAACCTACTTCTAGCTCTCAATAAGCATTCTTTGGGATTCCAAATATAGAAAAGTAGGTAGTGCTTTGGTGGAAAGTCACTGATGCATCAAACTTTAAGTGAAGAACTGTTATAGGAGGGGAGAGTTGTGTCCAGATAAGACAACTCCAAAAGAAGGATGAATTGAGTTTTTCAAAAATTTAAATACGTTCTGTATCATAATAATTAGATAAGTCGAAGCAAATGAGGTGAGAACCAGCATACATAAACAAGAATTAAGAAACAATCAGAGGAGCCAATGAAAAAGAAAAACAAGGCAAACTAGCAAAAAGAAGAATTTTAT
Organism: Cocos nucifera; assembly: GCA_006176705.1. NCBI lineage: Eukaryota > Viridiplantae > Streptophyta > Magnoliopsida > Arecales > Arecaceae > Cocos > Cocos nucifera. The sequence continues at coordinate 101,584 of QRFJ01001182.1, forward strand.
AGTGATTCCGTACAAACCACCAATCTTAGCATATTACATCTATTCCCTAGGCCAGTCTTTAGGAATTTCACTAAATCTTTCCTAGATTATGCTTGATTGTTTGCTAGGCTCATAATAAAATTTAGTTAATTTTCTTAATGGAAAAATTGTTTTAAGACCAAAAAATGCATGCTTACCGAAGCTGAGAGGAAAAATTCCTTGTATTTTTCGGACTTCAGGTTTCGTTCAGATCTGATTGGATCAAGAGATATATTTCAAAAATTTCTTCGATCCTAATCAGATCTTGAGATGTTTCAGATCTAATTCTTATTATTCTAATAATAAAAATAAATCTAAATGAATTTAATTAATTAATTTACCTTGATTTGGGTAATCCTATTATCCATTTGATGATCCTGTATGCAGCGAAAGAGATTCTGGATCTAGCCATTCAAGTGTTGGCCTCCTCCGGTATCCACTGGACTGGATCTAAAGATCCTCTTCTTCTCTATCAATTCCCAAAATTAGATCTGGATATCTGTTGGAGGATCTTCAAAATACCTTTCGAAGATCAGCGTCGTCCTTTGCAAGCCACGCAGCCTTCTAGCTTTCAGTGCCTTTCTCTCTCTGGATGCACCAACGAATCCAAACTTTGGGTGGATAGAGGAGAAGGAGAAGATGCTTTGGCATGGAGGAGGAGAGGAGAAGCCGTTGGGGCATGGGAATTGTTTCAACATGTTTTGAGTTGGGCGCAGGGTCTTATTTATAGACTATCTATGGAATTCAAACTCCTCTTCTTCCAAGCAATCACAATCCTTTGTGAAATTAGATCTAAATTCTGATTGGTGGAATAGAGTCCCTTGGATTCCCCTTAGATGGTGCTAAGACCAGTCAAAGTTTGCTCTAGGAGAATCTAATCGAATCCAAAAAGGAGATGGAGTCCCTATCCAACAGGGACTCCTGTGGCGCCTCCAACTTGGGCACACGCCCAAGGGTGGCGTGCACCCTCCTCCTTACCAGGTTCTGGCAGAAGGACAGGCTCCCACCAGCTCTTCCAATAGGCGTGTGACACGTGACAGGAAGTCAAATGTTCAATGGTTCATATTTGACCAATCAAAGGTCAACTTTGACTAAAGTCAAAGGATGAGAAATGGCAGGTGATCGAAAAATGACAGGTATTGTCTTACAAATAAGACAACCCTTTCTAACCTGGACAGAGATCCAATCAGACCAAGTGAAGGCCTCTGAATGAGCACAAACTCTTTGGCTCAGTAAGGATAACTATTTATGATAGTAAAAGAAGAATGTTAGCATTGCAATCGACTGTGCTAGCACGATTTCTTGAACTATGAATCTCAATTCAGATCAATTGAACTAGACAGTTCAATTGATGATCACTAGATTCAAACTCTTGTTTGTGTGATCCCATTAGATTCAGTTTGTATGTAATCGGTATACATGTCTGATCTCTATCATTGACATCATCGAAACTTCCTTTGATGGATCAAAGAACTCTTCTATTCGAATAGTAGAATGATCGATCATCTAAATCATTCTAATGGCTCCCAAAATCCACCAGTGACACCTAGCAGCTATATGGTGGCAACCCTCAGAGCTGAAATGCGAACCTCTTGGTGCTGCTACTTGTATGTGATTAAGTTCTTCTATCTTGAGCCTCGATCAGATTAGGGTAAAGGTGAACTCGTCAACCCTAGTCTCGTCATATGATGTAATCATTCGAATTCAAGTCCGAATGTGAAAACCTAAATAGAATACTCGCTTTCTATTATTTCACTCTTCATGCCATGGGCTTTCTGGACTTGATTCATGATCATCATAGGCTGCTCCTCTACCACCAAGTAGATAGATTCCATCTTGATGCAATCTCATTCTACAATGAACATGCTATAGCCAACAATACACCGTCGTTCTTGTGGCTAGGAGATCGAGTAATGGTGTAGTCAAAACTATAACATCCTCAAGTGAAACTCCTTGAGGCACCTCAGGTCAAAGAACCAGACACACCATTGCACATCGAGTCAGTCATTGAGACGAAGGTAGACTTTCCTAATGACTACTCGAGGTGGTCAAGCTCAGTGCCCTCGTTCTCTAACGAGTATCTATACTCTCGCTCAGTTTTCCACACGTAGACTTAAGACTCATTTACTAAGCAATGAAGGATTGTACACCTATCTTTCATCATCCCATTTGTAGAATGATCCTATGGTCGGGAGCATTTCATGAGTTAATAATATTATTCATGTCTTAAATTTTCAACTCTTAAAAATATGAATTATCATTTCATTAACTCAAAGGATGTATCACAGACACTAATAACACTATGTGATACAAATAACTCATTTATTGATTTAATCAAATTATAATTTTGCCCTAGAGTGTATTACAAGTGTCAGCCAATTCTGACTTCTCTAGGGCACAATATATCTAACAATCTCCCACTAGTCCTAGAGCCAAATGTGTTACAAGTTAGTCCATCTGTCTTAAGGTTGGCTTCGATTTCTGCTGGCCCAACACTTTATAAGAGGTCTAACCATATTTGTCTGTGGAGTTGACTCTCTTGACCTCGACGTAACCCTTCTCGAGGTAATCGCGGATGAGGTGGTATCGCCGCTCAATGTGCTTGGATTTCTGGTGAGACCTCGGCTCCTTAGCAAGGGCTATGGCGCCATTGTTGTCGCAGTATAGAGGAATGGCATCTGATGGCATTACTCCAATTTCTGCAGCAAACTTCTTGTACCAGAATGCTTCCTTCGCAGCCTCTGATGCAGCGATATATTCTGCTTCCATGGTGGAATCTGCTATCACGTTTGCTTGGAAACTCTTCCAGCTGACAGCACCACCATTGCACACAAACAGACTCCCAGATGTCGACTTTCGATCATCTATATCGGACATGAAATCCGAGTCTGTGTATCCCTGGACTTGGAGTTCTCCATTACCAAAGACCAACATCATATCCTTAGTTCTTCTCAAGTACTTAAGGATACATTTCACAGAAGTCCAGTGTTCTTCACCTGGATTTGACTGATATCTGCTTGTGACACTCACAGCATGGGCTATATCAGGTCGTGTACATAGCATGGCATACATGAGGCTCCCTATTGCAGAAGCATAAGGGATCTTGCTCATGCGTTCTATTTCCTCAGGTGTGCTAGGGCACATCTTCTTGGAAAGATGAATACCATGTCTGAAGGGTATTAATCCCCTCTTAGAGTTTTCCATACTAAACCTCTTTAGTACTTCCTCTATGTACATCTTCTGTGAAAGTCCTAGCATCCTATTCGGTCTATCCCTATAGACCTTAATTCCTAGAATAAAGGATGCTTCACCTAGGTCTTTCATGGAGAATTCCTTGGACAACCATAATTTGACTGTTGTCAACATGGGAATATCATTCCCAATAAGGAGGATGTCATCCACGTACAATACGAGGAAGACAACAGCGCTCCCACTGACCTTTTTGAAGAACACATGGTTCCTCTTCATTTTTGATGAAACCAAACATTTTGATCACATCATTGAAATGAGTGTTCCAGCTCCGAGATGCTTGCTTAAGTCCATATATGGACCTTTGCAGCTTGCAAACCTTGTGATCAGTATCACTGGATGTGAAACCTAGCGGCTGTTCCATATAGATATCTTCCTCAAGATATCCATTTAAGAATGCCATTTTCACGTCCATTTGCCATATTTCATAATCGAAATAGGCTGCAACGGCAAGCAATGTGCGGATGGATTTTAGCATAGCCACTGGGAAAAGGTATCCTGATAGTCAATGCCTTCGCGTTGACTATAACCTTTTGCCACTAGTCTAGCCTTGAATGTCTCCACATTTCCCATCTGCACCAATCTTTCTCTTGAAGATCCATTTACACCCAATAGGTACTATACCTTCTGGTGGATCTACCAAGGTCCAGACTTGGTTTGAGTGCATCGAGTCAATTTCTGACTGCATTGCCTCTAGCCATTTCTCGGAGTCGATATCTGATATCGCCTCGTTGTAGGTTTTGGGATCATCACCATGAGCACCATTACCTACGAGGAACATTTTCTCTACTTCCTCTGAAATAATACCTAAGTATCTTTCAGGGGGATGGAAAACTCTTTCCGATCTACGAGGTGGAGGAGGTAGTGTTCTTATTGGCTCAACCTGATTTGGTTCCAATTGGTCCTTAGCTCGTTGTACTTGTGAGACTTTCTCATCAAGCTTAATCTGCTTTCCAATGCCGCTATCTTGAATAAACTATTTTTCAAGAAAGATGGCATGTCGACTCACAATCACATTGTGGTCTTCTGGAATGTAGAAATAGTATCCTAATGACTCTTTAGGATATCCTATGAATCGAGCTCTGAAAGGACCTAAACTCTAACTTGTCCGCTTGTTGTCTTTTGACATGAGCCGGACAACCCCAAATTCTGAGATGACTCAGACTTGGTTTCTTACCATGCCATATCTCATACGGTGTGGTAGGAACGGTTTTAGAGGGAACCCTATTCAGTAGATAAATTGAAGTTAACAATGAATGTCCCCAAAGAAAATCAGGGAGGTCTGTGAAGCTCATCATGGATCGAACCATATCCAATAGAGTCCGATTTCTCCATTCTGAAACCCCGTTGAGTTGAGGTGTTCCTGGTGGAGTCCATTGAGAGACTATGCCATTTTTCCTTGAGATAGTCTAGGAATTCCCGGCTAAGGTATTCACCTCCTCGATCTGATCGAAGAACCTTAATGGGTTTTTCAGTTTATTTTTCTACTTCATGTCTGAATTCTTTGAACTTTTCAAAAGCTTCAGACTTGTGTCTCATAAGATACACATACCCATACCTAGACAGATCATCGGTAAAGGTAATGAAGTAGACAAAATTGCCTCTAGCCGGCACATCAAATGGGCCGCACACATCAGTATGTACTAGGGCAAGGAGATCTGTGGCCCTTTCCCCATGTCCTAACAAAAGGGAGTTTAGTCATTTTGCCTTGAAGACAAGATTCACAAGTTGGATATGACTCGAAAGTCAATGGACTCAATAGCCCATTTTTCTCCAATTTGTTGATCCTATCTTCTGCTATATGACCTAATCTCAGGTGCCATAGATATCTATCATTTGGACTATCCCTAGGTCGTTTGGCATTCACGTTTTGCTCGATAGTTAGAATAGGTACATCAATATGTAGCTGATAAAGACCATTAATAAGGAAACCATTTGCAATTTTATTTCTTTCATAAAGAATGTTACAATGGTCCTTAAAGAAGGTAATCACATAGCCTTCTTGTGCTAAGCATGAAACAGAAATCAAATTCCTGCTAGCTGCAGGCACATAATAACAGTCTTTCAAAACTAAGTCTAAACCAGATGGTAATCGAAGAGGGTATGTTCCCACGGCTACTGCAGCAACTCTTGCTCCATTACCGATGCGTAGGATCATGTCTCCATCCCTCAGCCTCCTGCTATCCTCAAGACCCTGCATGGAAGTGCACAGATGAGCACTAGAACCAGAGTCAAGCACCCAACTGGATGCAGAAGAAACCGTAAGGTTAGACTCAATAACGAGCATACCTCCAGAAGGACCTTCCTTCTTGTTCTTCAGGGTGGCCAGGTAAGTAGGGCAGTTCCGCTTCCAATGGCCGTCGCTGTTGCAATGGAAACACTTTCCTTTGACATCGGCCTTTTTCTTCGGCTCTGCCTTCTTCTTCTTTGCTCCTTCCACCTTCTTGCTTTTTCACAGACTTCTTTTTCTTTCCATAAGACTTTCTTTTGGAAGAAGTCCATTCCATAGCAAGAACTGAGCCTTTAGAACCTTTCATAGAAAGCTCAGCGGTGAACCAGCATATTCATTAATTCGGCCAAGGAATTTTGAAGTTTATGCATGTGGTAATTCATGATGAATTGCCCATATGCATCAGTCAAGGATTGCAGAATAATATCATTCTGCAGATCCAAGTCTAACTTCACACCGAGCTTCTCAAGCTCTTCCATGTCCTTGATCATCATCAGACAGTGATCTTGGACTGACTGCCCATCACGCATCTTAGCCTTAAAAAGTCATTTCGTGACTTGATACTTTGGCTGCGCGACTCTGTTCACCAAACATCTCCTGCAGGTGAGCCAACATTTGGCGAGCAGTCCCGATATCTTCATGTTGGCGCTGGAGCTCATCAGACATCGAGCCCAACATGTAATATCTGGCCTTATTATCTTCGTCTATCCATTTTTTCAGAGACGCTCTCTGTTCAGTGGATGGACGGGCTGGTAAGGTGGGAGGGTCCTGGTCCAATACATGGGTTAACTTCTCGAAACCCAAAATAATTTTGTAGTTCCTGAGCCAATCTTTATAATTGGGTCCGGTCAGTCTATGTGTGTCCAGGATACGTGCCAATGGGTTGGACGCAGACATTTTTCTGTAGAGAGTCAAAGATTCTAGTTAGATACTGTAATTATGACTTGACCAATTTATTTAGGGAATTTTATTTTTAAACAAATTAGCTCCCACTATTTTCTCGGATCCCTACACTCCCTCTGTAGAGATGCAAAAATCTCCATGATTAATGATTTCTAGTGGGTGGTGCGGTCTCACCAACTGACTCATCACCTCACCTAACAGTTATTGGTGATGGGTTAGCCAATGAGTGAACAACTCTTGTTCAATGATTCTCTAATCATGGTGCACCCAAACTTGGTCTCTAATTCATGAATCTCACCGTATCCGAAATATTGATCCACTCCTTAGTTAAGTCAGACCCACCATTTGCATAGACTGGATTCCTAATTGAGTCTCTCACCGTATCCAAAATATTGAGCCCAACTCATCCTCCAGCCCATAGCATCCAATGCCTAATAGACATGGTTGCATCTTTCCGGTGCAACTGAGCCACTGTATCCAGTCCGAGAACAATCAACCCCGGGAAGGGCCCGCACATCTACAATGGTGGAAGACCTCAGACTTAATCTTTTCTTAGGGAGAATTGATTCAGGTCTCATTAAACTAGACTTGTCATAGTCATAACAATTATGACTAACCTAGTGGCATGGGTTAGCTCGGATTATTGACCACCTCAGATCAGAACTGTGTCAACAGATATGGCCAGGTAAGTGAGATCCGGTGGAAGGAATATGCCATTAACTCGTACAAGAATGCATTCAGGTCGAGTAGCTTCCAATTAAAAATCCAGTCGGTCGTATGTGCCAAACTTACCTTAGACACCAAATTGTTGAGCCAGAACCAATTGGGTTAGCCTACAATCCAGACTCTAACCTCTGAGCCTAATTAGGTCTTGCTTGATCGTGACTCGATCTTGACCCAGACTTAATCCTATTAGGCTGGTCAATTTAAGCATTGTTGATCCCATCTAACCAACTCTTGATTCGGTTTGATCAACCGCTTAGACCTAATTGAGCTACCCAAGCCCGAACCCAGTATTATGAATATGTCTTAGATCTAAAATTCTCAATTTTAGACCTAATTAATATTTCCATAATCTTAATTCTTTAATTAAGTAGGGTTCATAAACAAAATATGCACAATAAATCCTAGGTTTCAGGATCTAGGGTTTTGCAGAAAGTAAGTTTTGGATTTCTGATTAAGGACGAACACGCAGCACCCCTACACATCATAAGAACACCCCATCGAATGGGAAGAGAGGGCCTTTAAACCCTTCTTCATTCTTATGACCGGACGGCCAAGAGGAACGCCTTAATCAGGAACATGCAATACTACAAAATAGTTTTAGATCTATATCATATATCTCATATACAAATTAGATCTAATCATGGCATATTTTGCATACATCTCATGTATCGAATCATGCATATTTTTAGATCTAAATTATCTCATAATAATCTAAAAAATTAGATTTAAATTGATCTAATCAAAATAAATTCTAATCTAGACAACTTATGTAGAACTATTCTACAACTAGTCTAGACATGCATCAATCATATCTCATATGATGTTTAAAATTAAATAATTTTTATTTACTATTTTTTAGATGTTATTATAATAATTATAATATCAAAAAATAGTAAATAAATAGATCTAAAATATGATTTAATCAAATTAAATTAAAAACATGCAAGACTATTCTATAGAACTATTCTATTTTAGAACTAGTCATGCATATTTTCTAATCTTAGATCCAAATCATTTAATTTTAATTTTTTCTGATTTTAGATCTGATCACATCTCATGTGACATCTAAAATCACTTATTTTTTAATTAAAATAAATTTAAAATTAGATCTAAATACTTTTAGAACCTTGGCTCTGATACCAGTTGAAGGAAAATCCTGATTTTTCGGACCAGGTTCGTTCAGATCTGATCAGATCAAGAGATATATTTCAAAAATTTTTTTCTTTGATCTAATCAGATCTAAGATATTTTAGATCTAATTCTTATTATTTTAATAATAAAAATAAAATTTAGATAAATTAAATCAAATTTAATTTACCTTGATGTTGGGTAATCCTATTACCCGTTGATGATCCTGTAAGCAGCGGAAGGTTCTGGATCTAGCCACGCAAGTGCCTGGCCTCTACCGGTATCCACTCAGGCTGGATCTAGAGATCCTCTTCTTCTCTATCACATCTCCAAAAATTAGATCTGGATCTGATCTGGAGGATCTTCAAAACTCCTTTTGAAGATCAGCAGTCGTCCTTTGCAGCAGCGCAGCCTTCTAGCTTTCAGTCGCCTTTCTTTGATCTGGATTGCACCAACCAAGAATCCAAAACTCTTTTGGATGTGGAGAGGAGAGGGAGAAGATGGGCTTTGGCATGGAGGAGGAGAGGGAGAGGCAGCCTTGGGGCATGGGGAATTGTGATTCAATCCAATTTAATTTGAGTTGGGCGCAGGGTCTTATTTATAGACTAACTGTGATCCAACTCCTCTTCTTCCCAACCAATCACAACCCTTTGTGAAATCAGATCTAAATCTGATTGGTGGGAATAGAGTCCCCTGGATTCCTCCTTAGAGGGTGCCTAAGACCAGTCAAAGTTGGTTCTTAGGAGAACTCTAATTGGAATCCAAAAAGGAGATGGAGTCCCTATCCAACAGGGACTCCTAGGGCGCCTCCAACTTGGGCACACGCCAAGGGTGGCGTGCGCCCTCCTCCTTGCCAGGTTCTGGCAGGGGGACAGGCCCCCACCAGCTCTCCAATAGGTGCATGACATGTGGACAAAAGTCAAAGTGTCAATGGTCAACATTTGACCAGTCAAAGGTCAGACTTTTGACCAAAGTCAAAGGAACGAAGAAATGGCAGGTGACCAAAAATGGCAGGTAATGTCTTACAAAATAAGACAACCCTTTTCTGACTTGGACAACCTCCAGTCAGACCATATGAAGGCCTCTGATTGAGCACAAACTCCTTTGGCTCAGTCAGGACAACTTATTTATGATAGTAAAAGAAGAACGTTAGGTTCAATCGAGTGCTAGCACGATTTTCTTGAACCTAATTGAATCTCATTCAGATCAATTGAACTAGGATCAGTTCAATTGATGATCACCAGATTCAAACCCTTGTTTGTGTGACCCAGTTAGGTTCAGTTCTGTATGGTAATGGGATATGTCATGATCTCTATCATCGACATCATCGAAACTCCTTTCGATGGATCAGAACTCTTCTGATTCGAACAGCTAGAATGATCGATCATCTAAATCATTCTAATTGCTCCCAAAATCCACCAGTGACACCTAGCAGTATATGGTGGCAACCCATCAGAGCTGAATGCGAACCTCTTGGTGCAGCTACCTGTGTGATTAAGTTCTTCTATCTTGAGCCCCGATCAGATTAGGGTTAAGGTGAACTCGTCAAACCCTAGTCTTCTGTCATATGATGTAATCATTCGATTCAAGTCCGATGTGAAAATCTAAATAGAAACTCTTTCTATTATTTCACTCTGCCATGGCCATGGGCTTCTGGACTTGATTCTCATGATCATCATAGGGCTGCTCCTCTACCACCGAGGTAGATAGATTCCATCTTGATGCAATCCAGTTCCTACAATGAACATGCTATAGCCAACATACACCTCAGGGTTCCATATGGCTAGGAGATCCGAGTAATGGTGTAGTCAAACTATAACACCCTCAAGGTGAACTGCCGATGCACCTCAGGTCAAAGAACCAGACACACTACTGCAGCATCGAGTCAGTCATTGACGAGAAGGTAGACTTCCTAATGACTACTCGAGGTGGTCACGCTCAGTGCCCTCATTTTCTAACGAGTATCTATACTCTTGCTCTAGTGTCTCTATACCGTAGACTTAAGACTCATCTACTAAAGAGAAGCGATTGTACACCAACCTTTCGGATCAATCATCATCCTCGTGATGATCCTATGGTCAGGAGCATTTTATGAGTTAATAATGATTATTCATGTCTTAAATTTTCAACTCTTGAAAATATGAATTATCATTACCATTAACTCAAAGGATGTATCACAGACACTAAATATACATATGTGATAGAAAATAATCCATTTTATTGATTATAGTCAAAATTATAATTTTGCCCCTAGAAGTATATTACAAGTGTCAGCCAATTCTGACTTCTAGGACACATATATCTAACACATGGGCCATGTCGGCAGCCTTGGGTCTTATCGTATCAGCAGCTATGGATGGCCCTGGGCCATGTCGGTCGATAAAAAAATCCTACCGATGGGTTTGGGGCCGTGTCGGTGGCCATGAGCTGCGCTGACCGCTAAGTGAACCCTCGCCCCTACTGGCGAGTTCCAGACTATGTCCGTGATCGTGGACCGTGCCAGCCGCTAAGAGAACCACCATTGCTAATAGAAAGTGAAATTATTTATTACTCTTTCTTAATTATTTATGGATGCATGTAATTCATGTTGTAGAATTTATTGCATAACATTTTCTGAATTATTATTTAATGTCAGTTATGGCTTATGGATTGTTTATGGATGCATTTAATTAGGTGTGTATGAAAATGATATTTAATGTCAGTTATGGCTTATCAGTTGTTTACAATGCATTGGTATATAATTTTAGTTTCATACATGAGTTAATTGCAGTATCATATGGCATCAAAATGCCATCTAGCTTTCACCCTAGCCCCTCGACAGACTATATGGAACTCCGCATCTGAGTCGTTGGCAAAGCATACTCCATCCACTTCTGCATTGGCTATCCCGAGACCATCGGCATCTACTCCACCAGCATCTGAGCCTCCACCGTCAGCCACATCTCCAGCACATACTCCACCCACTGATGAGTCTCTACTGGCATCCACATCACATGATCCCATGCCTAATGAGTGTATATTTTTATTATGTTATTTATTTATTTATATAATTATTGTACACTCTTATATATTTACATAATATATTTTTATTGTAGGTACATTATCTAGTAGGATATTTTGCGGTCCCACATGCATGCCGCATATGTAGAACCACTAGCATCAGGTGATGCTGGAGTATGACGTAGAGAAGAGGTTAGTAAGAAAGACTGCATGAGAGATGTATTCCTTTTTTAGAGTGCTTGTGAGATGGTCCGATATTATTCTGGTACTATCCATAAACTGGCGATTGATGGATGCTGATATCAGGGATCGAGTATGAAAGAAGATATGGATAAGTATATCTTAATTATATTTATGTATTTAATATTTTTATATTATATTTGATTAAAATAATTTCGTAACTAACTTCTGATAACTTTATACAAAGGAGGTATGACTTTCCAGATCACGAGAGAACTCGAGATCCCGAATGAAGAAGATTGGAGAGTTGTACCAGAACTACATGGTCAAGCTTCACAGAAGATGGCTCGAGCATCAATGGAATACTCCAGAAGAGCTTGTTCCTTAGATTCAGGACTATCTCTCGAGTCAATGGGAGGGGATGGTTAAGCATTGGAGGAGCCAAGAGTTCCTATAGATTTAATTTCTAACTTTAAATTTTTCAATACACTTAAAATTATATTTAAATATTTTTTAAATATTTATAATTTATTTAAATATTTTTTAGACTATCTTTCATTAGAACCAAAAGAATCGAGCAGTTCAGGAGTACACGCACTCCCTCGATCGTGAGTTTATGGCCAGTCATGTGCATAAAGAGGTAATCAATTTTGAATCTTACTTTATAAATTAAATTAATATTTTTTTATATATTTTTGATAAATTGATCTATTATTATAACTGACAAGAGAGGGGGTGATGCCCACATGTAGCACCATCTTCTAATCCAGTCATATGGACAAGAAAGGCATGCCGATGAACGCCGTGATTAGAAGAATTTTTATAAATAATATATAGGATATTAGTATAATTATTATTATAATATTTCTTATGATATTTTATTTGAATTTATAATTACAGGAGCAGTTAGATGCACTCACGAGCGAGGACTCGGATACCTCTAGCCCCCATGACCATCTATCTCAAATCTTGAGGCTTGAGTACTCTGGAAGGATCTGATGCAAGCTTGGACATATGTCGATGAGCTATTGGTTTAAGGCGAGCATCTCTTCACATGCTTTCAGTGTCATCGGTCAAGAGCAGCTTGATGAGATATTGACGCAAGCAGCTCAGGCTAGGGAGCAAGCTGTTTAGCTATAAGACATCATGACCGCTATATTGATAGCTCAGCACGTATTTTGGAGTTGATTTTATGGGCCTTAAGGACATGTTAGCCGACGTTTCAACTTCAGCCCCTCCAGCTCCTTCAACTCGTGATCTATCTCCTCCTAGTGATGATGACTTAGATGTAGATTTAACAAACTTTTGATGTATTTTTTTAAAAAATATTATAATAAATTTTATTCAAAAATAAAAATTGAGCATTTAGAAATATTTTTATATTCATAATATTTTCTTATGTTATATATTGAACTACATTTATTAGATAAAAAATAAAAATTAAAATATTTATATTTTTTATTATTCAAAATCTACGATAGTGATTGCAAAATCGCTGTCCTAGGCATGCCAACTAGTGCCATAGATAGCGTGCCAACCGTTGTCATAGCCTATGATAGTGGTTTAGCAACCATTGCCATAGAACTATAGTAGTAGTTGCTAAACCGCTGCCATAAGCCGTCTATGGCAGTGGTTTATGAACCGCTGCTATTGGTCTCTATTGCAGTAGTTTAATAATCGCTAACATAGTTTTTCTATAGCAGTGGTTGTGATAACCGCTACCATAGCCTATCTATGGCAGTGATTACGATAACCATTGCAAAAACTGCTGCCATAGGTCTATGGCGACGGTTATAGTGGCAGCGGTTAGCTAACCATTGCCGTAGGCTATGGTAGTAATTTTTTGGGCTATGGCAATAATTGTGAACTGCTACAATATTCTTTTTCTATAGTAGTATTATTTTGTTCAATTATGTTATTACAATAATAAAATTAATATAATTGCTATTAGACTAGTAAGTGTATGCTTGTACTTATTTTAATATCTACTTATCGCATTATGTTAGATATTATAATTTAATATCAGCTGCTTGATTGGTCTTGTGGAACATATGGGTAATCCGAAAGGTCTAGGTAACATGCTTTTGTGAATGCAAGTCCTATAATAAATGATGCAATAATCAAGTATTCTCTAGATATTGTGAAAGCCATTAATTAGTATTAGGGAATCTCCCTCTTCTCAAAGTTTGAGAGCATGCATCAAAGATAGCCACTCTAATCCCCATCCAAGCTCTTAATAGCAAGACCTTACTTCTAGCTCTCAATAGCATTCTTTGGTGATCACAAATATAAAAAGTAGTAGCTGCTTTGGTGGAAGTCACTGATGCATCAAAATTTAGCTGAAGAACTTCTATAGGAGGGGAGAGTTGTTGTCCAGATAGACAACCCAAAAGAAAGGATGAATTGAGTTTTTCAAAAATTTAAAACTTTCTGTACATAATAATTAAGATAAGTGAAGCAATATGAGTGAGAACCACATAATAAACAAGAATGTAAAGAAACAATCAAGGAGCAATGAAAAGAAAACAAGGCACTAGCAAACAAGAAGAATTTTATAGTGATTCAGTACCAATCTTAGCATATACATCTATTCCCTAGGCCATCTTTAGGAATTTCACTATAATCTTTCTCTAGATTATGGCTTGATTGTTTTTCTAGGCTCATAATCAAAATTTAGTTAATTTTCTTAATGAAAATTAACCAAAATCATGCTTACAAGCTGAAGGAAAAATTCTGATTTTTTGGATCATGTTCGTTCAGATCTGATCGGATCAAGAGATATATTTCAAAACTTTTTCTCTTTGATCTGAATCAGATCTGAGATATTTCAGATCTAATCTTAATTATTTTAATAATTAAAATAAATTTATATAAATTAAATTAAATTTAATTTACCTTGATGTAGGATAATCCTATTATCCATTGATGAACCTATAAGCAGCGGAAGATTCTGGATCTAGCCACGTAAGTGCCTGACCTCTATCGGTATCCACTCGGGCTGGATCTGGAGATCCTCTTCTTCTCTATCACATCTCCAAAAATTAGATCTGAATCTGATTTGGAGGATCTTCAAAATACCTTTCGAAGATCAGCAGTTGTCCTTTGCAGCAGCGCAGCCTTCTAGCTTTCTATCGCCTTTCTCTTGTCTGGATTGCACCAACTTGGATCCCAAACTCCTTTGGGCGTGGAGAGGAGAGGGAGAAGATGGACTTGGCATGGAGGAGGAGAGGAGAGGCAGCCTTGGGGCATGGGAAATTTTCAATGCTTTTTGAGTTGGGCGCAGGGTCTTATTTATAGACTATGCGTGATCCAACTCCTCTTCTTCCCAACCAATCACAACCCTTTGTGAAATCAGATCTAAATCTGATTGGTGGGAATAGAGTCCCTTGGATTCCTCCTTAGATGGTGCCTAAGATCCAGTCAAACTTGGTTCTTAGGAGAAGTCTAATCGGAATCCAAAAAGGAGATGGAGTCCCTATCCAACAGGGACTCCTGGGCGCCTCCAGCTTGGGCACACGCCAAGGGTGGCGTGCGCCCTCCTCCTTGCCAGGTTCTGGCAGGGGGACAAGGCCCCCACCAGCTCTCCAATAGGTGCGTGACATGTGGATAGAAGTCAAAGTGTCAATGGTCAACATTTGACCAGTCAAAGGTCAACTTTTGACCAAAGTCAAAGGACGAGAAATGGCAGGTGACCAAAAATGGCAGGTATTGTCTTACAAAATAAGACAACCCTTTTCTGACTGAACAGGACAACCTCCAGTCAGACCAAGTGAAGGCCTCTGATTGAGCACAAACTCCTTTGGCTCAGTCAGGACAACTATTTATGATAGTAAAAGAAGAACGTTAGGTTCAATCGAGTGCTAGCACGATTTTCTTGAACCTAATTGAATCTCATTCAGATCAATTGAACTGGATCAGTTCAATTGATGATCACCAGATTCAAACCCTTGTTTGTGTGACCCAGTTAGGTTCAGTTCTGTATGGTAATGGGATATGTCATGATCTCTATCATCGACATCATCGAAACTCCTTTCGATGGATCAGAACTCTTCTGATTCGAACAGCTAGAATGATCGATCATCTAAATCATTCTAATTGCTCCCAAAATCCACCAGTGACACCTAGCAGTATATGGTGGCAACCCATCAGAGCTGAATGCGAACCTCTTGGTGCAGCTACCTGTGTGATTAAGTTCTTCTATCTTGAGCCCCGATCAGATTAGGGTTAAGGTGAACTCGTCAAACCCTAGTTTCTGTCATATGATGTAATCATTCGATTCAAGTCCGATGTGAAAACCTAAATAGAAACTCTTTCTATTATTTCACTCTGCCATGGCCATGGGCTTCTGGACTTGATTCTCATGATCATCATAGGGCTGCTCCTCTACCACCGAGGTAGATAGATTCCATCTTGATGCAATCCAGTTCCTACAATGAACATGCTATAGCCAACATACACCTCAGGGTTCCATATGGCTAGGAGACCGAGTAATGGTGTAGTCAAACTATAACACCCTCAAGGTGAACTGCCGATGCACCTCAGGTCAAAGAACCAGACACACTACTGCAGCATCGAGTCAGTCATTGACGAGAAGGTAGACTTCCTAATGACTACTCGAGGTGGTCACGCTCAGTGCCCTCATTCTCTAACGAGTACCTGTACTCTCGCTCCGGTGTCTCCACACCGTAGACTCAAGACTCATCTACTAAAGAGAAGCGATTGTACACCAACCTTCCGGATCAATCACCATCCTCGTGATGATCCTATGGTCGGGAGCATTTTATGAGTTAATAATGATTATTCATGTCTTAAATTTTCAACTCTTGAAAATATGAATTATCATTACCATTAACTCAAAGGATGTATCACAGACACTAAATACACATATGTGATAGAAAATAACCCATTTTATTGATTATTAGTCAAAATTATAATTTTGCCCCTAGAAGTGTATTACAAGTGTCAGCCAATTCTGGCTTCTAGGGCACATATATCTAACAATCTCCCACTTGTCCTAAAGCCAATTGGCTACAAGTCTAAGTCCCATCTTCTCAAGGTGGGCTTCGATCTTCTGCTGGCCCAACGGCTTTGTAAGTGGGTCTGCCACATTATCTGTGGAGTTGACTCTCTTGACCTCGACGTAACCCTTCTCGAGGTAATCGCGGATGAGGTGGTATCGCCGCTCAATGTGCTTGGATTTCTGGTGAGACCTCGGCTCCTTAGCAAGGGCTATGGCGCCATTGTTGTCGCAGTATAGAGGAATGGCATCTGATGGCATTACTCCAATTTCTGCAGCAAACTTCTTGTACCAGAATGCTTCCTTCGCAGCCTCTGATGCAGCGATATATTCTGCTTCCATGGTGGAATCTGCTATCACGGTTTGCTTGAAACTCTTCCAGCTGACAGCACCACCATTGCACACAAACAGACTCCCAGATGTCGACTTTCGATCATCTATATCGGACATGAAATCCGAGTCTGTGTATCCCTGGACTTGGAGTTCTCCGTTACCAAAGACCAACATCATATCCTTAGTTCTTCTCAAGTACTTAAGGATACATTTCACAGAAGTCCAGTGTTCTTCACCTGGATTTGACTGATATCTGCTTGTGACACTCACAGCATGGGCTATATCAGGTCGTGTACATAGCATGGCATACATGAGGCTCCCTATTGCAGAAGCATAAGGGATCTTGCTCATGCGTTCTATTTCCTCAGGTGTGCTAGGGCACATCTTCTTGGAAAGATGAATACCATGTCTGAAGGGTATTAATCCCCTCTTAGAGTTTTCCATACTAAACCTCTTTAGTACTTCCTCTATGTACATCTTCTGTGAAAGTCCTAGCATCCTATTCGGTCTATCCCTATAGACCTTAATTCCTAGAATAAAGGATGCTTCACCTAGGTCTTTCATGGAGAATTCCTTGGACAACCATACCATTTTGACTGTTGTCAACATGGGAATATCATTCCCAATAAGGAGGATGTCATCCACGTACAATACGAGGAAGACAACAGCGCTCCCACTGACCTTTTTGAAGAACACATGGTTCCTCTTCATTTTTGATGAAACCAAACATTTTGATCACATCATTGAAATGAGTGTTCCAGCTCCGAGATGCTTGCTTAAGTCCATATATGGACCTTTGCAGCTTGCAAACCTTGTGATCAGTATCACTGGATGTGAAACCTAGCGGCTGTTCCATATAGATATCTTCCTCAAGATATCCATTTAAGAATGCCATTTTCACGTCCATTTGCCATATTTCATAATCGAAATAGGCTGCAACGGCAAGCAATGTGCGGATGGATTTTAGCATAGCCACTGGGAAAAAGGTATCCTGATAGTCAATGCCTTCGCATTGACTATAACCTTTTGCCACTAGTCTAGCCTTGAATGTCTCCACATTTCCCATCTGCACCAATCTTTCTCTTGAAGATCCATTTACACCCAATAGGTACTATACCTTCTGGTGGATCTACCAAGGTCCAGACTTGGTTTGAGTGCATCGAGTCAATTTCTGACTGCATTGCCTCTAGCCATTTCTCGGAGTCGATATCTGATATCGCCTCGTTGTAGGTTTTGGGATCATCACCATGAGCACCATTACCTACGAGGAACATTTTCTCTACTTCCTCTGAAATAATACCTAAGTATCTTTCAGGGGGATGGAAAACTCTTTCCGATCTACGAGGTGGAGGAGGTAGTGTTCTTATTGGCTCAACCTGATTTGGTTCCAATTGGTCCTTAGCTCGTTGTACTTGTGAGACTTTCTCATCAAGCTTAATCTGCTTTCCAATGCCGCTATCTTGAATAAACTATTTTTCAAGAAAGATGGCATGTCGACTCACAATCACATTGTGGTCTTCTGGAATGTAGAAATAGTATCCTAATGACTCTTTAGGATATCCTATGAATCGAGCTCTGAAGGACCTAAACTCTAACTTGTCCGCTTGTTGTCTTTTGACATGAGCCGGACAACCCCAAATTCTGAGATGACTCAGACTTGGTTTCTTACCATGCCATATCTCATACGGTGTGGTAGGAACGGTTTTAGAGGAAACCCTATTCAGTAGATAAATTGAAGTTAACAATGAGTGTCCCCAAAGAAAATCAGGGAGGTCTGTGAAGCTCATCATGGATCGGACCATATCCAATAGAGTCCGATTTCTCCATTCTGAAACTCCGTTGAGTTGAGGTGTTCCTGGTGGAGTCCATTGAGAGACTATGCCATTTTTCTTGAGATAGTCTAGGAATTCCCAGGCTAAGGTATTCACCTCCTCGATCTGATCGAAGAACCTTAATGGGTTTTTCAGTTTGTTTTTCTACTTCATGTCTGAATTCTTTGAACTTTTCAAAAGCTTCAGACTTGTGTCTCATAAGATACACATATCCATACCTAGACAGATCATCGGTAAAGATAATGAAGTAGATAAAATTGCCTCTAGCCGACACATCAAATGGGCCGCACACATCAGTATGTACTAGGGCAAGAAGATCTGTGGCTCTTTCCCTATGTCCTACAAAAGGGACTTTGGTCATTTTGCCTTGAAGACAAGATTCACAAGTTGGATATGACTCGAAAGTCAATGGACTCAATAGCCCATTTTTCTCCAATTTGTTGATCCTATCTTCTGCTATATGACCTAATCTACCATGTCATATCTCATACGGTGTGGTAGAAATGATCTTAGAGGAAATCCTATTCAGTAGATAAATTAAAGTTAATAATGAGTGTCCCCAAAAAAATTAGGAAGGTCTGTGAAGCTCATCATGGATCAGACCATATCCAATAGAGTCCAATTTCTCCATTCTGAAACTCCGTTAAGTTGAGGTGTTCCTGATGGAGTCCATTGAGAGACTATGCCATTTTTCTTGAGATAGTCTAGGAATTCCCAGCTAAGGTACTCACACCTCCTCGATCTGATCGAAGAACCTTAATAAATTTTTCAGTTTATTTTTCTACTTCATGTCTGAATTCTTTGAACTTTTCAAAAGCTTCAGACTTGTGTCTCATAAGATACACATATCCATACCTAGACAGATCATCGGTAAAGGTAATGAAGTAGACAAAATTGCCTCTAGCCGACACATCAAATGGGCCGCACACATCAGTATGTACTAGGGCAAGGAGATCTGTGGCCCTTTCCCTATGTCCTACAAAAGGGAGTTTGGTCATTTTGCCTTGAAGACAAGATTCACAAGTTGGATATGACTCGAAAGTCAATGGACTCAATAGCCCATTTTTCTCCAATTTGTTGATCCTATCTTCTGCTATATGACCTAATCTCAGGTGCCATAGATATCTATCATTTGGACTATCCCTAGGTCGTTTGGCATTCACATTTTGCTCGATAGTTAGAATAGGTACATCAATATGTAGCTGATAAAGATCCATTAATAAGGAAACCATTTGCAATTTTATTTCTTTCATAAAGAATGTTACAATGGTCCTTAAAGAAGGTAATCACATAGCCTTCTAGTGCTAAGCATGAAACAAGAAATCAAATTCCTGCTAGCTGCAGGCACATAATAACAGTCTTTCAAAACTAAGTCTAAACCAGATGGTAATCGAAGAGGGTATGTTCCCACCATCACTGCAGCAACTCTTGCTCCATTATCGATGCGTAGGATCATGTCTCCATCCCTCAGCCTCCTGCTATCCTCAAGACCCTGCATGGAAGTGCACAGATGAGCACTAGAACCAGAGTCAAGCACCCAACTGGATGCAGAAGAAATCCGTAAGGTTAGACTCAATAACGAGCATACCTCCAGAAGGACCTTCCTTCTTGTTCTTCAGGGTGGCCAGGTAAGTAGGGCAGTTCCGCTTCCAATGGCCATCGCTGTTGCAATGGAAACACTTTTCTTTGACAGTCGGCCTTTCATTTTTGGCTCTGCCTTCTTCTTCTTTCCTCCTTCCATCTTCTGCTTTTTTGCAGACTTCTTTTTCTTTTCCATAAGACTTTCTTTTGGAAGAAGTCCATTCCATAGCAAGAACTGAGCCTTTAGAATCTTTCATAGAAAGCTCAGCGGTGACCAGCATGTTCATTAATTCGGCCAAGGAATTTTGAAGTTTATGCATGTGGTAATTCATGATGAATTGCCCATATGCATCAGTCAAGGATTGCAGAATAATATCATTCTGCAGATCCAAGTCTAACTTCACACCGAGCTTCTCAAGCTCTTCCATGTCCTTGATCATCATCAGACAGTGATCTTGGACTGACTGCCCATCATGCAT
The DNA here is from genome assembly GCA_006176705.1 of Cocos nucifera. Classification (NCBI taxonomy): domain Eukaryota; kingdom Viridiplantae; phylum Streptophyta; class Magnoliopsida; order Arecales; family Arecaceae; genus Cocos; species Cocos nucifera. The sequence continues at coordinate 122,260 of QRFJ01001182.1, forward strand.
CTTAGCCTTAAAAAGTCATTTCGTGACTTGATACTTGGCTGCGCGACTCTGTTCACCAAACATCTCTTGCAGGTGAGCCAACATTTGGCGAGCAGTCCTGATATCTTCATGTTGGCACTGGAGCTCATCAGACATCGAGCCCAACATGTAATATCTGGCCTTATTATCTTCGTCTATCCATTTTTTTAGAGACGCTCTCTATTCAGTGGATGGACGGGCTGGTAAGGTGGGAGGGTCCTGGTCCAATACATGGGTTAACTTCTCAGAATCCCAAAATAATTTTGTAGTTTCCTGAGCCAATCTTTATAATTGGGTCCGGTCAGTCTATGTGTGTCCAGGATACGTGCTAATGGATTGGACGCAGACATTTTTCTGTAGAGAGTCAAAGATTCTAGTTAGATACTGTAATTATGACTTGACCAATTTATTTAGAGAATTTTATTTTTAAATAAATTAGCTTCCACTATTTTCTCAGGATCCCTACACTTCCCTCTATAGAGATGCAAAAATCTCCATGATTAATGATTTCTAGTGGGTGGTGCGGTCTCACCAACTGACTCATCACCTCACCTAACAGTTATTGGTGATGGGTTAGCCAATGAGTGAACAACTCTTGTTCAATGATTCTCTAATCATGGTGCACCCAAACTTGATCTCTAATTCATGAATCTCACCGTATCCAAAATATTGATCCACTCCTTAGTTAAGTCAGACCCACCATTTGCATAGACTGGATTTCCTAATTGAGTCTCTCACCGTATCCAGAAATATTGAGCCCAACTCATCCTCCAGCCCATAGCATCCAATGCCTAATAGACATGGTTGCATCTTTTCGGTGCAACTGAGCCACTGTATCCAGCCGAGAACAATCAACCCCGAAAAGGGCCCGCACATCTACAATGGTGGAAGACCTCAGACTTAATCTTTTCTTAGGAAGAATTGATTCAGGTCTCATTAAACTAGACTTGTCATAGTCATAACAATTATGACTAACCTAGTGGCATGGGTTAGCTCGGATTATTGACCACCTCAAATCAGAACTGAGTCAACAGATATGGCCAGGTAAGTGAGACCGGTGGAAGGGATATGCCATTAACTCGTACAAGAACGCATTCAGGTCGAGTAGCTCCCAATTAAAAATCAGTCGATCGTATGTGCCAAACTTACCTTAGACACCAAATTATTGAGCCAGAACCAATTGGGTTAGCCTACAATCCAGACTCTAACCTCTGAGCCTAATTAGGTCTTGCTTGATCGTGACTCGATCTTGACCCAGACTTAATCCTATTAGGCTGGTCAATTTAAGCATTGTTGATCCCATCTAACCAACTCTTGATTCGGTTTGATCAACCGCTTAGACCTAATTGAGCTACCCAAGCCCGAACCCAGTATTATGAATATGTCTTAGATCTAAAATTCTCAATTTTAGATCTAATTAATATTCCATAATCTTAATTCTTAATTAAGTAGGGTTCATAAATAAAATATGCACAATAAATCCTAGGTTTCAGGATCTAGGGTTTTGCAGAAAGTAAGTTTTGGATTTCTGATTAAGGACGAACACGCAGCACCCCTACACATCATAAGAACACCCCATCGGATGGGAGGAGAGGGCCTTTAAACCCTTCTTCATTCTTATGATCGGATGGCCAAGAGGAACGCCTTAATCAGGAACATGTAATACTACAAAATAGTTTTAGATCTATATCATATATCTCATATACAAATTAGATCTAATCATGGCATATTTTGCATACATCTCATGTATCGAATCATGCATATTTTCAGATCTAAATTATCTCATAATAATCTAAAAAATTAGATTTAAATTGATCTTATCAAAATAAACTCTAATCTAGACAACTATGTAGAACTATTCTACAACTAGTCTAGACATGCATCAATCATATCTCATATGATGTTTAAAATTAAATAATTTTTATTTACTATTTTTTAGATATTATTATAATAATTATAATATCAAAAAATAGTAAATAAATAAATTTAAAATATGATTTAATCAAATTAAATTATAAACATGCAAGACTATTCTATAGAACTATTCTATTTTAGAACTAGTCATGCATATTTTCTAATCTTAGATCCAAATTATTTAATTTTAATTTTTTCTGATTTCAGATCTGATCACATCTCATGTGACATCTAAAATCACATATTTTTTTATTATAATAAATTTAAAATTAGATCTAAATATTTTAGAACCTTGGCTCTGATACCAGTTGAAGAAAAAATCCTGATTTTTTGGATCAGATTCGTTCAGATCTGATCGGATCAAGAGATATATTTCAAAACTTTTTTTCTTTGATCTAAATCAGATCTAAGATATTTTAGATTTGATCTTAATTATTTTAATAATTAAAATAAATTTAGATAAATTAAATCAAATTTAATTTATCTTGATGTAGGATAATTCTATTACCCATTGATGATCCTGTAAGCAATGGAAGGTTCTGGATCTAGCCATGCAAGTACCTAGCCTCTATCGGTATCCACTCAAGCTGGATCTAGAGATCCTCTTCTTCTCTATCATGTCTTCAAAAATTAAATCTAAATTTGATTTGGAGAATTTTCAAAATATCTTTCAAAAATCAACAGTTGTCCTTTGCAGCAGCACAGCCTTCTAGCTTTCTCTCATCTGGATTGCACCAACTTGGATCCCAAAGTACTTTGGGCATGGACAGGAGAGGGAGAAGATGGACTTGGTGTGGAGGAGAGGAGAGGCAGCCTTGGGGCATGAGAATTTTCAATGCTTTTTGAGTTGGGCGTAGGGTCTTATTTATAGACTATGTGTGATCCAACTCCACTTCTTCCCAACCAATCATAATTCTTTGTGAAATCAGATCTAAATCTGATTGGTGGAAATAGAGTCTCTTGGATTCCTTCTTAGATGGCACCTAAGACCAGTCAAACTTGGTTCTTAGGAGAAGTCTTATCGGAATCCAAAAGGAGATGGAGTTTTTATCCAACAGGAACTCCTGGGTGCCTTAAACTTGGGCACACGCCAAGGGTGGCGTTCACCCTCCTTCTTGCCAGGTTCTGATAGGGGGACAAGCCTCCACCAGCTCTCCAATAGGTGCGTGACACATGGATAGAAGTCAAAGTGTCAATGGTCAATATTTGACCAGTCAAAGGTCAACTTTTTGACCAAAGTCAAAGGACGAGAAATGGTAGGTGACCAAAAGTGGAAAGTATTATCTTACAAAATAAATCAATCCTTTTCTGATCTGGATAGGCTCCAGTCAAATCAAGTGAAGGCCTCTGATCGAGCATAATTTTTTTTGGCTTAGTCAGGACAACTATTTATGATAGTAAAAGAAGAACGTTAGGTTCAATCGAGTGCTAGAACGATTTTCTTGAACCTAATTGAATCTCATTCAGATCAATTGAACAGGATCAGTTCAATTGATGATCACCAGATTCAAATCCTTATTTGTGTGATCTAGTTAGATTCAGTTCTGTATGATAATGGGATATGTCATGATCTCTATCATCGACATCATCGAAACTTTTTTCGATGGATCAAAACTCTTCTGATTCGAACAGCTAGAATGATCGATCATCTAAATCATTCTAATTGCTCCCAAAATCCACCAGTGACACCTAGCAGTATATGGTGGCAACCCATCAGAGCTGAATGTGAACCTCTTGGTGCAGCTACCTGTGTGATTAAGTTCTTCTATCTTGAGTCCCGATCAGATTAGGGTTAAGGTGAACTCGTCAAACCCTAGTTTCTGTCATATGATGTAATCATTCAATTCAAGTTCGATGTGAAAACCTAAATAGAAACTCTTTCTATTATTTTACTCTGCCATGGCCATGGGCTTCTAGACTTGATTCTTATGATCATCATAGGGCTGCTCCTCTACCACCGAGGTAGATAGATTCCATCTTGATGCAATCCAGTTCCTACAATGAACATGCTATAGCCAACATACACCTTAGGGTTCTGGATGGCTAGGAGACTGAGTTATGGTGTAGTCAAACTATAACACCCTCAAGGTGAACTGCCGATGCACCTCAAATCAAAGAACCAGACACACCACTACAGCATCGAGTCAGTCATTGACGAGAAGATAGACTTTCTAATGACTACTTGAGGTGGTCATGCTCAGTACCCTCGTTCTCTAACGAGTACCTATACTCTCGCTCCGATATCTCCACACCATAGACTCAAGACTCATCTATTAAAGAGAAGCGATTGTACACCAACCTTCCGAATCAATCACCATCCTCGTAATAATCCTTTGGTCGGGAGCATTTTATGAGTTAATAATGATTATTCATGTCTTAAATTTTCAACTCTTAAAAATATGAATTATCATTACCATTAACTCAAAGGATGGATCACAGACACTAAATATACTTATGTGATAGAAAATAACCCATTTTATTGATTATAGTCAAAATTATAATTTTGCTCCTAGAAGTGTATTATAAGTGTCAGCCAATTCTGACTTCTAGGGCATATATATCTAACGCAAGCCAATCCAAGGCTCATACAACAAGCACACTCTAGTTCAAGGCTTGGATGGGTCTATCCCTAAGTTTCGATTCCAATCAAAATTTATTTATAATAAAGAATTAGAATACAATGAATAATATAATAAAATCTCCTAAAAAAACATACAAAAAAGTCAGTGAAGCTCTTGAAGATTCTATCGAGGAAGCTTGACAATCAATGCACTAAAAACTACTTGAACGCTTCAAGAATTTATTGGTTGGAAGCTTAACACTTTTTCTTGAATGCTCACTTAATGCACTTAGATTTTCTCTTTATTTTTTTCTTTCTCTTGGCTCTTTTATTTATCTGGTAGCCTTTAAAATCTCTTAAATTATCCAAAAGGCCATTTCTAACCATTTGGGACTGAAAACTAGTCCTTCAACTCAATCTATATATTTTTAAAATTTATGTAGAACTAGTCGTTAGAGCTATCAGCCATAGTCGAGTCGACTTAACATCAAATAGGAGTCAACTCAAGGTAACTATAAGTCAACTTGATAGAAGTAGAAGTCCACTTGAGGCCTGACTAGAAAAATATGGTTCTCTATCTTTTTTGAGAGAGTCACCTCAAGACCAAGTAGAGATCGACTTAAGGTCAATGTTATAAATTTTACTCTATGTCTGTCTGGGGAGAATTGACTTGTCAAAAGTTAGGGTTGACTCTCAAACTATGCTAGTTCACATTTGCATGCCAGAGTTAGTTCTTTGAAGCTTGAGTTGGCTCTTAACCTCTTTTAGTTGATTTCTCATAATGCGGCTTCTTCCATCTACTTTCTTTGGCTTCATGCTTCGCATTCATAAAATACTTTCTAAGAGTGATTTTAGCTTCTTGACACATTCTTGACATAAACTTCAACAACACATTAGTACCAAAATCAATCATTGGATCAATAATCTCATCCTTTTTGATGATGACAAAACTTTGAGTATAGGCAAATAATGCAATTAATGTTAACTATATGAAGATAGTTTTCATTTTATCTGAAGAGTGATTCAATTTGAGTCCAAAGTATGCATTGTGAAATTTTTTTGTGACTTGAATTTGAGTTGAAGTATATGCTTTGAAATTCAGTCATACACTAAATATCAATCACTATCAAAGTAAAGAGTTCATGCAGCAAAATAGCTTGAGTGCATATTGAAGTGTGATAAGCTGAATTAGATAGATATCAGAGCAAGAAGTGTTTTGAAATATTTTGTATCGAAGCAAAAATGAAGATAAAAATAATGCATGTTAGAGCTAAAAATGAATGTATCAAAGCAAATCAAAATGAAATGTATCAAAGCTCAAAAGGAAGAGAAAATATGTCATGCAAATATATCATATCAGAGCTGAAGAGTCATGATTTCAAAATATCAGAGCAGTTTATATATGTGATCAAAGCATTAGAGAAATTATCTCATCTAGGTTTAAGTCATCAGAGCAACTAAGGCATAAATTCAAAATCAGACCAACCAGATCAGTTAATTGATTAACTATTATTTTAATTATTGGTTCTTCTTACTTATAGATCCTTTATGTCAAATATTACTTACATCCAATCTAGAAAATTACTTATCAATTTTTTGCTTCTTAATTTATTATTTATTCTCCCCATTTTTATCATCAATTAAAAAGTATTAGCCCTATAATTGATTTTGATGATGTCAAAAGAGTTTGAGTACAAGATTATGTTTACTAATGATGTGCTTGAGATTGATTATAGGACTCCTTGAAAGCCTAATCACATCACTTGATGGTCTTGGCACATTCTTCAAGGAAATTTAAAGGCCATATCCTTAAAAATTACTCAAAGGCAAAAAGAACTCAATCAAAAAAATATCAATGTAATAACCCTCCCAAAAGCATTAAAAAAAAAAAAGAAATCTTGTGCACTAAGCACATGAGGTGGAAGTAGAGGACTCCCAAAGGAGTCTTCTCCTCTTCAAGTCCAATCGAGAGATGGAGTTTAGGAGGAATCCAAACTCTAGCGAGGATCCTAGGATCCATGCCTATAAATTCTATAAATAATCCTCTCATCCTCCTTAATGCTTCGCCTAAATCCCCAATCAATCATCGGCAAAATCATGGGTATAGGGGGGTTCTTTCCATTGATTAATCTTGGGCAAGCCACCACCAATTGATTGTTAGATTTCAGGTATTGATCTATCAATCTTCTTTCGTTCCTCTTTTTCGAACACCATGAGGCTTTTGACAGCCGGATTTAGCTGCCAGCCACTAGATTTCATGGACATCGAGCCTCCTCTAATTTTCTTTTGATTTTTCTTCCACCAAACCAGTCGCCATCACTAAAGATGGCCTTGCTTGGATTGCCGAGGGTCAGTGCCACCCCACCGGAGTTGTTAGGGTTGCTGTCAACAAGGGTTTCGACCATGAAAGTAGCCAGCCTCATAGTTTTCCCTTCCCCTATTTCAATGAAGAAGAAAAGAAGAAAACTAGAAAAAAAGAAAAAGAAAAAAAAAAGGAGAAAAGAAAAGAAAAGTAAAAAAGAAAAAAAAAAGAAGAGAGAGTTTCTCTCTCTTTCCTCTCCCTCTATCTACCTTCTCTCTCTACTTTTTTTCTAGAAATTTCTCTCTACTTTCTCTCTTTAGAGATTTTATGGACCAATAGAGGGTCCAGATGTCTAGAAAAACTTGGATTGACTAGTTAGTCTTGGAAGAGGTCTTTGAACTTATAGTGTTAGGTTTATTTACCATAATTTGTACCATCTTTAATCATCTATGATTTTTATATTTGATCCTGATCATGTAGAGGTGTGGCTGTCTACATAAGGTGTCGAGAGAATACCATATTTTTAGATTTGTAGATCGAGAAGTTCATCAACTATTGTGTTTGAGTCAATCACGGGTAGAGGTAAGAGTTCTTCAACATAGTCATCTTCATGTTTATGAAAATTTAAATTTGTATGATTAATGTATATTCTATATCCATTAGTATGTTGAATTGGTATTGCTTGAATTATGATTAATTGGTGTTTAATGATTATTGAGTAAAGAAGATTATGATTTAACATAATTAATGAGGTGGGAGGCATCTAAGTTAGCCAGTCATGTAAGAAACAAGGTATATATGTTGGGTCAGTCTTGAACTATGTTGTGATATCAACTTACTCTGATACCACTTATTGTAGATATCCAGCTACAACACCACCATCTCAAGATCTGGTATCTTTTTATTGATAGCAAGAAGAAAGAAGAAATAAAATAAGAACATAATTAGGTACATGGATTAGCCCGAGTGCTAGCTCCATGGGGCATGCAAGCTTTACTATGAAAAAAAAATTAAGTACAAGAGGAGAACACCCACTCTCTACTTGCTGTATACAAATCTCTCTCAACTAGAAGCTACCCTTACAAAAGCTCTCTCAAAATCTCCAAGGTGACCCTCTCACAGGCCTGCTAGTACTAGGTTCCTCGACACCCCTGGATGCTTCCTGTGAAAGCCTCTACATCATGCCTAATGGCCACTCATACGGCCGTTGCCTCGCTCTACCTGATGCTCTGCTCTATCTTGATGCTCTATCTACATCTGCTCTGTGGGCTACACATGCTCGATGCTCTATCGAGCTCCTTTCGATGGCTGCCAGGATCTCTCTATGCTTCTCCATTCTCTACAGCATCTCAGATCTTTAAATAGACTAAGAATCTCATCACAAGAGTCCTAATAGGACTTTGTCTCCTTATACAAGTCTAATAAGACTCTGATCATGTCCACAACCTTCAAATCATGATCGTTGTCCTCCATGGCTACTAGATCCTATGATCTATGCGCAACTTCCATAGACCTCTAGGATTAATCATAATTCGAGTCTAAATAGAAAATCATGTCCTGTTCGAGTTGGCTCTATCAGAGATCGAGCTGGCTTGACTACATCTCATCCGATTACCTACTTTCTATCTATCTGAGAGGACCAGCTTGACTACGATCTAAGCTGGCTCGATCTTAGCTTGAGCCGGCTCGATCCATATCCAAGCCAGCTCGACTACTGTGTTGATATTGATTCTCTTTTGCTGTGCGTTAAATTTGAGGCGTCAAATTCTAACAATCTCCATCTCAACTCAATATTTAGCCTCCACCTATCTTTGAGAGCTTTTAAATCCTCTTTCCCCCATGTCCTAGGATAATTGCCTGCTACTCATGGATAGGCACACATGGAAGTCAAGTCAGGCCACTCAATCCCATCTTCATCATGTGTCGTGCTCCACCTAACTCGAAATCTGCTTGGGATAGCCTTTTGGTGACATTGCTCATCCTTTCGAGTCTTTCATCTCATGCCCAATCTATCTCAACTTGGAGCTCCATCTTGCACTGATCTCCTACTGGCATCTTTCATGTAGACGGCTCCTTCTTATACAAGAGAGCATCGATCAACCCTTCGTGGTTGATCTCCATTTTGATTGCACATGTCTTTTTCATCTTCAATCTTGATCACCACCATCGTAACCTATCTTGATACCAATCCGGCTCTGATATCAATTATTGTGATATCAACTTACTTTGATACCACTTATTATGGATGTCTGGCTAGGACACCACCACCTTAGAATCTGATATTCTTTTATTGACAGTAGGAAGAAAGAAGAAATAAAACAAGAACATAATTAGGTATGTGGATTAGCCTAGGTGCTAGCTCCACGGGATATGCAAGCTTCACTATGAAAAAGAAAATCAAGTACAAGAGGAGAACACCCACTCTCTACTTGCTGTACATAAATCTTAACTAGAAACTATCCTCACAAAAACTCTCTCAAAATCTTCAAGGAGATCCTCTCACAAGCCTACTAATATCAGGATCCTCAACACCTATGAATGCTTTCTATGAAAGACTCTACATCATGCCTAACAGCCACTCACATGGCCATTGCCTCGCTCTACCTGATGCTCTGCTCTATCTCGATGCTTTATCTGTATCTACTTTGTGAGCTGTATATGCTCGATGCTCTGTCGAGCTCCTCTCGATGGCTGTCAGAGTCTCTCTGTGCTTCTTAACGCTCTATAGCATCTCAAGCCAAGAATCTCATCACAAGAGTCCTAATAGGACTTTATCTCCTTATATGAGTCCAATAGGACTCTGATTGTGTCCACAGCCTTCAGATTATGATCGTAGCCCTCCATGGCTGCTGGATCTTATGGTCCATGCGTAACTCACATAGATCTTTTGGATTAATCATAATCTGAGTTCAAATAAAAAATCTCATCCTATTCTGTTCGCTTTCATCGAGTCGGCTCTATCAAAGGTCGAGCTGGCTTGACTGTATCTCATCCAAATACTTGCTTTCTATCTGCTTGAGAGGACTAGCTCGACTGTGATCCGATGTGGCTTGATCTCAGTCTGAGTTGGCTCGATCCGTATCCGAGCCAGCTCGACTACTGTGCTAATACTGATTCTCCTCTATTATGGGTTAAATTCGAGACGTCAAATTCTAACAGACTAGAATGTGGCATTATTTGGCAAGCCATGAGCTAGAGCATAATTATGACTAATCTAATACTAAAAATTAGATTATAATTTTAATAATATGGATAGGGCATGGGCGGTGTTTAGACTGTTCAGCCATGCAAGAAACATGGTGTGTATGCTAGGTCAGCCTCATGTGGGTTACAACATGTGTTTGACCTACCATGAGTTGGAGCAGGGTTGTAATTAGTCTAACGCCAGAATGATAAACATAAAGTATGGAAAGGAGAGCATATGGATTAGTCGGTCATGTGTGAAATGTAGTGTATCAGCCACTGGCTGAGATATTTTGGCCTACCATGGGCTAGAGCATGGTTGTGACTCAATTCAATATCAAAATCAAATCAAGATAATAAATGAAATTAATTGAAGGGTATTTAGGATAGCCAGCATGTGTAAAACATGGCATTATGATGTCAGCCATGGGCTGAGTTGGGGTTGCTGGCCATGGATAGAAACATGGTATGTGTTTGGCCTGTCATAGGCTGGAACGTGAGCGGGTCTAGTCTAGTGCTGGAATAATAATATTGTTTGGATCAGAACTATATTAATCAGTAAATGATAAGCAATCTCATTGAATTAACATTGAATAGAATTATTGATTGGTGATATGTTATGACATATTTAATGGAATTGTACATGATAATATTATTCAGCTATCATATTGATGATACATGAATCTTATTATTTTTCTATCAATTATGTATATTTTAAAAATATTTTATATTCATGCTTGTGTAAGTGTAGAGGATTCTTACTAGACTATAAAGCTTACAACCCTTCTTTTTCTTTTTTTCAGATATGCAAGATACTTAGTATCAATTGGGCTGGGCGCGGAGTTTGAGCAGTAGAGTTCTTAGTTAGCTAGTTAATTAATTTTCTGATACCAAATAGATGTTTCAATTTTATGAACATTATTCAATAAAGATGAATTTATTTGATTTGATAAATATGATTGAAACTTTATAATTCTTTTGGTGTTCTTGTGGACTTGTTTATTATTTAGGCCTTGCATATTCTTTAGGGCTTGCCCTTGAGAGTGTGTGGCCATCACGTATCCAACCTGAATGCTGGGTTTGGGGAATGACAATCAAGGCCTCACTCTCATAAAAAGTTTGTTTCCTCACTAAAAATCCTAAAAGTTAGGAGCAAATGAAGTGTAAGAATTAAAGGGCTTAATCTAATCTTGATGCACCTGCAAGTTAGCTCGATATATATTTATGAAGACAAGTCTAGCCTAGAAACATATTCTTTCATGAAATGTAGTCTAAAAACCCCTGTGGCATACTTGGCATGTCGATGAGCCGACTTAGTTTGAAATTGAGCTGATTCAGTCTCAGAACATAGAAAAGATAGAAGCCTTCAAAATGCAGAACTCTTCTCCGAGCTGACTCAGTTTGGAGCTTAGCCGACTTAGTTTGGAGCTTAGCCGACTCAATCTCAGAAGGAAATGAATATAGAAAGTGGCATTTTCAACATTTCATCCAAGCCAACCCAGAAGATTAGTGAGCTAACTCAATTGTTAGGTGAGTTGACCAAGATAGGATCTGAGCTAACTCAGTTTCAAGCGAACAATGCAAGACAAAGCACATGATTTTTGGCACTTGCTGTAGAGCCAACTCTATGGTCCAGTTAGTCAACTCAGTATATGAGTGAGCTAACTCAGTGTATGAGTGAGCCGACTCAATGAATATAGATAAAATAATGGCTAGTTTTTAGAAATGCAAAAATCAAGGCTAATTAATTCCAAATGGCTACTTTCTTATCTCAAACAGCTAGAGCATTAAATAAAGATGCTTTTAGGCCAATAAATAAGTAGAGTTGATGGAGGGAAGAGAAGAAGATGAACTTATAAAGTTAAATTACCTGATTGTTCATTGAAGAGAAATAGTGTGGGGTACCTCTAAGAGAAAAAGGAAGTCAAGAATGTCATTAATCCCATTCTACCTACATTAAAGTCTGACTAAAAGAGAGGAAGAGTAAACTAAACTTGAGCTAGCAATTACTGAGAAGAAGCATTAAAGGCTATCTCAACATCTCAAGCATTTAAGAAAGAAGTCCAAGCATTGAATTCACAGCAACTTCGACTTCTTCAGCTCCATAAAGAGTTTTTATTGTTCTTAACTCTATACTTTGTATCTTTATTTTGCTTATAACAAGTTTCTTGAGAAAGAAACTTAGGGTTGGTCCAAGCCTTATAAGTTGGATATTGTATTAGTTTTGATTGATATCTCTAGAAAAACCAATCAAGGTTGATTGTGATCCCGATATAAAATAACCAAGGTTGATTGTAAGCCTAAAAGAAAATAATCATTTATAAGATTGTGGTTGGTGATTCGATGAAAATCAATTGGATTGGATTGTGAACCCAAGAAAATAATTAGACTGTAATCTTTGAGAGATTATAATTGAATTCTCAAGCAAGTTTGCTTGGTGAGTGGATGTAGGTGCTGAGTTTTGCACCGAATCACTATAAAATTATTGTCTTTATGATTATGATTACCTTATCTTCTATTTACTTTTGTTGTTGCATTGTATCACTTGAATATTACCTCACTCACACACTTTAAATTATATTTAGGCATTGAATCTACTTTTGGTTTTAAGTTTTAAATTTTATAAAATCTAATTCACCCCGCCTCTTGAGTTGCTACCTCTAGGAAACAAAAATATATTACACAAAAACTCATAGAACATAAAGAAAGATAACTTTTCATTGTATAAATAGGTGTCTTTACAAGAGTATCAAGCAAATGAATGTACTGTTTACAAAAGAAAATCTACTATAGTACACCAAGATATAGTATATAGACATAAATAATAATATATTAAAATAAAATAAAATAATATTATGAGTAACCTAGAGATAGAAATAGATCCAAAACATAATCCTCATTAGAGGATATTGGCCCTAGAATTAATTTTGATGAGAACAAAATATTTGAGTATATATTTGATACTAATGAGTTGTTTAAGTTATTGACAAGAGATTTTAGGAAGCTAGAGCCACATTTTAAAGATCCCCATGATTCCTTCTTGAAGACAAAGAAGCAAGGTTGAAGCAAGTCAAGCCATAAAAATTCTAGTGAAAAAGATTTCGAATCGACCCCTCAAGATTTTGAGTTGACTCTAGCATGCCTTTATCAAATGGCACAGGTCTCGAGCTGACTCCAAATGTTTAAGGGTAACTCTGGCACATAGGTATCAGCCAACACGGACTCGAGTTGACTCTCGAAAAGCTCGAGTTGACTCTCTCAAGAAAGATAAAGAGATAGTTTTCTATGAATAGTTCTCGTGTCGACCCCTAAAAACTTTTTGACTCAAAGACAACTCAAGTCAACTCTTGATATGCTAGATCCGACTCCAATGTGATTGACAAGCTTCAATGACTACTTTTTCTAAAGTTGCAGTTTTGTGCAGAAGCCCTTCAGCGGCTAGTTCTCACTTTCTAATGGCTAGAAACCCATTTTTGAATATTTTAACAAGGATTTAAGAGCACCAAGAGTATTTAAGAAGCACAAGAATTTGGGAGAACTATAGAGAAGTGCATTAAACACCAAAAGAAAGAAAAAGAGAGCCTAAATTTAAAATTGAACTTTAAGTGATCATTTAAGAAGAAAAATGCAAACTCCAACCACTTGCTTCTTGTGCATTCAGGTGTTTTTCAAGAGAAAGAAGGATGCATTGATTGCTAAGCTTCAGAACTCCTTAGATTGAGCTTCAACAACTTTTTTATTTGCTCATTGATAGACCGCGATATTATCATTAAGATACCCTATTCATCAATTTAATTCTAACTTCTTAAAGTAATTAAAAATATGTAGAATGTAGTAAGTTGGATCGAATCTACAAGGAAGGCAGTGCCTTAGTTTTTAAATCTTTGATTTTTATATAAAAAATTTTTAAAACAAAATTGAAGTCATAAAATAAAATTTAAAATTATAATAAAAATAAATAATAAAAATTAAATAGCATGAAAATAAATTTTGGTACTAAGATATGCTATCTAGATCTTAGCATCTACTTGCAATAAAATTAAACTTGCAATAAAAATAGAGAGCATGAATTTAAAGAACAAAAAAATAAATTTTATATTAATTATAATTTAAATATAAGAAATTAAAAAGAATAAGAAAAAAATAAAAACTAGAACTTAATTGATCTTGATCTTAGATCGGCATTAGTGTATAGATAGTATAGAGGACAAGCTCTTTCTCTCGGTACCATCTACCTCGAAGCAACTATCAACCCAAGCTCGATCTCTATCCTATACCATTGCTTTCCCTTGATCGAAGATAAATTGAAACCATCGACCAGAGCCCTTTAAATAGAGTGGAGAGCGAGTTGGCATGAAGAATTTGAGTAAAAATCATATTCAAAACTTTTTGGATTGAGTCAAATAGAGTCATCTGTGAGCCCGAGTCTTCTGACCATCAAATCTAGATCAAACGGTCCAAAAATTTTCAAAAAACTATCATTAAAAGCTTAATCAAAGTCAGATTGAACATTAGCCATCCAATCTAATCTTTTGAAGAGTTCGGGCCATCGGATCATGTCAAATAAGGGCCTATAGAGTTCTTCTTCTAGTTGGCTGCTTTCTTGGCCATCCAATCGCGTTGATGGAAGATCGAGACTATCGAATTGAGCTAATAGGAAGCTTGGACCATTGGATGACACATAGAACTAGTCTAGACTCCTAATCAAAATAGGAAAACATCTTCACCATTGGATCTGGACTGAAATCGAGCAGCACCATTGGATCATGTAGAACTATGCAAGTGGACCGCTATGGATCGGGCTCTATCAAGACCTGGATGAATCAACACACATTGCAATGGTAAAAAGATCAGAATGCCCTTGCACACTGGTCCACCATACACCGTGTGAGTTTTGATGTCAGGGTGACGTCATGGCGGGCAAGGTGTTGAGCTGGGCTAGCTCTCAGGCGCACGTGAGCTTGCAAGTTTGGGCAAACTAGCTGCAAGCACTGGGCCACACTCAACTAAACCAGGTTGGGTTCAACTGAACTGACCAATTTTCTTCTTATTTTTATTTATTTATTTATTTATTTATTTTCTTGTTTCCTTTAAATCTTCATTTTGGATCAATTTTAAATCGGATTTGCTCCAAATTTACTTCATTTTAACCAGAAAAATGAGCTCTTTTTATTGATGAATATTTTTCTACAAAAGATAAATAAAAATATTAATTTTTAAAAGTAAAAATAAATTAATTTATAAATTAATACTTTATCATTAAATTTATGATAATTATCACTCATTAAGGAGCTTCTTGTTTGTGCTTTAAATTGTATTCAATTTTCTACTGTAACAAGTTTCAATAGGAATTGAAACTTAGGGGATAGACTAATCTAGCCTAGAATTGAATTTGTATAAGCCTAGGTGTGGCTTAGGAAAAGGTTTTAGCTGGTGCACCTGAGGAAAACCAAATAGGTTTAATTGTGATCCCGATAAAATAATTAGATTGTAATCTTAGTGATTAGAGTTGAAATTCTTAAGAGGTTGCTTGGGAAGTGGATATAGGTATTGTGCTTGACAAAACCTGATCTTTGTGTGTGGCTTTGATTTCCTTTATTTTGCTTTATATATTATGTTATATCTCTATGTATTCGTTCATTGCTTCCACTGCACCTACACTTAGCTCACTTAAATTATGCACATAATTGTTTTAAGTTGTAAAATATTTTAGAAAACCCAATTCACCCCCTTCTTGGGTTGTCTCACTAGAAAATAGAGGGAAGATCAACGATTGAAGGGGAGAGAGCCCTAGAAGGGGAGGCTCCACCTCTCCTGCTCTGAGTCTTGCTAGAGGTACATCCAAGAGCATGGATAGGAAAGCCTACATCATACCTAGTATATATCAAAAAGGTGGTTTAGTAGTGGGCTATGGTGGCTGGAAGGTCTAGAAAGGTTGAGTATGATGGGTCATTGGCTCTATTGAGATGAAGATCTGGTAGGTGAAGCCAATCGACCACATCTTTCGACGGTAACTACTATGGCAGCTTCTAGTGCAATGCTCCCTAGTTGCATCATCAAGTGGCCCATTGAGATCAAAAGGGAGAAAATCCTTGATCTCTATGATGCTCTAAGCTCCCTAACCTCAACTTGGATCTTTGTTACTCTAGCCTCAATTCTCCCCCAGAGACGAGTAGCCTCCTGAGCTAGTGCCAAAATATCTCTATGCTCCTCGAGTCCAGGTCACTACTCCAAGGCTCCAATCTTCTCAGATAGGCTAGCCATCTTGTTGCTCAACTCTCATAGCTTGTATGAATTAAGAAGGAGATCTAAGATAGGTTTGCCTGAGGTGCTCTCTCTCTATCCTCAAGCCATCAAAACTTACTCTACAATCCTCCTCATCTAATCATCATTCAATCGCATGGAGGAGGGTTGAGTCTGCTAAGGTGCTCCTATATGTGTCATTGGGGTGTATACACTAGGGGTGCTGCTACTGAGGGGGTTGTGGCTCTACTACTAGTGGAGGACACCTAGGCTCTGAATTTAACTATGCTCCACTCGATCCAGCTTCATCTCTTTCTTTGTCCCGCCTAAAGTTCCTCTAAACCCATTGACCATCCAACTTGTGGTACCCCATGCGATAAAGGGATCATTCATTATAGGTGTATAAGTGCATTAGAACTTGGATGGTCTCCCCCTCAAGAGATACTCTAAACTTCCTAAAAACAAGTGTTAGAGCCATGTCATATGGTAGACACACCTTCACCTTGCCGGTTGCCTCCTACATCTATTGGAATATGAGTGCTAGAAGATTTAGGGGGATGCCCTAAATCACATGCTACATCATAATTATGTCCCTCTATGAAATGAAGTCAAAATGGCTCATCTTTAGGAAGAGAATCCTCCTAATGACGTGGTGAAGGAATCTCATCTCTATGGATAGCTGGTTCGCAAAGAGCTCCTTAAAAACATTGACCTACTCCCTCTCAAGAATAGCTCTAAGAGCCCTAGCTCAATCTAATAGACAACTCAGTGCTAAACCCTATCATGGCAGCTGAAGAATATGGACAAACCTCTACTCTATCAAAATAATCAATGTTCTCCTCATCGAGGCCTTAACACTACTAGATCCCCATTGAAGGCTCCCATAGAACTCTCGTACCAAGCTCAGATGGTTCAGAACATCCAAAGAACAAAGAAACTCCCACCCTTGCTCCTTTATCTTCCATCCAATCATGAAGTTTTCTTCATTGAGAAACCTAAAGTCGATCTTACGGCCCATGGTCACCACATGTGCGGCAACAAGGATAGTGGATGGAGGGGCTTGAGGTGCAGGTGGAGGCATGGGTACATTAGGGTTAGGCACATCATTTTGAGCAGTGATTCTCCCCTCAGCTTAATCTTGACACTAGAACCACTTCAATCAGCAAGCAAGCTACTTTCTTAGACCCATTCATGCTAAAAAATGAGGGTAATCAAAGGAAAAGGACAAGATGAAGGCTCAACAGGGTCGAATGAAACTATTGGAGGGGTCCTAGGGCATATAATGGATGAAAATAAAATTTTTGGAAAGGGATGGCTCAGGCTTAAAATGAGTGGTCCCGATTAGGAGTCGACTCGAGTTGGAGTCAACTTGAACTCAAGTACAAGTTGATGTGAGCTCAATCATAGACTAAAAATGTTAACTTTTCAAAGGAAAAATCAACACTTAAAGCAAGAGATGACTCAGGTGAATGCAAATAAGAGAAAATTAGCTTGGAATCAATCAAATAAGGTTCAAAGAATGACTGAATCTAAGAGTTTTAAAGAGAGAGAAAGAGGGTTAAGAAATTGTTTAGTCAAAAGAATCATTCACTCCTAACTCTCTTTTAATCATAATAAATCTTTCCTCACTTAAGGGTTTGATCAAGATGTCAGCTAATTATCTATTGGTGCTCGCAAAATCAAGTATTACATCACTATTTTGAATATGATCTCATACGAAGTGATATCTTATTTTGATATGTTTACTTTTTGAGTACTAAATTAAATTTTTAGTTAGGTTTATTGCACTTGTATTATTATATCTTATAGAAGTTTTATTTAATTTAATACTATAATATTCTAATTATTGCTTAATCCATAAGATTTGAGCACAACAACTTCTAGCTGCAATATACTCGACTTCAGCCATGAATAATGCTATCAAATTTTGTCTTGCTAAACTAAGAGATTAAATTAACTTCTAGAAATTATTAAATTTTGCTAAAATTTTTTCTATCAAGCTTGCAACCGACAAAATCAATATTAGAAAGTCCAATCAATTCAATAGAAGAATGTCTAGAGCACCATAAATCAATATTAAAAATACCAATATAAATATCTATGTATTCTTTTAACAATAAATAAATGTGATTTTTTTAGGTTAGATTAAAATCTTGCACACATATAAGTACTAAATATTATATTAGATCTACTAGTAGTAAGATAGAGTAAAGATCCAATTATGTTTCGATAAAGTTTAAGATTGATACTCTTACTATATTTATCCTTGTCAAGTTTACATAAGGGACTTATAGGTGTGCCAATTAGCTTGCTTTTAAGTATTTCCTTTATATACTTGATTTGGTTGATGAAGATCCATTATTTAGTTTGCTTGATTTGGAGTCCAAGAAAGAAATTTAATTCACCCATCATGCTTATTTTAAACTCTCTCTACATTAACTTAGCAAACTCTTGACAAAGAGAATCATTAGTATTATCAAATATAATATCATCTACCTAGATTTGCACTATCAAGAAATCATCATCTCTTTTCTTCAAAAATTTAGTATCTATATTTCTTCTAGTGAATTTATTATCAAGCAGAAATTTACTCAATCTTTCATACCATGTAGGAGATACTTATTTCAAGCCATGGAATGCCTTGTTTAGTTTGAACTGAAAAAGCATAATTTCAAACTTGGAGGTTGGTTAATATACATCTCCTCAATAATATATCCATTTAAAAATATAATTTTAATATTCATTTGATAAAGTTTAAAATTCATGAAATATGTAAATAAAAGTAATAATATAATAGCTTGTAATCTAGCAATAGAAGCAAAAATTTCATCAAAAGTAATTTCTTCTTCTTGATGTTAGATGTGTGCTCTAGAAGCTAGATTGGCCAACACTTATAAAATACTTTCTAAAGATATTTTTATAATTTTGACTTAAAATTAATGAATTAATTATTTTATCATATTATGTATTAAAGTGTTTGTGATACATCCTTTGAGTTAACGGGCATGATAACACATATTCTCAAGACTTAAGAATTTAAGACGTGTTATCATAATTAACTTATAAACTGCTCTCGATCATAGGATCATCATGAGGATGGTGATTGATCTAAAAGATCGATGTACAATCTTCTTCCTAAGATAGATGAGTCTTGAGTCTATGGTGTGAAGACATCAGAATGAGAGTATGGGTACTCATTGAGAATGAGGGCATGGAGCATGACCACCTCAAGAAGTCATAAGAGAATCTACCTTCTCATCAATAACTAGGTTGATGCTGTAGCGTGTGTCCGATTCTTTAACCTGAGGTGCATTGATAGTTCACCTTGAGGGAGTTATAGTTTGACTATACCATAACTCGATCTTCAAGCCATTCAGAATTCTGAGGTGTATGTTAGCTATAGCATGTTCATTATAGAAACTGGATTGCACCAAGATGGGATCTATCAACCTCGGTAGTAGAAGAGTGGTCCTATGATGATCATGAGATCGAGTTCTAAAATTCATGGTCATGGTAGTGTGAAATAATAAAAAGAAGTTTCTATTAGGATTTTACATCGAACTCGAATTGAATGATTCATTCATATGATGGATGATGGGATTGACAAGTTCACCTTAACCCTAATCCTATCGGAGCTCATGATAGAAGAACCCAATCACACAAGTAACTGCACTGAGAGGTTTGCTATTCGGTTCTAATGGATTACCATCATACACTGCTAGGTGTCACTGGTGAATTTTGGAATCAATTAGAATTATCTTGATGATCGATGATTCTAATTAGGTGAATCGAAAGATTTTTGATCCATCAAAAGGTGTTTCGATGATGTCGATGATGGAGATCACAATATATCCCATTACCATACAAAACTAAACCTAACTAGATCATACAAATTAGGATTTGGATCTAGATGTCATCAATTGAACTAACTTAATTTGATTGATTTGGATTAGATCTGATTAGATTCAAGAAAATCATGCTAGCACACGATTGAGCCTAACATTCTCCTTTCCTAGTATTTTTGATTCATCTCAACTGAGCCAAATTGAATTTGACTCATCCAAAAGTCTTGTATGAATTTATCCTGATCTGACTGGAGCTTGTCCTTGTTAAAACAAGGCTTGTCCTGATGAGATCAGGGCTTGTTCTAAAATCATGAGATAAAATTTGGACAAGTCTCTCCTGAAAACTCTATAGAGATTTGTCTTAATTTGACTTAACCTCATCCTGGTCTAATCAAGGCTATCCTAAATCCCATAAGATGAGAATAGGATAAGGGTTGTCTTAACCAGATTAGTGCTTGTCCTAAAATCATGAGATAAAATTTGGACAAGCTTCTTCCGAAAACTCTGTATGGATTTATCTTGATCTAACTGGACCTAGTCTTGGTATGATCAAGGATTGTCCTAACTTGATTAGGACTTATCCTAATTCCATTAGATAGAACTTGAAAAGGGTGTGTCTTAAATCCTATTTGATGGGAACAGGACAAGGGTCAAGAGTTGACCCATATGCAGGAAAAAAGGAAGAGGGGGCGTGCGCCCCCTGAAGATTTTTTAGGGGTGCATGCCCCTAGGTATTTCCATGAGGAATAGCGGGTGCACATCCTCCCTTTGGCTGTGCACCCCATATGGATAAGAGAGGAGTCCCATTCAAATGAAATTTGAATGGATCAAAGGATTTGAATTTGATTCAAATCATAGGGAGATAATTGCTTGTGCCTAAAATATTTTGATCCTCCCATCTCCATGCCATTTTTCTTAGTATTTTGTACAAAAAAAATATGAGAAAAAGCATTATGGGCATGGAGATTAGGTGGAGAGTCCTTCTGCACATTGTCTTTGACCCGTTCAAAGTTATATGCGAAGAGACTCTATAGTAGGTCTATAAATAAGACCCTGCGCAAATTATTTGCGTATGACAATTTCTCTACGGCGAAGCCCTACTTCTCCCACCATCTCCATGCCTCATATTCTAGATCTCTTCCTCTTATCCATGCCCAAAGGATTGGATGAAAATTAGAGATCAAAGGTTGGTCCCTGATCTTGCAAAGGCTGCACGACTAGTTCACAGATCGAGAGACGAAGGTGCTGCCCTTGAAGATCAGTTCGAAGGCTCTATAGAATGACTTCAGATATGATCTTTGGACATCAGATCCAGTAGAAGATGGCATCTAGATTTGACCCAAGTGGACTTTGGTAGAGGTCGGGTGCGTGCGTAGCTAAAGTCAGAACCTCGACAACAATAGATCATCATTATAGGGTGAACGATTCACTCGATCAGATGATATCAGATATCACTATTTTTAAATTTATTTTTACTTCTAATTTTAGATCAATCTAATCAGATATAAAAACTCTCAAATCTAATTGGATCATAGAAAAAATTTTAAAATATTCTGCTATAAATCTGATCCGATCAAATGGATCCTACAGCAGGAAAACCTAGATTTTTTCTTCAACTAGGATCAGAGCCAGTTTTGCAGTTCCAAATCTTGATTAGATTAGATCTAAAATTTTATTTTATGATCTAATTATTTGATTTTTAGATGTTACATGAGATGTAATTAGATCTAAAATTAAAATTATATATTTTAAATTAATATATATATATATTTGATATATACAATGCATGTTATAGTTTAGATCTGTAGTTTTATATCATGATAGTTATTCGAATATATTTTAAATTAGATCTAATTTAATTTTTATGATTTAATCATTTAAGTTTTATATATTACATTAGATGTAATCATATATGAAACATAAGATCTAATTTAAATTTTTGATATACATGATATAGGCAATGCATGTCTAGACTAGATCTATAGTTTTATATCATAGTTTAAATTAAATTTTTTTATAAAATATTTATTTAATTTTTTGAAGATTATATCATTTGATTAGTTAAATTTTAGATATTATATATGATATAATTAGATCTGAAAGCATGAGATGCATTTAAAATTTCATATGTATAACATATGCAATGCATGTCTAGACTAATTCCATAGATCAATGCCATGAGTAGTCTAGATTAAAAATTTTTTATGATGAGATCATTTAAAAAATTTTATTTTAGATATTACATCAGATGTAATCATATTTGAAACATAAATTTAAATATTAAATTGATACATGAGATGTATACAAAGCATGCATAGTTTAGATCTTTAATCATATATGAGATATATGTGTTTGATTAAACTATTTTATAGTATAGTTTATATTTTTGATTAAGGCATTCTTCTTGGCCGTTCGGTCATAAGAGTAAGAAGGGTTTAAAGGCCCTCCCTTTTCATTCGAAGAGATGCTCTTATGGCATGTAGGGATGCTGTGCATTTGCCCTTAATCAGAAATCAAAAACTTACTTTTCTACAAAATCCTAGATCCAAAACTCTTAGGATCTTTGATGCATGTTTTATTTATAAACTCTAAATTTAATAAGAATTAAGTTTATAAAATTAATTAGATCTAAAAATTATGAATTTTTAGATCTAAGATACCTTCATAAAACATGGGTTCGGATGTAGGTAGCTCAATTAGGTCTAGTGGTTAATCAAACCAAATCAAGAGTTGGTTAGGTAGGATCAAGAGTGCTTAGATTTGACCAGCCCAATAGGATTAAGTCTGGATCAAGGTCAACTCATAGTCACATATGGTCGATTAAGTTAAGATCTAATTTGGCTCCGAGGTTCGAGCCTGGATTGTAGGCTAATCCGATCAGATCTGGTCAGACGAATCAATGTCCAAGGTAAGTTTGGTAGATACGATTAGTGATCTTTAATTAGAAGCCACTCAATCTAAATACGTTTGCGATGAGTTAATGGCATATTGCTCCCACTGATCTTACTTACCTGATCGATTGGGTCAACCCAGTTCTGGTTTGAGGTGGCTTATGATTCGAGCTAATCCATGCTATTAAGTTAGTCATAATTGTTATGACTAAGTCAAGTCGTGTTTAAGAGTCCTAAATTAAATTTTTCTAAGAAAATATTAAGTCATAGGTCTTCCATCATTGTAGATGTGCGGACCCTTTTTCGGGGTTGATTATTTTTGACTGGTTATAGTAGTTCAGTTGCACCGAAAAGATGCAACCATATCTATTAGGCATTGGATGCTATGGGTTGGAGGATGGATTGGGCTCAATATTTTAGATACAGCGAGGAACCCAATTGGAAATCCAATTTATGCAAATAGCGGGTCTGACTTAACTAAGGAGTAAAGCAATATTCTAGGTATGGTGAGCTTCACGAATTAGAGATCAGGTTTAGATGCACTATGTTTAGAGAAATATTGGATAAGAGTTATTCACTCATCGGTTGATCCATCATCAATAACCATTAGATGAGGTAGTGAGTCAGTCGGTGGGATCGCACCATCCATCAGAAATCAATGATCATGAAGATAATGAAATCCCTAAATAAATTGATCGAGTCAAATTACAAGTCTAACTAGAAACTTTGACTCTCTATAGAAAAATATCTACGTCTAAATCCCAAGCTCGAATTTTAGATACCCACAAATTGACCGAACCAAATTACAAAGATTGGCTAAGGAACTTCAAAATTATTTTGAGTTCGGAAAAGCTGACCTATGTATTGGACCAAGATCTTCCCACTTTACCGGCACATCCGACCGTGGATTAGAGATAGTCTCATAAAAAGTGGTCGAACAATGATAACAAGATCAGGTGCTATATGTTAGGCTCAATGTCTGATGAGTTGTAGTACCAACATGGAGACATTAAGACTGTATGCAAAATATTGGTTTACCTATAAGAGTTATTTGGTGAACAGAATCGCGCAACGCATTATCAAGTCTCAAGAAGACTCTTTAAGATGTAGATGCATGATAGGTAGTCGGTCAAAGATCATTGCCTGGCGATGATCAAGGACCTAGAAGAGTTTGAAAAGGTTGGTATCTTGAAGGATAAGGATCTGTAGATTGATGTGATTCTATAGACCTTGAGTGATTTATATGGACAGTTCATCATAAACTTTTATATGAATAAGCTCCAGTGCACCTTGGCTGAGTTAAAGAATAGCTGGTTACTGCTAGCAAACTTTAAAGGATTCGTAGGGCTCATTCTTGTTATGGAGTGGACTTCTTCCAAGAGAAAATCTTTTGGAAAGAAAAAAAAGTCTGCAAAGAAGTAGAAAATAAAAGAAAAAAGAAGAGCAAGCCGAAAAAGAAGACCGCGGAGAAGAAAAAGTATTTTTACTGCAACTCCGATAGTCATTGGAAGCAGAACTGTCTTACATACTTGGCCAGCCTAAAGAATAAGAAGGAAGGAGGATCAAAACCATCTAGGGATAGTATCAATGAAAGGTATCTATGGAATCTTAGACTAGGTCATATAGCTTAAGACAGGATTAACAAATTAAAAAAATCTGGACTAATGGATCTGTTGGCTTCTGAGTCATATCCGATTTATGAATCATGCCTTCAAGGCAAAATGACCAAGCTCCCTTTTGTAGGATATGGGAAAGGACCACAGACCTACTTGTTCTGGTACATATAGATGTGTGCAGCCCATTCGATGTGTCGGTCAGAGATAATTATGTCTACTTCAGTATCCTTATCGATGATTTGTCTCAGTATGGATATGTGTACTAGATGCGATATAAATCTAAAGCTTTGAAAAGTTCAAAAAATTTAGACATGAAGTGGAAAAGCAAACTGAAAGTCCATTAAGATTTTTCGATCAGATCGATGAGGCAAATACCTTAGCTAAAAATTTTTGGACTATCTCAAGAATAATAGTATAGTCACATAGTGGACTCTACCTGAAATGTCTCAACTCAATGAGATTTCAGAACGAAAAAATCAGACCCTATTAGATATGGTCCGATTCATGATGAGCTTTATGAATCTTTCTGAGTTTTTTTAGGAACATAGTTTAATGACAGCTATCTAATTACTGAATATAATTTTATCTAAAATCATTCCTGCCATACCGTATAAGATATGGCATAGTAAGAAGCCAAGTCTGAGTCATCTCAAAATTAGAGTTGTCCGACTGTGGATAAGTTAGAGTCTAGATCCCTTAGAGCTTGGTTTATTTATTTAGACTTGTGTCTTAAAGCTAATCATTAGCTTATTGATGGTTGTGCTATTTTATACTTATAAATAATTTATTAAATAAAATATTATTCTAGCTTTTTTCATCATAAATTTTACAGCTTCTAATGAACTCCTCCTATTGTGATGAAGTTCTTAGGACTATTTAGCTTTGATAAAGAGAGGATTTATTGATTAATCCTTAAACTATTCATAATCAAATGATACATTGTTAATTAGGATGATAATGTTTATCGAGTATAGAATGCTGTATGCCATATAGGTTGGATGTCCTCTTAACCAAGAAGTGTGGAGATATTCGTATAGCATACAGATGAGATGTAAGGGTACATCATCACTGAACGTGACAAACTCCAAAGTATTCTGCTATCAAAAATTATTCTGATGGGATATGGGTATAAGTATCCCTTAGACCTGAGATCGCCACAGTGACTTGCAAGCAACTCACTGTGCTTTGGTACTAGATTATCTGAATCTCTAATTCAGTTAAGAAAGATTTCTGAGCACAATCAAGTACTTGTAAAGTCGATGAGTGATCAAGATGGGATTGACCACTCCAAGAGATTGAAGAAAATGCATCACTGTATTTTAATTTAGCAAAACTTTGATCAGGATAATCCATGAGATAGATTTGGTATTTTAAAATACAATGTGGATGACCTAATCAAGGTTAATAGTTAAACTCTAAGTCATCCTATGAGCATTAAGGTCAAGGAGATAAATTATATGAAAATTATATCCACATGGATTCTAGGAGTTTTGCTTTATACATTCGACCTATCCGACCGTCGGATATCAATACTAGATGATTATTTTGATTGGTACAAAAATTTATTTTTACACTATCGACTTAGGTTCAAACCTATGGAATCATATACATAAAAGGTCTCAATTTGATTGGATAGTTGATCGATGATTAAGAATCATTCTTTGGTCAAACAATCAATACGATTGATGTTTAACCTAATGCAAGTATTGTAGGAAGATCGATTAGCAATTAGATTGCTAATTAGCTTAATTTAATTAAGTCAAAAGATTGAGATTAAGTCTAATTAAATATAATTTAATTATATTTAGTTTGGACTTGATTGGATCAAGTTCAATTGGTTTATTGGTTGAGCCAATTGTAAGGAAGAACAAGTCCTAGTTCAATTAGGACGTGTATGAACCCAATCTCTAATTTGATTAAAAATTAAATTAGAATTAAATCTGATTTAATTTGGATCTTAGTTGGACTAAGATCTATTCTAATTATATTGAATTAATTCTAATTTAATTTGGTTCAAAGATGAAGTTTGACCAAGTCAAATTGGAAGTCCTAGTGTGATTAGGACTTCCCTTTCCTTGCACCACCCTAATTCCCAACGCCCATGCCAATTTCCTTAGAGCTTTTTGTGAAAACTCCTCACTCCCAGGCCTTCATGCGTGCTGCCTCCCCTTTCTTTCTTACATAATAAGTTATTGTGGACCAAGTCAATGTAGGGAATTAGTTTTTTAATAGAGTTTTAGGAAATCAAAACTCCTCCTTTTGTGCCGCCAACCCACCCATATTTTTTTTTGGGATTTTCATGGGATATTATGGAGTTTTTGTGCGACAATTTCTAGTGGTCCATGGTTGGGAAAAAGGAGGGGGTGCCCAAGTGTTGGGCATCCCATATTTTGCCTTGTTTGGACATACCTTGTTAGGTTTTTGACCAAGACAAGGACACTATCCTAAACTCTTTATAAAAGGGAACTTAAGACTTAATATTTTCAGAAATTATTGATCTAAGAGAGAGCTATTGGGGCATGGGAAGAGCTGGGCACAAAGACCTCAAGGCGTGGGATTTTGTAGAGACACCAATCAAGGTGTCTTAGTGAGAGAAACAAGGAAGAAGAAAGATTCTTCTTCTAGGGTTTTTTTTTGATCTCTTCCTCCCCTTTTGTGAGTATTAGAGGAGTGTTTCTCTTCCCAAATTCTCTTTCTCATCTTCTAATTATTGAAGAGTCCAAGATTTGAAGGAGGTTCCAAATCAGCCATCGAAGAAAGATCAGCACAGTACTAGCATGATGTGCTGATTTTCTATCATCGAACTTTGAATCTTGCATCGAGGCCTTATGTGGACAACTTATAGAGGCCGGATGTGCGTGCGGGTTGGAGCAACGACCTTATCCTCGGATCAACAAGTTAAGGAATCCAACTTGCAAAGGTAAAGATGATACGATCTCCTTTCTCCTGTCTAGATATGATCTAGCATAGTATTGCTTTGATGTTGATTTGATCAATATCATACTTTCATATTTTTATTTTTAGATTTAATTGCATGCCTAAATCATGAGATAAGATCCTAAATCTAGGAGTATTTCATGTGTTTTAAATAAATTAATATGATTAATTTATTGCTTCCACTGTTTGATTTCTAAAAAATTTCAAAATTGATTCCTGAAACCATAGATCCTTTCCTTCAAATGGTATCAGAGCGTAGGTTCTTTATTACATAATTTTTGCATGTTTAGATTAATAATTTAGATTAGATCTAAATTATAATCTATTATTTAAATATAAAATTAAAAAATTAGATCATACGAACTGATTTATAAAGTTGTCCTGTTATAAGATTTATCCCTTATAGTGTAAAGGTTATCCTAATTCGTATAGATCTAATGTAAGTCATAAATTTATTAGATATGATCTAGATTAATTTATGATTTATTAGATTTAAAAATATTTAAATCTAAAAATATATATTTTAAATTACATAGATTGATCTTATACGATTGTCCTGCTATAAGATTTATCCCTTATAGTGAAAAGATTGTCCTAGTACATGCTGATCTAAAATCTTAATCATAAAATTTTACATTAGATCTAAAAAATTTTATGATTTGATTGAAAATATTTCAATCTAATTTTTATCATCATAAATATTATAGATTTAATCTAAGATGATTTATGATAGATTAGTATTAAAATTATTTCAATCTTGAATTACATGAATATGTTTAGATTATATCTAAAGTAGATTCATGTTTATTTTGATTTGCATATTGATCATGAATCAAACATGCAACTTGGTTGGTAAAACCATGTTGTAAAAATATTTTATAAATATAAAAATTATTTTTGAAATGTCGAACCCCAACCCTCAGCCTAAAACTTAATTAAGAATTAAGAAGTTATTTATTTAGGATTTAGGATTATGAATTGAAGATCCTAAAATATAAATCATAACACTGGGTTAATGGGTTAGTGGAAATTAGGTCCATTAATTGGGTTAGATCTAAGGTTAGATTAAAAAATGGACTTAATTAGAAAATTGACTAAATCTAATCAATAGTTGTCTTAGATTAGATCAAGGATTCTCTACATCAATTATAATAGTTGTAGTTGGCCAAGTCCATGTCTTAAATGAGAATCAAGATGGACTTGATTCTTGGCTATGTGGTCTAGCATGAACTGTTAGGTTGATTCAATTGAAACTAATTAATCAGTTGGTGTCTAAGGTAAGTCTGGCAATTTAAATTGATGGTTTTTAATTGACAGCCTGCTTATCTAGCCATTTTTGAATGTGTTTAAAGCAAGATTTGGCAGACCCTCCCACCAATCTCAGATAATCTTCTTGGTGAAATTACGTTTTGATCAAATCACTTGATAATTTGAGCTGATCCATATCAGCTAGGTAATGATTGTTTAGGTGCTCCTAGACCAGCTTATCAATGGTCTTCCTTAATCTAACTTGGTGAAGTCAGTGGAAGGATTATCATTAGCTGGTTCCTCTAATTCTCTCTAAATTAAATTTTCTAAAATTATTAGATTCTTAAAAATAAAATAGTTATGATGATAACTAGATCATAGCCTCCCATTATGTGGATAATAATGAATTCGTTAGTTGGATAATCATTGGAGGCCTAAAGGCCTGGTGCTTATTGACTAATAGAATTATTATTCATAATATTATTTCTTGGCTACATCTCTCAGAATGGTGGTTAGATTGACCAACCAAAGTTGGGCTTAATCATTTATTGATCAGATGGACCAAGTATGATCATGTTAATGGTTGGACCTAATTGGATCTTTTCAGTGGAGGCCAAAGCCTACTGATTAGGGATTGAGGTAAAATTAAAATACTAAAAATTATTTATAAAAATAATTGGTTATGAACCTACTCTTAGATGTACATGGTTGACCAACCAAAGTTGGGCTTATGTATAGTTTATATGGATTTTAGTACCAACTAAGAAATTAGGATAATTCCTTGAATTGGAGGTAGAGACTACCAATTTGATTAATATAGTGGAAGAACTTTTTGGTTAAATTCTAATCCTTAGATTTAATAAATCAATTACTAATTAGATTTTAGTTTTTCTTGGTGCAGTTATGCCCACTTTCCTTTCACTTCGATCATTGTTGGATAATGATAAGCTGGTGGGATCCAATTTTGGTAGCTGATACCATAAGTTGAAGATTATCCTAGAGCATGAATGGATCTTGTACATCTTGACAAATCTGACACCTAAGGAGTCAGCTGTAAATGCACGTGGGTCAGTCAGAGATAGTTACTAGAAGTGACTTAGTGATCGAACCATGGTGCACTGTATTATGCTGGCGGCTATGAGCAATGAGTTCAATTGTAGGTTTGAGATAGCTCAACCAAAAGACATACTTTATGTGTTGAAGGAGTCTTTTGGCACACCCAAAGATGTTGAGAGGCATAAGACTAGTTGTGCCATCTTCAATTCTAGGATGAGGGATGAAGCTTCTATTACTGATTATGTATTGTACATGATCGAGCTGATGGAGCATTTGAGCAAGCTCGGCTTTTCCTTGTATGAGAAGCTGGAAAAAAATGCAATACTGAACTTGCTGCCCAAGTCTTATCTCTCATTTCTTACTCATTATAGAATACCAAAGCTTGAAGTTAACTACCATGGATTACTAGGGTTACTTTAGAACTTTGAGAAGGATCACTAGCTCTACAAGGAGTCAGTGAACTTAGTGGGAGGTTCATCTTCTGATTCTTAATCTTTTAAGAAAGAAAAGAAGAACAAGAAGAAGAACAATAAGAAGGTGCAAGTTCAGACTGGGACATCTGTGTAGGGCCAGACCATGAAACCCAAGCTCGATAAGAGTCAAGCAGAGTGCTTCTTTTGTAAGAAACGAAAAAACTGGAAGAGAAACTGTCCTCAGTACATTGCCTCCTTGGATCCAAATAGATCAAGAAAGAAGCAAGCTATTGCTGGGCAAGATATTTATATGATAACTTCTTATAATTTTTCTATTTGTGATATAACTAACTGGGTATTGGATATCAATAGCCCTTACCATATTTGCAATTCGTTGCAGGGGTTGTAGGTCAGTAGAAGATTCGAACAAGACGAGAGGTTCCTGAATGTTAGAGATGAAAGGCCAGTTCCAGTTCTAGTATTAGAAATCTTGAAACTTGTATTTGGATCTCATATCATTATTCTTAGTGATTGTCACTTTTGTCCTAGTTTCTTTTTGAATATCATCTCTGTAGGCCTTCTGGACAAAAATAATTATAAGATTTCAATAAAGAAAGAATTTTGTAATATCATTTTGAATGATATTACTATATTTTCTAGACATCTGAACAATAGGATATACATGTTATCACAACTTGTTAATATAGTTTACTCCACTGGCAAGCATCCTAGATTAGATAATGTGTCTGATATCTACTTATGGCACTATAGGTTAGGTCACATTAACAAGAACAAGATAAATAGGTTGACTCAAGAGGGAATCTTCAAAGTCAGTGATTGTGAATCACTTCCAACCTGTGAGTCTTATCTTCTTAGAAAAATGACCAAGTCATCTTTTACTAAAAAAGGTGAGAAAGCCACTAAACTCTTAGGTCTAGTATATACTGATGTATGTGAATCTATGAGCACGAGTGCTAGAGATGAATATTTCTGCTTCATCACTTTCATAGATGATTTATCCAGGTATGGATATGTCTATCTGATAAAACACAAGTTGAATTCATTTGAAATGTTCAAACGATTCTAAAATGAAGTAGAAAAATAAACTAGAAAGAGTATTAAAACTCTTTGGTCTGATCGAGAAGGTGAATATCTTTCTGATGAGTTTTTCATATATCTAAGAGAGAATGGGATTCTTTCTCAACGGACTCCTCTAAAAACACCACAGCATAATGATGTGTCTGAAAGAAGAAATCAAACTCCGTTAGACATGGTCTGATCCATGATGGATTTTACTAGCTTGCCAATATTCTTCTGAGGATATGCACTCGAATCAGCTTGCTATCTATTTAATAGGATTTCAAGTATGTCTGTAATTAAAACTCCATATGAGATATGGATAGGACGTAAGTTAGTACTTTCATACCTTAAGGTCTGGGGGTGCTTGGCTTACGTCAAACGGCTAATCACAGATAAACTTGGACCTAAGTCAGACAAGTGCACATTCATAGGATACCTCAAAGAATCTAAAAGGTATTTTTCTATCGTGCTGATGAACAAAAGGTGTTCGTCAGCCTTAAGATAATTTTTTTGGAAAAAAAGTTCCTTGATGAAGGAACTATTACCTCTAAGATTGAACTTGAGAAAGTTCAATAGATAGAAAAGTAGACACCAATAGCCGAACTTGAACCAAATTTGATCAGATCAAATCTGGAGCCTAGTGAACCTATACCATTAAGGCAATTTGGTAGAATACCGCATCAGTCAGATAAATACTATAATTTGTTAGTCCGAAATGATGATCCTATCGAACTCGATGAGAATGATGAGGACCCAATCACCTATATGGATGCAATGCAGAGATCTGATTCTGAGAAATGGCTTAAGGCCATGAAATCCAAGATGGAGTTCATGAAGGTCAATGATGTATGGACATTGGTTGACCCATCCGAAGGGGTTAAATCCATTGGATGTAAGTGAATTTTCAAGAAGAAGAGGGGTGCAGATGGAAAGATGGAGGCCTATAAAGCCTGTCTGATTGCTAAGAAATATTATCAATATTATGGTGTTGACTATGATGAGACGTTCTTCTCTATGGCAATGCTCAAATCCATTTGGATAATGCTTGCGATAGTTATCCATCTGGACTATGAGATCTGATAGATGGATATGAAGATAACTTTCTTGAATGAAGAGCTAACCAAAGAGGTGTATATAATACAACCTGAGGGGTTCACATCGACACATGAGTCCAAGGTGCGTAAGCATCAGAGATTCATTTATGGATTGAAGCAAGCATCTCAGAGTGGGAACATGCATTTTGATAAGGTGATCAAAATGTATGGCTTCATTAAGAATGGAGAAGAATCCTACATTTATAAATGAGCAAATGATCTGATAGTGGTATTTCTTATCTTATACGTAGATGATATTCTCTTAATCAGAAATGACATCTCCACACTACAAGAAAAAAAAGTATGGTTGTCAGCTTAATTCTTCATGAAGGATTTGGGTGAAGCATCCTACATCTTAGAAATGAAGATCTATAGAAATAGATCTAAGAGGATGCTTGGATTATCCTAGTCCACGTTCATAGAAATCATGCTGAAGAGATTCAACATGAAGAATTCCAAAAAGGACTATCTTTCGATAGGCTAAAAAATTTCTCTCTCTAAGAAAGATTGTCCGACAACTCTTGAAGAGAGAGAGCTATGAATAGAATCCTATATACTTCGATAGTGGGATCTATCATGTACGCCATGACATGTACAAGATTAAATATGGTATACTCACTAGGAGTAGTAAGTAGATATCAATCTGATCCAGAGAAGAACCACTAGAAGGTAGTAGAAACCATCTTAAGTATTTGAGAAATACTAAGGACCAATGGTTGATCTATGGTGAGTCAGATTTGAAACTAGTAGAGTTTACTAACTCTAATTTTCAATCTGATCATGATGATAGCAAAAGCATGTTGGGTTATACTTTTATCCTAAATGATGGAGTTATCTGTTGGAAGAGTTTCAAGCAGCATACTATGGCAAACTCTGTATGCAAGATGGAGTACATCACAACATCAGATGCCATGAAAAAAGCTATATGGCTGAGGAAGTTCATCACCAAACTTGGAGTAGCATCCTTCCTTGATGGCCCAGTCCTGCTCTACTGCGACAGCACTTGTGCCATTACTCAGGCGAAAGAACCAAAGGCACACCAGTAGATGAAGAACATACTACGCTGCTACCATCTGATCTGAAAGATCGTGGATCGAGATGACGTCGACCTTTAGAAGATTGATAAAAATGAGAACCTGACCGACCCCTTCACTAAAGCCCTAGCGGTAAAGGAGTTCACCACAAGTCGAAGATGGATATTAGATACTATAACGAATGGCTTTAGGATAAGTAGGAATTGTTGCGAATTATGTCCTAAAGCCAATTGTCAGGCTGTCGATGGTTGTGCTACTTTATACTTGTAAATAATTTATTGAGTAAAAATATTATTCTGGCTTTTTTCATCATAAATTCTACATCTTCTAATGAACTCCTTAGGACTATTTAGCTTCGATAAAGAGAGAATTTATCGATTAGTCCTTAAACTGTTCACGACCAAATGATACGTTGTTAATCAGAACAACAACGTTTATCAAGTATAGGTCTCTATATACCATATAGGTTGGTTGTCCTCTTAACCAAGGAGTGTAGAGATACTGATATGACATATAGATGAGATGTAAGGATACATCATCATTGAACGTGACCAACACCAGAGCATTCTACTATCAAGAATTGCTTTGATGGAATATGGGTATAAGTATCCCTTAGACCTGAGATCACCATGGTGACTTGCAAGCAACTCACTGTGCTTTGGTACCGGACTACTTGAATTTATAATTTAGTTAAGAAAGATTTCTGAATACAGTCAAGTATCTGTGAAGTCAGTGAGTGATCAAGATGGGATTAACCACTCTAAGAGATTGAAAAAAAAATATCACTATATTTTAATTTAGCAAAACCTTAGTCAGGATAATCCATGAGATGGATTTGGTATTTAAAAAATAATGTGGATGACCTAATCAGAGTTGATAGTTAAACTCTGAGTCGTCCTATGAGCATTAAGGTCAAGGAGATGAATTATATGAAAACTATATCCACATGGGTTCTAAGAGTGTTGCTTTATACATTCGACCTATCCGGTCATCGAATATCATTGCTAGATGATCACTTTGATTGATATAGAAATTTTTTCTATGCTACTGGCTTAGGTTCGAACCTATGGGATCACATACATAAAAGATCTCGATTTGATCGGATGGTTGATCAACGATTAAGAATCGTTCTTAGGTCAAACAATCGATATGATTAATGTTTGACCTAATGCTAATATTGCAGGAGGATCGATTAGCAATTCAATTATAAATTTACTTAATTTGATTAAGCTAGAGGGTTGAGATTAAGTTTAATTAAATATGATTTAATTAGATTTAGTTTGGACTTAATTGGATCAACTCTAATTGGTTTATTGGTTGATCCAATTGCAAAGAAGAATAAGTCCTAGTTCAATTAGGACTTATATGAACTCAATCTCTAATTTGATTAGAAATTAAATCAAAATTAAATTTGATTTAATCTAATTTAATTAGAATCCTGGTTGGACTAAGACTTATTCTAATTGGATTTAATTAATTCTTATTTAATTTGGTTTAAAGATGAAGTTTGACCAAGTCAAATTGGAAATCCTAGTGTGACTAGGACATTCCTTTCCATGCGCCACCCTAATTCCCAACGCCCATGCCAATTTCTCTTGGAGTTTTGCATGAAAACTCCTCACTCCCAGGCCTTCATGTGTGCTCCCTGCTCTCCTTTCTTTCTTACATGGTAAGTTATTGTGGACCAAGTCAATGTAGGGAATTAGTTTTAATTTCAAATTCTATATGATAGAGTTTTAGGAAATCAAAACTCCTCCTTTTGTGCTGCCAACCCATCCAGATTTCTTCTAAAATTTTCATGGAATATGATTTTTTTTGTGACAATTGCTGGTGGTCCACAGCTGGGAAAAAGGAGGGGGCGCCCAACCATATTTTGCCTTGTTTGGACATACCTTGTTAGGTTTTTGACCTAGACAAGGATACTGTCCTAACTCTTTATAAAAGGGGACTTAAGGCTTAATTTTTTCAAAGATTATTGATTTGAGAGAGAGCTATTGGGGCATAGGAAGAGCTAGGCGGAAAGACCTTAGGGCATGGGATTTTGTAGAGACACCAATCAAGGTATCTTGGTGAGAGAAACAAGGAAGAAGATAGGTTCTTCTTCTAGCATTTTTCCTTTGATCTTTTCCTCCCCTTTTGTGAGTATTAGAAGAGTGTCTCTTCCCAAATCCTCTTTCTCATCTTCTGATTATTGGAGAGTCCAAGATTTCAAGAAGGAGGTTCCAGATCAGCCATCAAAGGAGTATCAACACAGTACTAGCATGCTATGCTAATTTTCTATCATCGAACTTTGAATCTTGCATCGAGGCCTTGTGTGGACAATCTATAGAGGCCGGATGCATGTGTGGCTTGGAGTGATGACCTCAGCCTCGGATCAGTAAGTTAAGAAATCCAACTTGCAAAGATAAAGGTGATACGATCTCCTTTCTCATATCTAGATATGATCTAGTATAGTATTGCTTTGATGTTGATTTGATCAACATCATACTTTCATATTTTTATTTTTAGATTTAATTGCATGTCTAAATCATGTGATAGGATCCTAGATCTTGGGGTGTTTCATATATTTTAAATAAATTAATATGATTAATTTATTGCTTTCACTGTTTGATTTCTAAAAAAATTTCAAAATCGATCCCTGAAACCCTAGATCCTTTCCTTCATTATTGGATATCCTAAAGAGTCATTAGGGTATTACTTATATTTTCTGGAAGACCACAATTTGGTTATGAGTCGACATGCCATTTTTATTGAAAAATAGTTTGTTCAAGATTGTGGTATTGAAAGACAAATTTAGGCTCAAGGAGAAAGTCTCCGATGAGCAACAAGCCAAAGAACCTGAGGAACCCAATTAGTTTAAGCCAACCCTAATACAACCTCCTCCATCTCGTAGATCAAGTAGAATTTTCTATCCTCTTGAGAGGTACTTAGAAACTATTCAAGAGAATGTAGAGAAAATGATCCTTATGGAAAATGGAGTTCATGATGATGTTCCAAAAATCTATGATGAGATGATATCAGATATCGACTCCGAGAAATGGTTAAAGGTAATGAAGTCAGAAATTGACTTAATATGCTCGAACCAAGTCTGAACCTTGATAGATCCACCTGAAGGTATAGTACCTATTAGGTATAAATGGATCTTCAAGAGAAAATAGGTGCAGTGGGAATGTGAAGACATTCAAAGCTAGGCTAGTAGCGAAAGAATAAAGTCAGTGCAAAGGCATTGACTATCAGGATACCTTCTTGCTAGTAGCCATACTAAAATCCATCCATAAAATTGCTTATTATTGCAGCCTATTTCAATTATGAAATTTGGTAGATGGACATAAAAATGATATTCTTAAATGGATATCTTAAGAAAGATATCTATATGGAATAGCCGCTTGGTTTTACATCTAGTGATGGTGATCATAAGATTTGCAAGCTGTAAAGATCCATTTATGGACTAAAGTAGGCATCTCAAAGTTGGAATGGTCATTTCAATGATGTAATCAAATCATTTGGTTTCATCGATAACGAGGAGCCTTGTGTGTTCAAATTAGTCAGTGGGAGCGCTGTTGTCTTTCTCGTACTGTACATGGACGACATCCTCCTAATTGGAAATAATATTTTCATGTTGACCTCGGTCTAAGTATGGTTAACTAAGGAGTTTTCTATGAAAGACCTAGAAAAAGCATCCCTCATTTTGAGAATTAAGGTCTATAGAGATAGACTGATGAGGATGCTGGATCTTTCATAGAATCTAGACATAGAGAAGATGCTGAAGAGGTTCAGCATGGAGAACTCTAGGTCTAGGTGTCTACCAACTTAGATTTTATGTTTGATATAGATGATCAAAATTCGATATTTGGGAGTCTATTTGTGTGCAATGGTGGTGCTGTAAGCTGGAAGAGTTCTAAGAAGATAGTGATAACAGTTTCTACCATATCCGCAATTATCTCGAAAAGGATACATCAAGATTAAGAGAGTCAATATTGTAGATAAAGTAGTTGATCCACTAACAAAGCCTTTAAGCCAGCAGAAGATCAAAGCCCATCTTGAGAAGATGGAACTTAGATTTGTAGCTAATTAGCTTTAGATCAAGTGAAAGTTTATTAGATGTGTACCCTAGAAGCCAGATTGATCGACACATATAAAATACTTTCTAGGAGTATTTTCATAATTTTAACTTAAAATTTATGATTTAATTATTCTATCATATTATGTATTAAAGTGTCTGTGATACATCCTTTAAGTTAATGGGCATGATAACATATATTCTTAAGAGTAGAGAATTTAAGGTATGTGTTATCATAATTAACTCATAAACTATTTTCGATCGTAGGATCATCATGAGGATGGTGATCGATCTGGAAGATCAGTATATATCATTTTTCTAAGATAGATAAGTCTTGAGTCTACGATACAGAGATACCAAAGTGAGAGTACAGATACTCATTGAGAATGAGGGCATGGAGCATGACCACCTCAAGAAGTCATAAGAGAATCTATCTTCTTATCGATTACTAGCTTGATGCTGCAGCGTGTGTCCGATTCTTTGATCTGAGGTGCATCGATAGTTCATCTTGAGGGTGTTATAGTTTGACTATACCATAACTCGATCTCCTAGCCATTCGGAATTCTGAAGTATATATTAGTTATAGCATGTTCATTATAGGAACTGGATTGCACCAATATGGGATTTATCAACCTCGATAGAGAAAGAGTGGTCCTATGATGATCATTAGATCGAGTCCTAAAACCCATGTCCATGGTAATGTGAAATAATAAAAAGGAGTTTCTATTAGGATTTCACATCGAACTTGAATCGAATGATTCATTCATGTGATGGATGATGGGTTTGACCAATTCACCTTAACTCTAATCCTATCGGAGCTCATGATAGAAGAATTCAATCACATAGGTAGCCGCACTGAGAGGTTCACTATTCGATTTTGATGGGTTGATACCATATACTACTAGGTGTCATTGGTGGAGTTTGGGATTAATTAGAATTATCTTGATGATTGACGATTCTAATTAGGTTGTAATCCGAAAGAGGTTCTAATCATCAAAAGGTATTCCATGATATCGATGATGGAAAATCACAATATATCCTATTACCATACAGAACCGAACCTAACTGGATCACACAAATAAGGGTTTGGATCTGGATGTCATTAATTTGGCTAACCTAATTCGATTGATTTGAATTAGATCCAATTAGGTTCAAGAAAATCGTGCTAGCACATAATTGAGCATAACATTCTCCTTCTATAGTATTTCTGATTTATCTCGACTAAGCCAAATTGAATTTGGCTCATCTGGAAGCCTTATATGGATTTGTCCTGATCTGACTGGAGCTTGTCCTAGTTAAAATAAGGCTTGTCCTGATGAGATCAAGGTTTATCCTAAAATCATGAGATGAAATTTGGACAAGACTCTTCCAAAAACTCTATAGGAATTTGTTTTGATCTAACTTAATCTTGTCCTGATCTGATCAAGGCTTGTCCTCAATTTCATAAGATGAAAATAGGATAAGGATAGTCTTAACTAGATTAGTGCTTATCCTAAAATCATGAGATGAAATTTGAACAAGCCTCTCCCAGAAACTCTATATTGATTTATCTTGATCTGACTGGATCTATGTGAGGATTTGTGGTGCTCCCAAGCCTTGCGAGGCCATGGGAGGAGTCAGGGTGTTGGCTCCAAAGATTTCAGGAGCTTGATTGATGCTTCGTAGACCTGGGATACAAGGTGAAGCAAAAAACCAAAGCCGGAGAATCAAGACTTCAGAAAAAGAATTTTCTACAGGTTAGCCGACTCAGTCTAAAACTAGATCAGCTAAGTCTCAGAGCATAAGAAAAATAGAGAGCTGCATGTTCGAAACTACTGTCACAGCACAGGACTGAGCCAGCTCAATTTCAGACTGAGCCGACCCAATGAAGCTTAATTGGCTCAGTGCTGAGACTAAGTTGGCTCAGTACACGAGCAGAGTTACATGAGGATCTATTTGGGGCTAGGATATGGATTGATCCTAGGGGTCGTAAGGCCTAGTTTGAGAGGTCTTAAGGTGGCTAATTCATGTATGGGTCGGATCTAGATTCAGAGGATGAGAGTATGGGAGACATGGGTGTATATGAGCTCAGTGAGTGCTTTCATATATTGGGTTAGCGCCGAAGAGT
>QRFJ01001182.1:161885-185117 GCA_006176705.1 Cocos nucifera
AAGAATGCACCGATATATTTTTATCGTTAAAGTGTGTCTTTGTTGTGGTTGGGGTGGGGGTGGGAAGGGGTTGTTATGAGTTCCAGGGCATATTATGTGTTCTGTTCTAAAATAATTGAACGAACTATACTAATGAAGCTCCTTTGGTCCTTTGTTAATAACCTACGGGCATGAAACACAAGATCGCTTGAGGGTTCATATAACTGATGCAGAAAATGAAAGATGGGAAATCCAATACAACTTGCTCCCAAGGGAGCAACCCCCAGCTTCAGGGAGCTCCTATGGAAAATCTTCAAGCAGTCCCTTCACAGCATCAGAGCATGCGGGTGATGAATTAGTCTACAGTTACATAGCGGACCCATTTGCGTTTGCAGTGAGGAGAAAATCCAATGGGCAAACTCTCTTTAATTCAAGCTATGGGTCTATGGTCTTCAAGGACCAATACCTTGAGATTTCCACTCATTTGCCGGAGAGCGCTGCACTTTATGGTCTTGGTGAAAACACCCAGCCTGGTGGGATCCGGCTGCAGCCGAATGAACCCTACGCCCTCTACACGGCTGATATATCGGCCATTAATCTTAATACTGACCTCTATGGATCTCAAAATACAACACTAAATTCGATAAATCCATCAAAACAATCAGCGAAAATGAGAAATCTCCGATCAATCAGAGATCCTGGCTCTAAATCTCTTCCTATTACGGATTAAACTGAAAAAGGAACTATGAAATCGTTCGAGGCCAGATCTATGAGAGAAGTAGTCCAAGACCGAGAACAGCAGCAGCAGGAGGAGCACTTTGGAAGAGAGAAAATACCTCCAATAATAAACATCTAACCTTCACACTGGCCACCGGATACAAAGCGCACACCGGCCGCTAGAGAGAGGGGGCGTTCGCTTAGAAACGACTGTCCGCGATGAGGTGGAGAGAAGGAGGGTCTGAAGTGTCCGAAGGCTTGGGAAAGCCCAATCTGGCAGCGTAGCGAGGGCTCGAGGAGGAGGCCGGGGCTCGCGGACGCGAGAGGCGGCCGAGGGGCTCGGGACCCGGCTAACGGGAGATTAAGGAGGCGGCCGGCGGCTTGGGGAAGCCAAATCCGGTGGCGTGGTGGGGGAATAAGGGGTTCGGAGGTGGGTAAAAAGCGGGGCGACGGGGAAGATGGACAGTGCCGGCATGCGACCGATAATGGGTGATGTTGTAAATGATTAAAAAAAAAATACCGAGCAACCAACGCGTAAATAAAAAAATATTTTATTGATAAAAATTTTTTCTCGATAAATCTCCGGTACGCAGCAATAGATGATTATTT
The DNA here is from genome assembly GCA_006176705.1 of Cocos nucifera. Taxonomy (NCBI): domain Eukaryota; kingdom Viridiplantae; phylum Streptophyta; class Magnoliopsida; order Arecales; family Arecaceae; genus Cocos; species Cocos nucifera. Next base: position 163,191 of record QRFJ01001182.1, read on the forward strand.
ATCGATGATTATTTTTAATAATAATAAAAAAATATTAACTAAAAAAAAATTTCCTATTGAGTCCTCAGCAATTTCTCACTAATTTTAATATAAAAATTTTATTTTCATAAGTAAGAATTTTAATAAAATTTTATCAAAAAAATAGTTTCCTCGATGAGTCCTCGTTATTTTTATCCCTTAGTAATTTTTTCAATTAAATATTAATTTTTAATAATATAATAAATATAAATTTATTATATTATTAAAAATTAATATTTAATTGAAAAAATTACTAAGGGATAAAAATAACGAGGACTCATCGAGGAAACTATTTTTTTGATAAAATTTTATTAAAATTCTTACTTATGAAAATAAAATTTTTATATTAAAATTAGTGAGAAATTGCTGAGGACTCAATAGGAAATTTTTTTTTAGTTAATATTTTTTTATTATTATTAAAAATAATCATCGATAAATAATCATCTATTGCTGCGTACCGGAGATTTATCGAGAAAAAATTTTTATCAATAAAATATTTTTTTATTTACGCGTTGGTTGCTCGGTATTTTTTTTTTAATCATTTACAACATCACCCATTATCGGTCGCATGCCGGCACTGTCCATCTTCCCCCGTCGCCCCGCTTTTTACCCCACCTCCGAACCCCTTATTCCCCCACCACGCCACCGGATTTGGCTTCCCCAAGCCGCCGGCCGCCTCCTTAATCTCCCGTTAGCCGGGTCCCGAGCCCCTCGGCCGCCTCTCGCGTCCGCGAGCCCCGGCCTCCTCCTCGAGCCCTCGCTACGCTGCCAGATTGGGCTTTCCCAAGCCTTCGGACACTTCAGACCCTCCTTCTCTCCACCTCATCGCGGACAGTCGTTTCTAAGCGAACGCCCCCTCTCTCTAGCGGCCGGTGTGCGCTTTGTATCCGGTGGCCAGTGTGAAGGTTAGATGTTTATTATTGGAGGTATTTTCTCTCTTCCAAAGTGCTCCTCCTGCTGCTGCTGTTCTCGGTCTTGGACTACTTCTCTCATAGATCTGGCCTCGAACGATTTCATAGTTCCTTTTTCAGTTTAATCCGTAATAGGAAGAGATTTAGAGCCAGGATCTCTGATTGATCGGAGATTTCTCATTTTCGCTGATTGTTTTGATGGATTTATCGAATTTAGTGTTGTATTTTGAGATCCATAGAGGTCAGTATTAAGATTAATGGCCGATATATCAGCCGTGTAGAGGGCGTAGGGTTCATTCGGCTGCAGCCGGATCCCACCAGGCTGGGTGTTTTCACCAAGACCATTAAAGTGCAGCGCTCTCCGGCAAATGAGTGGAAATCTCAAGGTATTGGTCCTTGAAGACCATAGACCCATAGCTTGAATTAAAGAGAGTTTGCCCATTGGATTTTCTCCTCACTGCAAACGCAAATGGGTCCGCTATGTAACTGTAGACTAATTCATCACCCGCATGCTCTGATGCTGTGAAGGGACTGCTTGAAGATTTTCCATAGGAGCTCCCTGAAGCTGGGGGTTGCTCCCTTGGGAGCAAGTTGTATTGGATTTCCCATCTTTCATTTTCTGCATCAGTTATATGAACCCTCAAGCGATCTTGTGTTTCATGCCCGTAGGTTATTAACAAAGGACCAAAGGAGCTTCATTAGTATAGTTCGTTCAATTATTTTAGAACAGAACACATAATATGCCCTGGAACTCATAACAACCCCTTCCCACCCCCACCCCAACCACAACAAAGACACACTTTAACGATAAAAATATATCGGTGCATTCTTTTTCTTTTTTTCTTTTTCTAGGAAACCAGAGGAAAAAATTAGACTTTTATTAGTGATTTAGTGATATATCTGAGATTTTTGAAGACCCATGGGCGTTTCTTAATAACACAGAATATTTGTCATGGGCATTTTCCAATCCAAATGGGGGTTGCTGTAAGTGCCCATCAAATTGTAACCCCGAAACTGAAAATCCCATTCGCGGCACCACCTGCAAATGTCTGTTACTATAAATGGGCAAAGCTTATCAAATGTGGCACTTCGGGACCCTGCAAACTTATACCCTTTGCCATTTCTGTGAACACCTTGTTCCAGCTCTTCCCGAGTCCTCCAGGGTCTGCACGTGAGAGGAATGGGCACTGGATCGTAGGGGCACTAAGGGAACAAGACATTGGTTTAATGACAAGACTACCTCAATGAGAGTTTTTGGTCTTCGGGGACACCATTATTGGACTGGTTCTTGGGGTTTCCCTTCTAGTTTTGATGCTTGGCATCTCTCAATGCTCTAATAAGGAGTAGCCTGCTACTACCTCATGACAAAATACATTAATCATGTATACGCTTTCTCTTTGTTATTCTTGGGTGTTTGAGTGGTAACTAGAGTTGTTGCTAAGCATTTGGAGTTGCATGCAGATTTGCACCAACATTAAACTTGAAAGCTCAAAAATTGCCTATGCTAGCAACTAGATCTAGCAGTCCAATTATAAGCAGTCAAACAGAAAATTAACAAAATTCATTACTCCATTTCTTGTTTTGCTTGGTTTTATTCTTTCACAGCAAATAATGCCAATAAAATTTCTCCTTCCTTTCTTATTACAAGGGATGATGCCATTTGTGAATTGGGAATACCTTTTCCCCAATTTGAAATTTTTTTTGGTGCTCCTTTCGTGATCTAAGAATTTAACGTTTGTCTTTCTTTGAGTTTGAGTAGAATCTTAGGACGAAGGAGATCGATGCGCTCATTGACAAGAGTGTAGACGTACACTGTAGCTGATCAACTTGGTCCTTGGCATTATGATGCACTAGCAAGAAAGTGGATGAGGCCTTGACAATTTTGGAGAGGGTTGCCCCCCTCCTATTTATAATTTTATGCATGAGTGATTTCATTGGATCATAATTAAGCGATTGTGTCGCTGGGATTCATGTGACAATCGGGTCGGCTGGATTTTTTTTTTTTTTAATTGTTAATCGAATATGGGTTTTTGTATTGGTTTTTGATTTCGAATGTGTTTTGTCTGTTTGAGTTTAATTCGTAATGGAACCAATGATTTAGGACTGGGAGCCGTGGTCGGACGGGAATTTTTTTTTTGCACAGTTTCTTTTCGTGCGTTTATTGCATTTTAGCATTGTTTCTAGTAGATTTGTAGAATTGTGAGTGGAAATTGGATTGGTTGGGTTTTCTCACTAGGATTTTCTTCCAATCTGGATTTCCAAACTGAGTACTCCCTTGTAGAATTTTATATCTAGAATGGGTAAACTTTCCTATTTAGTTATATATATTACTGTAACTAATGGACCAATAGTGATTTTTTTTCCCTATTTTTGTGTTTGATTATCAGGACATATTATTTAGTAACGGTTAAAAATGCAATCTGATACATTTATTGTCTGTTTGCTTTAAATTTTATTAGCATAGATTTTGCACAGAGTTTTGCCTAGAAATTCCGAATCTATTTGTTTATCAGATATCATGCGATTTCGCTTTTGAAATAATTAGTTTTTTATTTTTCCATTAACAGATTTGTTTAATGTTGATTTTGATGTTGGAATTTCTGTGATGAATATCTTTGTTTGTTAAATTTGATAATAGCTTAACCAATTTGTTTCGTTTATTTTTTTTTTATGTTTATAAACCCTTAAAAATTATTTAATTGATGTTCAATCAGTATCACGATCTATCTTGCATTTATTATTTTCTTTCCTTCTCATGCTTCTGCATTGATGTTTTGATAAATGATTGTTAATTGTGTATGATGTACATAATTGTAGTTGTATGTACAATCATTGGGCTGAGTACGGTGTATCTAATGAATTTAGAAATAGCATTGATGAGTTTATAAGCTTTACTTATTCAAATCCATCTAATGTACAAGATGGTCAAACTAAATGTCCTTGTGCACTTTTTAAAGACAAACATTTTTTAGACAAAGTGAATGTAGCGATGCACTTGTTGAGGAAAGGCTTTATGAAACACTACAAGAGATGGTCAATATATGGTGAAGATTTGGAAAATACATTAAATACTTCAAATTTAACAACAGGTGAAGAGCAAGGGTATGTTAGGGAAAATCCTTATAGGGATATGGTAATGGATGCAGCCGGTTCTTCCTTCAATCATAAATTTGAATTGTTAGAAGAAGATCCTAATCCTATTGTTGTAAGGTTCTTTAATTTTTTAAATGATGCAAATAAACCTTATGGGATGGTTGTAAAAATCATATAAAGCTATCTGCTGTCTTCCAGTTGTGAACTGCAAGCTGAGTATAATATGAGTGAGAGTTACTTTGATCAATTATTGACTTTAATAAAAAGCATGCTATCTAAAATCGAGAAATTGCCTGAAAACTTTTATCAAGCTAAAATAATGGTAGGTTAGTTAGGTTTGGAATATAAGAAAATACACTCTTGTTTGAATCATTGTATGTTATACTATGGGGATGATGAAAATAAAAGAGAGTGTTCAATATATGGTCATGCTTAGTTTCAGCCTTATCAACAAGGCAAAAAGCAAAATATGCCTTATCAGGTGCTTTGTTACCTCTCCCTTACACCTAGGTTGCAGAGATTGTATATGTCTGGCCATACATCCAAGCACATGAGATGACATAAACAACATGATCAAGGAAATGATCCAAATATCATTAGTCATCCTGATGGTGAGGCATGGAAATAATTTGATGTGAAACATCCTGAATTTGCCGTCGATGCACGTCATGTAAGGTTAGGACCATGTACGGATGATTTCGCTCCATTTGGATACTCTATTGCCCCTTATTCATGTTGGCCTGTCTTTGTCACTCCTTACAATCTATCTCCTACAATGTGCATGAAATCTTCCTACATATTTTTGATTTTGATCATTCCGGGTCCTAGTCCTAGTAAAATATAGATGTGTACCTTAGGCCTTTGATAAATGAGCTCAAGATATTGTGGAATGGTGGAGTTTTGACTTATGATACACACAGCAAGCAGAACTTTATGATGAAAGTAGCATTTCTATAGATAATAAATGATTTTCCGACTTATGGTATATTGTCAGGATGGAGCACACATGGTAAAATAGCATATTCTTATTGTATAGAGCACACAAAAGCTTTCACTCTTAAACATAGCAAAAAATCAAGTTGGTTTGACTACCGTAGACAATTTTTATCATCCAATCATCCATTTCGAAAATCAAGGGATGCCTTCCAGAGAAACGTGGTTGAATATTCCTCACCTCCTCTTAGGTTGGATGGGAAAAAATTATCTCATATGTCATCTTTCACATAAATCACATTTGGCACAAAATGTGATCCATAAAAAACTTTCTGGATTTGGTAAAGAGCATAATTAGACAAAGATTAGCATATTCTGGGAGTTACCTTATTAGATCACTAATTTAATTCGCTATACCTTTGACGTAATGCATATTGAAAAGAATGTATTTGATAATGTGTTTAACACTTTGATGGATGTTAAGGGAAAGACTAAAAAGGATTTAAAATCAATATGCAAGAGGTCTGATTTGGAGTTGAAGTGATTAAATAATGATAAGTTTGCCAAGCCTAAGGCTATATATGTGTTATCAAAGCCTGAGATTAAAGTTGTTTATGAATGGTTGAAGGCATTGAGGTTCCCAGATGGCTATGCTTCGAACATATCCTGCTATGCTAATATGGATGAGTGTAAAATTATTAGGATGAAATTCCATGACTGTCATGTATTCATGTAAAGACATTTACCATTGGCGTTCAGGGATTTGTTGCCTAGACCTATCAAGGAGGCATTAATAAACCTTAGTCAGTGTTTTAGAGAGCTCTATACTTGTGAGCTTCAAATTAACCAAGTGGATATACTTGAGAAGCATGCAATTGAGACAATCTGTAAACTTGAGAGAATATTCTCTTCATCTTTTTTTTGATTCAATGGAGCATTTAACTATCCATCTAGCTTATGAAGCAAAGGTTAGAGGTCCAATGCAATACCATTAGATGTATCCTTTTGAGGGGTAATATCACATTTAAATAAAAAGATTACACTTTCAAGTTAATAGAAATATATGTAGAATGACAACAATTTTTTTTCATAAAATGTAGGTGCATGCAAAGCTTAAAAAGAAAAGTTCATAATAAGGCAAGGGTGGAAGGATCAATATGCGAGGCATACATAATAGAGGAAATATCTAATTTTTGTTCATTATACTTTGAGCCACACATTGAGACAAAAAGAACAAGAGTTCCTCAAAATGATGATGGTGGATGTGAAGATGTTGATGATCAGTCACATATTTTCTCATATCATGATCGTTCCATTGGCTATAATGGAAAACGAATGTTAACAGACCAAGAATTACTGGCAGCTCAGACGTATGTCCTCCTTAATTGTGCTAAAATTAGACCATACTTGGAGTAAGATGATATGACTGAAGTTTATAATATGAAATAGAATTCAGTATTTATAAAGTTGGTTTGCATTAACTATTTGTTTACATAAAACTACAAAATTTGATGACATTAGAAGAGACAAAAAGCCATCCATTACTGATGAGTCACTTGATAAACAACGTGATGAAAGCTTTACCGAGTGGTTAAGGCAAACTGTAAGTGGTGATTTTATATGATTTATGGTTCATATTTTTAAAGAAGTTTATGTTAACTAAAATCATTTATCTTTCATGCAGATTTTGGAAGGTTATGGCATTCAAGACCAATATATATGTGCACTAGGTTATGGCCCATCAAAAAGTATGCGTTGTTATAAGGGATTTGTAGTGAATGGTTATAAATTTCACACCAAGGAATATGCATAGGGCAGAACCACATGCAACAATGGTGTATGTGTCAAGAGAAGTATTTTTGGAGAGGTAGAACTTGATTATTATGGAGTTTGGGAAGAGATAGTAGAATTGAACTACTTGGGGATGAACAATGTGTTTTAATTTGTTCAAATGTCAATGGTTTGATCCAATTAGGGGGCTTAAAGTTGATAAATTGCATAGTCTTGTAGAAATCAAGCATAGATCAAGACTGGGATCATATGAGCCATTCATTTTAGCTGGGCAAGCTCAACAAGTGTGTTACATAGATTACCCATCTACCAAAAGAAATAGAGGTAATTGGTGGATTGCATGTAAGGTTATGCCTCGAAGGATGGAGTCTACATATTCAGAAGGCATTGCATCAAACCATCAAGACTCTGTCGATCATTTTTAAGAAGATGAGCTCGATGAAAAATTGAGAAACATCCAAAATGAATGTGAAGTAGACGAGCAATTGAGTTGTGTGATAAAAGCGAAACAAAGGAAGTGATGGCAAATGTCACTAATAATCTACAACTTGTAGATGAAGAGTTTGAAGTTCAACAAGGAGAAATATATAACGAAGAAGACCTTAGTGAAAGTGATGATGAAGAGACATGTTCATTCACTAAAAGTGGTGATGACATGAGGGTCAACTAACAATTATGACAATTGTATTAGAGATAATGTATTTTCATAAGTATTGCTTTTTTTTATTTTTAACATATTCTTATTATTTAGTTGCATTTATTTTATATTGTTAGCATGGCTAGAGGATATGGTATTCTTGGTAGAGGACGTGATAGAGCCAAGACTCCTCGTATGGTCGGAGAACCTTCTCTTGGACCTCCACCATCCTCATCAGATTCAAGTATTGGTAGCAAAGGATGTGGTAAAGCTAATACTCCTCGTATGGTACGGGAACCTTCTCTTAGACCTCCACCATCTGTTGGGAATATGTGCTCTTTCCACACGGATCGGCGTGGCCGTTGGTGATTAGCCAAGCAACAAGGAAGTACTTCTCAGAGATTTATGCGAAAGCACGATCAAACAAATCAAGAAATAGAGAAGAAATTTTCAGAAGAAAAGAGCTTTTATTCAGTATATTTTAGTACTATTACAATCTTGATCTGTTTTCAATATATATACTTTACAAAGGGTTAAATCCAAGCTCATAGAAAAACTCTCCAAACCCAAATAACCCACGTACACAAAATAATAATCCGTGAAAACTGAGTCGGCCCAGTTTCAGACTAAGTCGACTAACCTGCGACTGGGTTGGCTCAGTCCCAGAATGAGCCGGCCCAGTTGTGTATCGTGCTAACAGTTCGAAAACACTGCTTTCTATCTGAATTTTTCTCTAAGACCTAACCGACCCAGTTCCCAACTGAGCCGATCCAGTTCCCAACTGAGTCGGCTCAGTCTTAGTAGGAGCCGGTCCAGTTTTTGAACTTTGCTATTGAGACTGATTCTTCTTCTGGCTCGTTCCTGTCTTTCCATGACCTGTCTTCTTATATTTCCAAGACTTGGGAGTACCACTTCTAAGCTCACATTTTTCATCTTGGTGCTTCCAAGTTTTTGTGAACTCATCTCTTCTCAACAAACCCATCCGTGCCATACATCTTTGAAAGCTGTCTCTGTGGAGTACCTTCGTGAGTGCATCAGACTGATTCTCCTTGGTATGGACCTTCATCAGTTTCACTTTACCTTCTTCTAGCTTTCTAATCCTGTGGTACCTCACGTCTATATGCTTTGTACGCGCATGATAGACTGGATTCTGTGCCAACAATAGAGCATTCTGACTATCACTGAATAGTGTAACCTTGTTCTGCTCCACCCCCAACTCATCAATCAGCCTCCTAAGCCAAAGGGCTTTCTTTGCAGCCTCCGTTATCCCAATGTACTCGACCTCTAAGGTAGACAAGACCGTGATTGACTGAAGGATTGATCTCTAGGACACCGGTCCACCATATACACAGAAGAGGTTTTCAGTAGTAGATCTCCTTGTATCAAGATCATCAGCATAATTTGCATCAACAAACCCTTCCAGAGGATCTGAACCTTTACACATCTTCACAGATTGTTCTCCAAATCCTTCCGACTGTCCACCAAATACCAAACTATAATCTCTTGTTCCATGCAGATATCTCAATATCCATTTCAATGCTTTTTAGTGTTCCTTCTCAGGGTTAGCTATGTATCTACTAATCGAGCTCACTGCATGTGCTATATCTAGTCTACAGCATACCATAGTGTACATCACACTGCCTATAGTATTTGCATAAGAGACTCGTTTCATGTACTCTCTCTCCTCTTCTGATTGGAGGTACTGTAACTTGGAGAGAGACATGTCTCGACAATGGCGTCTCTATAGGTTTGGCCCTCTCCATCCTAAACCTCTCCAGAACCTTCTGGACATACCTTGTGATAAATGGAGCACTCTTTTGCACCTATCTTTGCAAATCTCCATTCCAAGAATTTTCTCAGCTGGATCCAAATTTTTCATCTCAAATTCAGATGATAATGCCCTTTTCAACCTTTTCACAGCATTTATGCTTCTACTGGCTATGAGCATATCATCTACATATAATAACAGATACAGGACATTCTCCTCATTTACATTCTTGACGTAGACACAATAATCATGTTCACATCTGCTGAAACTTAGGCTCAAAATAAAGCTATCAAATCTTCGATACCACTGACGAGGGGATTGTTTCAAGCCATACAAAGATTTTCTTAGTAAACATATCTTTTCTTTCTGTCCCATCTCCATGAAACCATCTGACTGCTTCATGTAGATTCTTTCCTCCAAAGTCCCATTAAGGAAGGCCGTCTTCACGTCCATCTATTCCAATTTCATGTTATGCTGTGCTACCAGTGACAGCAAAACTCGAATAGATGTATGACGTATCATAGGAAAGAAAATTTCTGTATAGTCAATCCCTTCCCTTTGTGAGTATCCCTTTGCTACCAGCCTTGCTTTGAATCTGACTCCACATTGTTCTGAAGGTGCTTCTTTCTTTGTGAACACCTACTTTGAGCCAATAGGTCGAGTATCCTCTGAAAGATCCACCAGCTGTCATGTTTGATTCTTCTCAAGTGATTTCATCTCCTCCATCATGGCCTGCATCCATGAATCATGATCCTCACTCTCCATGGCCTCTGCATAATTCTCTGAATCTCCATTAGCAGTGATGAGTGCATAGGAGATAACCTCATTAATGCCATATCTGATCGGTCTCCTAATAGTACGTTGGAGCTTGTGTAAAGTCACTCTCACTGGCACATCTCTGCCTAATGTCTGTGGCTGCTCCTACACATCTGTTTGAACTGTCGGCCCTCCATGCTAATTTTCAATGAGACTTTTTCTGCCCAGCTTCACCTCAACTTCACCTCAACAGGAACACTCCTGTAAGTGGATGTAACCTACATGCTATTATTTTCTGACTGGCCGTCGCTGTTCACCTCTATTTCTCCAGTTTCATCTATCCCAAACCTCCTCAAGATGCTCTTCTCATCAAAGATAATGTCCCTACTGATCACTGATTTCTGTGCCTGAGTCCCACAGCAGGTACCCCTTGACTTCTTATGGATACCCTATGAATGTCATTTTTTGAGATTTTGGATCCAATTTGCTCCTCTCGATTGTCTCCACATGTGCATAAGCTATGCAACCAAAGACTTTCAGGTGGTCAAGCTCCACCATCTTCCCACTCTAGACCTCTGGAATGCCTTCATTCAGCTTATAATGAGGGGATCTATTCACAAGAAAATAAGAAAAAGTTAGAGCATCACCCCAAAAGGACTTTGGGAGTGATGTCTGCAGCCTCAAACTCCGTGCCTTCTCGATCAGTATCCGGTTCATCCTCTCCGCGACACCATTCTGTTGGGGCGTCATCCTCACCGTGTAATGGCATTTGATGCCATTTTTCGCACAGTACCTCCTGAACTCCAGGTTAGTATACTCCTCTCCATTGTTCGACCTCAGATACTTCATCTGTCTTCCCGACTCCTCTATTTCAGCTCTCCAGGCTCTGAACCGGACAAACATCTCTGATTTTTCTCTAATCAGATAAACCTACATCTTTTTTGAGAAATCATCAATGAAAGTGACAAAGTATTTTGCCCCACCTCTAGTTGATAAAGGAGCTGGTCCCCATACATCCGAGTACACTAAATCTAGCACTCCTTCGCCGCGCTTGGTACTTCTGGCAAACTCCATCCTATGTTGTTTGCCAAAAATGCACGGCTTACAAAGATCTGTACCCTCCTTTAGGGCTGAGATCATACCTTTTCTGCTTAGTTCAGTGAGCCCACGGTCACTCATATGACCCATCCGATAGTGCCATAGCTGATATAAAATCTGCTCCTATGCCGCTGCTAGCACCTCTGCACTATCATTTACCACTGAGCCTTTCATTCTATAAAGATTATTGCTCAATCTTCTACCTCTCATCACCACCAAAGCTTTCTTGGAAATTTTTAGACATCCACTCCCAGCTTGGTTACTAAAAGCATAATCCTGCTCCTCCAAATAGCCCAAAGAAATCAATTTTTTTTTCAACTTCGGTACATGCCTGACATTTGATAATGTACGAATGATCCCGTCGTACATCCTCACCTTGATAGAGCCAATTCCAGCTACTTTGCATAGGTGATCATCTCCAAGGCTGACACTTCCACTATCGGCCTTCTGATAGGTAGCAAACCACTCCTGATGAGAAGTATAGTGGTGCGAGTATGCTGAATCTAATATCTATATAGTATCGCACTCTGTGGATCCATCTGATACAACTAGCAGGTCTTCTCCACTGCTCATAGAAGGTGTATCATCTTCCTTGCTGGCCTTTCCTTTTTCTGATCTCAAAAGGGGACAATCTCTCAGGTGTCCAGGCTGATAACATTTATAATATTTTAATGTCATCTTCTTTTGATCGTGAGACTTTGATCTGCCCTTGGATTTTTCTCTTGTCTTCTCCTTTGATCTTCCCTGTCTTTCATTCACAGCCAAGATCTCAGACTTAGGATCTTCTTTGCAAATCTTCTCCCTTTGCTCATTTGATCTGAGCACACCAACAACCTCTTCATAATTTAGGATCTCCTTTTCATAAACTAAAGTTATGAGATCATCATACGAACCTGGGAGAGAACATAATAGCAGCAATGCTCGATCCTCCTCGTCGATCTTCACATCCAAACTTATCACCTCAGAACACACCTGATTGAACCTTTGAATATGTGCAACAAGATCTCCGCCTTCGGGCATCCTCAGACTATACAGCTGTTTCTTCAACCACAGCTTGTTCGTCATGTTCTTCCCCATGTATGTGTTCTCCAATCTCTCCCAGAGCCCCTTTGCAGTAGTTTCTATGCAAACTTCGGGCAAAACCTGATCGGCCAAGCACATTCGGATTGTGCTAAAAGCAATTTCCTCCAATTCTTTCCAATCCTCAGCATTAATCTTTTCCGGCCTTTCTTTTGTCAAGATCTTGTAGATCCTCTGCTGAACTAACAAGTCCTTTATTCTTTGCTGCCATAGAGTAAAGTTTCTCTTATCGTCGACCTTCTCAAAATCCATCTTGAATCCACTTGATCTCATGACTTCAGACAAGTCAAGAACAAATCCCTAACATCCTTCACGATCTCACACACCAGCAAAACTCTCCTTCAAAGAAGATCTAACTAGCCCTAGATCCTTTTTTCAAACTTCTGTATCACCGTTCTTCCGTGTAAGCAATCTTCACCTCAATCTAGAGACAATCACGAAGCAAATTAGAAGTTTTAGGATAAAACCTAGTGTAACAGATCCTCGATGTAGTAAATCCTAGGTGTCTTCCTTCCTTCTACGCAACACCGCTCTGATACCAAATGTTGGGAATATGCGCTCTTTCCACACGGATCGGCGTGGCCGCTGGTGATTAGTCAAGTAACAAGGAAGTACTTCTCAAAGATTTATGCGAAAGTACGATCAAACAAATCAAGGAATAGAGAAGAAGAGAAGAAGAGATTTTCGAAAGAAAAGAGCTTTTATTCAATATATTTCAGCATTATTACGATCTTGATCTGTTTTCAGTATATATACTTTACAAAGGGTCAAGTCCAAGCTCATAGAAAAACTCTCCAAACCCAAACAACCCACGTACACAAAATAATAACCCGCGAAAACTGAGCCGATCCAGTTTCAGACTGAGCTGGCTAACCTGCGACTGAGCCAACAGCCCAGTTGTGTACCATGCCAATAGTCCGAAAATACTGCTTTCTGTCTGGATTTTTCTTTGAGATCTAGTCGACCCAATCCTGGACTGAGTCGACCCAGTTCCCAATTGAGCTGGCTCAGTCTCAGTGTGAGCCGGCCCAGTTCTGAACTTTGCTATTGAGATTGGTTCTTCTTCTGACTCGCTCCTATCTTTCCATGACCTGTCTTCTCATGTTTCCAAGACTTGGGAGTGCCACTTCTGAGCTCACACCATCCTCATCAGATCCACCATCTTTGGAAGCATTTATTCCTGGATCATATACTCCTGGACCATCATCAGATCCACCATCCAGTAGGACTCCATCGATGCCACATGATCCATCTCCAAAGGGTTAGTTGTAATGTTATTCTTTTAAATAACTTGAACCTTACAAATTTTAGTCTATCTAATTTTAACCTTTATTTATTTATTTATTTTATTATAATTTTGACTAAAAATGTAGGAGCATCACATGAAAGTATTGCTCGAGAGCATATGGACCTTCCAGATGATTGTAGAACATTAATCACCATCGCCTCAAACAGGTTAGATTTATGCTATACATTTCATGTTATAGCATGACATTACTTTGACTTTTAATATTATGTTTGTCACTATATTTTGTTGATTTGTGATTAGGAGATTTTATCCAGACACTATGATAAGTTGAATTTTAGATTTAATTCGTACACATATATCATATCGAGAGATTACTTTTTTAAAATGGCCATAGGCTGCCAAAGACTTAGTTTTTTAGCAATTCATGGTATGATAAAATTAATGAGATATTGTTATATTTCTTATCTACCATATTTTTTGTAAATAAAGAGGTATGTCATAATCTTATTTTATCATTGCAATGTAGGATGTTTATAAATTCAGAACAAGAGCTGATGTGGTTTTGGCAAGGCAAGTTTTTGAGAAATATGCTTCAGATCGACTTAGTGATATTCTAAGTGATGAGAGGAGAAAATCAAAAGAAAGGAAAAAAAACTGATAACATTGCAGACTGTAAGAGGTGTGGTCCAAGATATATATTAGGTGCAATTTAAGATCAGATGGTAGATAAATGGGCTGATCCTGATTGAAAAAAAAAAATGTTGTTGCCTCTAATAACAGACGTGTTGCCAATGACGGTAGTCTACATGTTAGAGGTTCATGTAGTTCAGAAACACAGACATCGGCTTATATGCAACCATTTAAACTTATGCAATTTTGTTTATTTCAATATAAAATGTCTAATTGTTCTATATTTGTTCAGAAACACAGACAAAATTGGCTTCCTTGGGAACCGTACGTGCACCTTTGGATGCATACGGTTCAAAAATAAAATTGTGAAAAAAGGAGACCAAACAGCTTGTGACAATCAAGGAAATTTATGATTATACTCACAAAAGAAAGAATGGAGAATATGTTTCTGAGAAAGCAAAATCAATGGTTGTAAGTCTCTAATACAATAATATATTATTTTAATAAAAATAAAGATGTAATGTACAAAAAAATAGATTGAATTAAAGTCACAAAAGTATGTTCTAGGTGTTTGGTCTCTTCCTTTCATGTTGATTTATTGTTCTAAGTTTTAGGAAAACTGTGGAACAGAGCCAAGAAAAGTACGGTGATGATCCATCCTCTTAACCTATGGTGGATGGATGGTTATGGTTGGATGCAACTGGAGGGTCTAAGAAGGAAAAAGTTATTGGGTTTGGAAATGGCTTGAACAAGAATTTAGTCTTGTACTCTTGTGCCTCATCATTTGTGCCTTCTTCACGCCTTTCAACTCAAGAGTCCAACTCAGATTGCACTTCATGTGGTGCATTTCAAGCACAAGTTAGAGATGAGCTCCGAGAGTTTCAAAGTATGTTCCAGGAGTTTATGATTTCAATAAGAGCTTTGTCTCCTAATTCACCATCATGTTCATGGGAGTCTGTAAGTTAAATATCTCTTTGTTCTATTGAAATTTTACAAGTCATTTATGCCTGAAACTTTAATTCTTATATATGTATTACATGTTTGTAGGTATCGCATGCAACCCGGCATCAACAAGATGAAGATGAGGCTTTTAATGAAAACACGGGAAGATTATTGAAATACAGTTGTATTAATGACTTGGATGGAAAAGATATGATGTATGTTACGGATTTGGTTTTGAATATGATTGAATACAATTATATTAATGACTTGGATGGAAAGAATATTATGTATGTTATGGATTTGGTTTTGAATATTATTTATTAGATGTGTTTTAATTGTCAATCTAATTTTATGTACTTGGTTTTGAAATATTTTTGATATTGTATGTCAATTTAGTTTTAGTTTATAGCATAATAATAATTGACAAGGTAAATCTATAGAATTTTGGACAAATTACCTAGGGATCACTAAGGAATTACCAAGAAAAATAAAAATAAAAAATTAGGTTATTGATGGACCACTAAGGAAAAAAAATAAAAAAATTAAATTATCAAATGATTATCGAGAAATTATCAAGAAAAAATTAGATTATCGAGGGCCTACCAAGAAAAGTTTCAAATGAAGAGAGCATGCATACCAAGAAAAGTTTCAAATGAAGAGGGCATGCATAGAGAGGGTGAAAGAAAATCATTGAGGGCTTGCCAAGGACTTTCCAAGGGAATTCACGGAGAGCTTACCGTAGGCTTTTAGAAGGATTTCCGGCGGTTTATCAAGGGCTTTCCAAGGGAAATTCACTAAGGGCTTATCGGAAGCTTTTCAAGGGAAGTTCATCGAGGATTTACCGAGGGCTTTCCTAGGAAAAATCAATGAGGGCATACCAAGGGTGTTTCGAGGGAAAATTATCAGGAGCTTACTGAGGGGCATTCCCTTGTTAAGTATTAAGGACTTATCTTTTCTTTTGAAATGTATTTTACGAGTGAGTATCTATAGATATTTCTCTTAGTAATCCCTCGATAATTATATTACCAAGGGATTACCGAGGGTATACTTGGTCCTCGGTAATTAATGACAAGACATTTTGCTAGGGCCATTGTCCCTCAGTAATCCATTGGTAACCTCGGTAATTCATTTATCGAGGGTGTATCAAGGGATTATCGAGCGCATACCAAGGGATTACTGAGGGATAATACTCCATGGTAAACTAGAAAATTCTAGTAGTATAAGTCGGATGAAAGTATCTTTTTGGGATATTCTTCATCTAACAAGACATACAGAGTCTTCAACAAAAGAATCTTAGTTGTTAGTGATGCATAACTTTGAGAAAGAAAAATACTATTGATGATTATGCAAGAATCCTAGACAAAATAATAGGAAATCTTATTCTAAAAGAAGTTCTAGCACAAAATGACAAAGTAGATGATAAGGATATGGAAGAAGGAAACCATTAGAGTGCTTAAGGACAAAATGAGAGTCAGCCCAAAGAACGAGGTATGCTTATAGACACTCAAAAGATTTTATCATTGGTGATCCATCACAAAGGATAAGAACTCCATCTTTTTTGAGAAATACCAATAATCATTTAGTTTTTGTATCTAAAATAGAAACTAAATTAATTAAAAAAGCTAAAAATGATTCAAATTAGATTAATGCAATGCAAGAGAAATTAAACTAATTTAAAATAAATAAGGTTAGATATTAGTGAGTAGACCTAT
This sequence comes from Cocos nucifera, assembly GCA_006176705.1. NCBI lineage: Eukaryota > Viridiplantae > Streptophyta > Magnoliopsida > Arecales > Arecaceae > Cocos > Cocos nucifera. The sequence continues at coordinate 179,809 of QRFJ01001182.1, forward strand.
AAATCACCCCATAATTAGAAAAAAAAGGTATATAGAAATAAATTGGATAAAAATATAATAGTTATAAAAAATAAAGCTACATTAGTTGTTAAAGGTTATAATCAAGTGAAGAAAAAATTTAGGTTTTCCTATTGTAGGATCCATCTAATTGGATCAGATTTAAAGCAAAATATTTTAATTTTTTTTTATGATCCAATCAGATATGATAGTTCTCAAATTTAATTAGATTGATCTAAAATTAGAAGCAAAAATAAATTCAAAAATAGTGATATCTGATATCATCTGATCGAATGAACCGTTCATCCTACAACGATGATCAGCTATTGCCGAGGTTCTAACTTTAGCCACGTACGTGCCCGGCCTCTATCAAAGTCCACTTGGATCAAATCTGGATGCCATCTCTTACTAGATCTGATCTCCAAAGATTAGATCTGAAGTCATTCCGTAGAGCCTTCAAATTGATCTTCGAGGGTAGCACCTTCGTCTCTCGATCTGGGACCAACTTTTGATCTCTGATTTTCATCCAACCCCTTGGGTGTGGATAAAAGAAAGAGATCTGGAATATGAGGCATGGAGATGATAAGAGAGGCAGGGCTTCGCTGTAAAGAAATTGTCATACGCAAATAGTTTGCATAGGATCTTATTTATAGACCTACTATAGAGTCCCTTCACATATAACTTTGAACAGGTCAAAGACAACATGCAGAAGGACTCTCCATCTTTTCTCTACACCCACAACCCTTTTTCTCATATTTTTGTCACACAAAATACTAAGAAAAATGGCATGAAGATGGGAGGATAAGAATGTTTTAGGCGCAAGCAATTATCTCCCTAGGATTTGAATCAAATTCAAATCCTTTGACCCATCAAATTCAAATTTTTTAACCCATTCAATTTCATTTGAATGGGACTCCTCCCTTATCCATATGGGGTGCACGGCTAAAGGGGGGACGTGCGCCCCTTATTCCTCATGAAAATACTTGGGGGCATGCACCGCTAAAAAATCTCTATGGGGCATGTGCACTTTCTCTTCCTTCTTTCCTGCATACGGGTCAACTCTTGATCCTTGTCCTATTCCCATCATATAGGATTTAAGAGACACCCTTTTCAATGTGCGCCCCCTCTTCCTTCTTTCCTATATCTCGCCCCCTCTTCCTTCTTTCCCGCATACGGGGTCAACTCTTGATCCTTGTCTTTCCTGCATACGGGTCAACTCTTGATCCTTATCCTGTTCCCCATCATATGGATGTAAGACACACCCTTTTCAACGTGCGCCCCCTCTTTCTTCTTTCCTGCATATGGGTCAACTCTTGACCCTTGTCCTGTTTCCATCATATAGGATTTAAGACACACTCTTTTCCAGTCCCATCCAATTGAATTAGGGCAAGTCCTAATCAAGTTAGGACAATCCTTGATCATACCAAGACTAGGTTGTTGTAGTCCACAATATTCGAGGCATCACCTAGCTCTGATACCATATTGTAGACCTATGACATCGCTCGAACGCCAATCATCCTTGACATTACAAGCACTGATATCATGTTGCGGAAGCTCTTGATCTCTAGCACGGATCTGAAAGAACCAGTGACGTTCTCTATGGGTAGCAAACCATCGATCCTCCACTTGGATCTGTGATGGGGCACCTCCCTCCTTAGGCTTGAGGGAGATGCCCCCTTTCTAGGGCTTCTTCAAGAACCTAGGGTGAAAACTCTAGAGAGAAGAGAAAAAGAGAGTTGAGGAAGAAAAGATCTATATTCCACACTATATAGAAACCCTAATACAACCTATGTATTTATACATAGCCATTAGGCCCAACCAAAAAACTTTCTAGCTAATCCAATACATGAAAGCACTCACCAAGCCCATGTACACCCATGTCTCCCATGCTCTCATCCTCTGGATCTAGATCCAATTCATACATGAATTATCCATCTTAAGACCTCTCAAATCAAGCCTTAAGACCCCTAAGATCAACCCAGATCCTAGCCCAAAATAGTCCTGGGCCATGCCAGCAGTTTTGAACGCGCAGCTCTCTATTTTTTCTGTGCTCTGAGACTTAGCCGATCCAGTTTTGAATTGAGCCGGCTAACCTGCAGAAAATTCTTTTTCTATAGTCTTGATTCCTCAGCTTTGATTCCTTGCTTCACCTTATGTCTCAAGTCTACGAAGCACCAATCAAGCCTCTGAAATCTTTGAAGCCAACACCCTGGCTCCTCCCATGGCCTTCCAAGACTTGGGAGCACCATAAATTCTTACAATCTCCACCTTGGTGCCCCAAGCCTCGGTAAACCTCTCGATAATGACCTCCTGCATGATCCTGCTGTCCCTGCGCACTCGATAGCCCCTATGCAAACATCGCCTCTGCTAATCCTCTTCAGCTGTTGTACATCCTTGAGGCCTTTGAAATGACCACCTCCATCGCTGAAGATCTGTGCTTGCTTCTTGGCACCATCATAAAATTATAGGATCCCTTCTGCTTAGCAGTGGATCATTTTTTCTGAACTTTTCTGAAGAACCTACAGCATTTCTGCACTAGCACAAGCTGTACCATCTGACACGATCTCCTCAGAACTACGTCTGTCCACCTGCACATGTCGCTCCATCTAGAACTGTGCATCACTGGTGCTCTGAACTCATGTCAAATTTTTTCTCTAATTATGAAGCCACCATTATGGAGCTCCACCTATATCCAAAGTCCATCTGATGCCGCAGAAACTGACTCTGTCACTGAGTCCTCGAGGCCAACATCCAATGCTGCACTGCTGGCCTCGCTGTATCTAACACCGTCACTACTTTTGAACCCTCTGCACTTACGTCCTCTTCAAGCCAACTCAGTTAAGGAAATTTAATTTTTCCAGGTTCGTTCAGATCTGATCGGATCAAGAGATATATTTCAAAAATTTTTTCTTTGATCTAATCAGATCTGAGATATTTTAGATCTGATTCTTATTATTTTAATAATAAAAATAAAATAAGATAAATTAAATCAAATTTAATTTACCTTGATGTTGGGTAATCCTATTACCCGTTGATGATCCTGTAATGCAGCGGAAGGTTCTGGATCTAGCCACGCAAGTGCCTGGCCTCTACCGGTATCCACTCAGGCTGGATCTGGAGATCCTCTTCTTCTCTATCACGTCTCCAAAAATTAGATCTGGATCTGATCTGGAGGATCTTCAAAACTACCTTTTGAAGATCAGCAGTTGTCCTTTGCAGCAGCGCAGCCTTCTAGCTTTCAGTCGCCTTTCTCTCATCTGGATTGCACCAACCAAGAATCCAAAACCTCTTTGGATGTGGAGAGGAGAGGGAGAAGGTGGTTTGGCATGGAGGAGGAGGGGAGAGGCAGCCTTGGGGCATGGGGAATTTGATTCAATCAATCTTTGAGTTGGGCGCAGGGTCTTATTTATAGACTATGCGTGATCCAACTCCTCTTCTTCCCAACCAATCACAACCCTTTGTGAAATCAGATCTAAATCTGATTGGTGGGAATAGAGTCCCCTGGATTCCTCCTTAGATGGTGCCTAAGACCAGTCAAACTTGGTTCTTAGGAGAACTCTAATCGGAATCCAAAAAGGAGATGGAGTCCCTGTCCAACAGGGACTCCTGGGCGCCTCCAGCTTGGGCACACGCCAAGGGTGGCGTGCGCCCTCCTCCTTGCCAGGTTCTGGTAGGGGGACAAGGCCCCCACCAGCTCTCCAATAGGTGCATGACACATGGACAGAAGTCAAAGTGTCAATGGTCAACATTTGACCAGTCAAAGGTCAACTTTTGACCAAAGTCAAAGGACGAGAAATGGCAGGTGACCAAAAATGGCAGGTATTGTCTTACAAAATAAGACAACCCTTTTCTGACCTGGACAGGCTCCAGTCAGACCAAGTGAAGGCCTCTGATTGAGCACAAACTCCTTTGGCTCAGTCAGGACAACTATTTATGATAGTAAAAGAAGAACGTTAGGTTCAATCGAGTGCTAGCACGATTTTCTTGAACCTAATTGAATCTCATTCAGATCAATTGAACTGGATCAGTTCAATTGATGATCACCAGATTCAAACCCTTGTTTGTGTGACCCAGTTAGGTTCAGTTCTGTATGGTAATGGGATATGTCATGATCTCTATCATCGACATCATCGAAACTCCTTTCGATGGATCAGAACTCTTCTGATTCGAACAGCTAGAATGATCGATCATCTAAATCATTCTAATTGCTCCCAAAATCCACCAGTGACACCTAGCAGTATATGGTGGCAACCCATCAGAGCTGAATGCGAACCTCTTGGTGCAGCTACCTGTGTGATTAAGTTCTTCTATCTTGAGCCCCGATCAGATTAGGGTTAAGGTGAACTCGTCAAACCCTAGTTTCTATCATATGATGTAATCATTCGATTCAAGTCCGATGTGAAAACCTAAATAGAAACTCTTTCTATTATTTCACTCTGCCATGGCCATGGGCTTCTGGACTTGATTCTCATGATCATCATAGGGCTGCTCCTCTACCACCGAGGTAGATAGATTCCATCTTGATGCAATCCAGTTCCTACAATGAACATGCTATAGCCAACATACACCTCAGGGTTCCGAATGGCTAGGAGATCGAGTTATGGTGTAGTCAAACTATAACACCCTCAAGGTGAACTGCCGATGCACCTCAGGTCAAAGAACCAGACACACCACTACAGCATCGAGTCAGTCATTGACGAGAAGGTAGACTTCCTAATGACTACTCGAGGTGGTCACGCTCAGTGCCCTCATTCTCTAACGAGTACCTGTACTCTCGCTCCGGTGTCTCCACACCGTAGACTCAAGACTCATCTACTAAAGAGAAGCGATTGTACACCAACCTTCCGGATCAATCACCATCCTCGTGATGATCCTATGGTCGGGAGCATTTTATGAGTTAATAATGATTATTCATGTCTTAAATTTTCAACTCTTGAAAATATGAATTATCATTACCATTAACTCAAAGGATGTATCACAGACACTAAATACACATATGTGATAGAAAATAACCCATTTTATTGATTTATAGTCAAAATTATAATTTTGCCCCTAGAAGTGTATTACAAGTGTCAGCCAATTCTGGCTTCTAGGGCACATATATCTAACAAAGTGTTGACAGTGATTCCAATAACCATCAAAAAAAATTACTCTTCGCCCCCATTCTCGTTACGATCAGTTGGTTGTCACAATTTATATTTCTGCTAGAAGCCAACTTACTATGTTCAAACAACCGATTCTTGGTCGGCCGACTGCCATCAGAGTTGGCTTGACTATTGTACTAAAAATTGATTCTTTTCTTGCTATGGATC
>QRFJ01001182.1:186117-326789 GCA_006176705.1 Cocos nucifera
GGAAGATGGTGGAGCTTGACCACCTGAAAGTCTTTGGTTGCATAGCTTATGCACATGTGGAGACAATCGAGAGGAGCAAATTGGATCCAAAATCTCAAAAAATGACATTCATAGGGTATCCATAAGAAGTCAAGGGGTACCTGCTGTGGGACTCAGGCACAGAAATCAGTGATCAGTAGGGACATTATCTTTGATGAGAAGAGCATCTTGAGGAGGTTTGGGATAGATGAAACTGGAGAAATAGAGGTGAACAGCGACGGCCAGTCAGAAAATAATAGCATGTAGGTTACATCCACTTACAGGAGTGTTCCTGTTGAGGTGAAGTTGAGGTGAAGCTGGGCAGAAAAAGTCTCATTGAAAATTAGCATGGAGGGCCGACAGTTCAAACAGATGTGTAGGAGCAGCCACAGACATTAGGCAGAGATGTGCCAGTGAGAGTGACTTTACACAAGCTCCAACGTACTATTAGGAGACCGATCAGATATGGCATTAATGAGGTTATCTCCTATGCACTCATCACTGCTAATGGAGATTCAGAGAATTATGCAGAGGCCATGGAGAGTGAGGATCATGATTCATGGATGCAGGCCATGATGGAGGAGATGAAATCACTTGAGAAGAATCAAACATGACAGCTGGTGGATCTTTCAGAGGATACTCGACCTATTGGCTCAAAGTAGGTGTTCACAAAGAAAGAAGCACCTTCAGAACAATGTGGAGTCAGATTCAAAGCAAGGCTGGTAGCAAAGGGATACTCACAAAGGGAAGGGATTGACTATACAGAAATTTTCTTTCCTATGATACGTCATACATCTATTCGAGTTTTGCTGTCACTGGTAGCACAGCATAACATGAAATTGGAATAGATGGACGTGAAGACGGCCTTCCTTAATGGGACTTTGGAGGAAAGAATCTACATGAAGCAGTCAGATGGTTTCATGGAGATGGGACAGAAAGAAAAGATATGTTTACTAAGAAAATCTTTGTATGGCTTGAAACAATCCCCTCGTCAGTGGTATCGAAGATTTGATAGCTTTATTTTGAGCCTAAGTTTCAGCAGATGTGAACATGATTATTGTGTCTACGTCAAGAATGTAAATGAGGAGAATGTCCTGTATCTGTTATTATATGTAGATGATATGCTCATAGCCAGTAGAAGCATAAATGCTGTGAAAAGGTTGAAAAGGGCATTATCATCTGAATTTGAGATGAAAAATTTGGATCCAGCTGAGAAAATTCTTGGAATGGAGATTTGCAAAGATAGGTGCAAAAGAGTGCTCCATTTATCACAAGGTATGTCCAGAAGGTTCTGGAGAGGTTTAGGATGGAGAGGGCCAAACCTATAGAGACGCCATTGTCGAGACATGTCTCTCTCCAAGTTACAGTACCTCCAATCAGAAGAGGAGAGAGAGTACATGAAACGAGTCTCTTATGCAAATACTATAGGCAGTGTGATGTACACTATGGTATGCTGTAGACTAGATATAGCACATGCAGTGAGCTCGATTAGTAGATACATAGCTAACCCTGAGAAGGAACACTAAAAAGCATTGAAATGGATATTGAGATATCTGCATGGAACAAGAGATTATAGTTTGGTATTTGGTGGACAGTCGGAAGGATTTGGAGAACAATCTGTGAAGATGTGTAAAGGTTCAGATCCTCTGGAAGGGTTTGTTGATGCAAATTATGCTGATGATCTTGATACAAGGAGATCTACTACTGAAAACCTCTTCTGTGTATATGGTGGACCGGTGTCCTAGAGATCAATCCTTCAGTCAATCACGGTCTTGTCTACCTTAGAGGTCGAGTACATTGGGATAACGGAGGCTGCAAAGAAAGCCCTTTGGCTTAGGAGGCTGATTGATGAGTTGGGGGTGGAGCAGAACAAGGTTACACTATTCAGTGATAGTCAGAATGCTCTATTGTTGGCACAGAATCCAGTCTATCATGCGCGTACAAAGCATATAGACGTGAGGTACCACAGGATTAGAAAGCTAGAAGAAGGTAAAGTGAAACTGATGAAGGTCCATACCAAGGAGAATCAGTCTGATGCACTCACGAAGGTACTCCACAGAGACAGCTTTCAAAGATGTATGGCACGGATGGGTTTGTTGAGAAGAGATGAGTTCACAAAAACTTGGAAGCACCAAGATGAAAAATGTGAGCTTAGAAGTGGTACTCCCAAGTCTTGGAAATATAAGAAGACAGGTCATGGAAAGACAGGAACGAGCCAGAAGAAGAATCAGTCTCAATAGCAAAGTTCAAAAACTGGACCGGCTCCTACTAAGACTGAGCCGACTCAGTTGGGAACTGGATCGGCTCAGTTGGGAACTGGGTCGGTTAGGTCTTAGAGAAAAATTCAGATAGAAAGCAGTGTTTTCGAACTGTTAGCACGATACACAACTGGGCCGGCTCATTCTGGGACTGAGCCAACCCAGTCGCAGGTTAGTCGACTTAGTCTGAAACTGGGCCGACTCAGTTTTCACGGATTATTATTTTGTGTACGTGGGTTATTTGGGTTTGGAGAGTTTTTCTATGAGCTTGGATTTAACCCTTTGTAAAGTATATATATTGAAAACAGATCAAGATTGTAATAGTACTAAAATATACTGAATAAAAGCTCTTTTCTTCTGAAAATTTCTTCTCTATTTCTTGATTTGTTTGATCGTGCTTTCGCATAAATCTCTGAGAAGTACTTCCTTGTTGCTTGGCTAATCACCAACGGCCACGCCGATCCGTGTGGAAAGAGCACATATTCCCAACAGATGGTGGAGGTCTAAGAGAAGGTTCCCGTACCATACGAGGAGTATTAGCTTTACCACATCCTTTGCTACCAATACTTGAATCTGATGAGGATGGTGGAGGTCCAAGAGAAGGTTCTCCGACCATACGAGGAGTCTTGGCTCTATCACGTCCTCTACCAAGAATACCATATCCTCTAGCCATGCTAACAATATAAAATAAATGCAACTAAATAATAAGAATATGTTAAAAATAAAAAAAAGCAATACTTATGAAAATACATTATCTCTAATACAATTGTCATAATTGTTAGTTGACCCTCATGTCATCACCACTTTTAGTGAATGAACATGTCTCTTCATCATCACTTTCACTAAGGTCTTCTTCGTTATATATTTCTCCTTGTTGAACTTCAAACTCTTCATCTACAAGTTGTAGATTATTAGTGACATTTGCCATCACTTCCTTTGTTTCGCTTTTATCACACAACTCAATTGCTCGTCTACTTCACATTCATTTTGGATGTTTCTCAATTTTTCATCGAGCTCATCTTCTTAAAAATGATCGACAGAGTCTTGATGGTTTGATGCAATGCCTTCTGAATATGTAGACTCCATCCTTCGAGGCATAACCTTACATGCAATCCACCAATTACCTCTATTTCTTTTGGTAGATGGGTAATCTATGTAACACACTTGTTGAGCTTGCCCAGCTAAAATGAATGGCTCATATGATCCCAGTCTTGATCTATGCTTGATTTCTACAAGACTATGCAATTTATCAACTTTAAGCCCCCTAATTGGATCAAACCATTGACATTTGAACAAATTAAAACACATTGTTCATCCCCAAGTAGTTCAATTCTACTATCTCTTCCCAAACTCCATAATAATCAAGTTCTACCTCTCCAAAAATACTTCTCTTGACACATACACCATTGTTGCATGTGGTTCTGCCCTATGCATATTCCTTGGTGTGAAATTTATAACCATTCACTACAAATCCCTTATAACAACGCATACTTTTTGATGGGCCATAACCTAGTGCACATATATATTGGTCTTGAATGCCATAACCTTCCAAAATCTGCATGAAAGATAAATGATTTTAGTTAACATAAACTTCTTTAAAAATATGAACCATAAATCATATAAAATCACCACTTACAGTTTGCCTTAACCACTCGGTAAAGCTTTCATCACGTTGTTTATCAAGTGACTCATCAGTAATGGATGGCTTTTTGTCTCTTCTAATGTCATCAAATTTTGTAGTTTTATGTAAACAAATAGTTAATGCAAACCAACTTTATAAATACTGAATTCTATTTCATATTATAAACTTCAGTCATATCATCTTACTCCAAGTATGGTCTAATTTTAGCACAATTAAGGAGGACATACGTCTGAGCTGCCAGTAATTCTTGGTCTGTTAACATTCGTTTTCCATTATAGCCAATGGAACGATCATGATATGAGAAAATATGTGACTGATCATCAACATCTTCACATCCACCATCATCATTTTGAGGAACTCTTGTTCTTTTTGTCTCAATGTGTGGCTCAAAGTATAATGAACAAAAATTAGATATTTCCTCTATTATGTATGCCTCGCATATTGATCCTTCCACCCTTGCCTTATTATGAACTTTTCTTTTTAAGCTTTGCATGCACCTACATTTTATGAAAAAAAATTGTTGTCATTCTACATATATTTCTATTAACTTGAAAGTGTAATCTTTTTATTTAAATGTGATATTACCCCTCAAAAGGATACATCTAATGGTATTGCATTGGACCTCTAACCTTTGCTTCATAAGCTAGATGGATAGTTAAATGCTCCATTGAATCAAAAAAAAGATGAAGAGAATATTCTCTCAAGTTTACAGATTGTCTCAATTGCATGCTTCTCAAGTATATCCACTTGGTTAATTTGAAGCTCACAAGTATAGAGCTCTCTAAAACACTGACTAAGGTTTATTAATGCCTCCTTGATAGGTCTAGGCAACAAATCCCTGAACGCCAATGGTAAATGTCTTTACATGAATACATGACAGTCATGGAATTTCATCCTAATAATTTTACACTCATCCATATTAGCATAGCAGGATATGTTCGAAGCATAGCCATCTGGGAACCTCAATGCCTTCAACCATTCATAAACAACTTTAATCTCAGGCTTTGATAACACATATATAGCCTTAGGCTTGGCAAACTTATCATTATTTAATCACTTCAACTCCAAATCAGACCTCTTGCATATTGATTTTAAATCCTTTTTAGTCTTTCCCTTAACATCCATCAAAGTGTTAAACACATTATCAAATACATTCTTTTCAATATGCATTATTTAATCACTTCAACTCCAAATCAGACCTCTTGCATATTGATTTTAAATCCTTTTTAGTCTTTCCCTTAACATCCATCAAAGTGTTAAACACATTATCAAATACATTCTTTTCAATATGCATTACGTCAAAGGTATAGCGAATTAAATTAGTGATCTAATAAGGTAACTCCCAGAATATGCTAATCTTTGTCTAATTATGCTCTTTACCAAATCCAGAAAGTTTTTTATGGATCACATTTTGTGCCAAATGTGATTTATGTGAAAGATGACATATGAGATAATTTTTTCCCATCCAACCTAAGAGGAGGTGAGGAATATTCAACCACGTTTCTCTGGAAGGCATCCCTTGATTTTCGAAATGGATGATTGGATGATAAAAATTGTCTACGGTAGTCAAACCAACTTGATTTTTTGCTATGTTTAAGAGTGAAAGCTTTTGTGTGCTCTATACAATAAGAATATGCTATTTTACCATGTGTGCTCCATCCTGACAATATACCATAAGTCGGAAAATCATTTATTATCTATAGAAATGCTACTTTCATCATAAAGTTCTGCTTGCTGTGTGTATCATAAGTCAAAACTCCACCATTCCACAATATCTTGAGCTCATTTATCAAAGGCCTAAGGTACACATCTATATTTTACTAGGACTAGGACCCGGAATGATCAAAATCAAAAATATGTAGGAAGATTTCATGCACATTGTAGGAGATAGATTGTAAGGAGTGACAAAGACAGGCCAACATGAATAAGGGGCAATAGAGTATCCAAATGGAGCGAAATCATCCGTACATGGTCCTAACCTTACATGACGTGCATCGACGGCAAATTCAGGATGTTTCACATCAAATTATTTCCATGCCTCACCATCAGGATGACTAATGATATTTGGATCATTTCCTTGATCATGTTGTTTATGTCATCTCATGTGCTTGGATGTATGGCCAGACATATACAATCTCTGCAACCTAGGTGTAAGGGAGAGGTAACAAAGCACCTGATAAGGCATATTTTGCTTTTTGCCTTGTTGATAAGGCTGAAACTAAGCATGACCATATATTGAACACTCTCTTTTATTTTCATCATCCCCATAGTATAACATACAATGATTCAAACAAGAGTGTATTTTCTTATATTCCAAACCTAACTAACCTACCATTATTTTAGCTTGATAAAAGTTTTCAGGCAATTTCTCGATTTTAGATAGCATGCTTTTTATTAAAGTCAATAATTGATCAAAGTAACTCTCACTCATATTATACTCAGCTTGCAGTTCACAACTGGAAGACAGCAGATAGCTTTATATGATTTTTACAACCATCCCATAAGGTTTATTTGCATCATTTAAAAAATTAAAGAACCTTACAACAATAGGATTAGGATCTTCTTCTAACAATTCAAATTTATGATTGAAGGAAGAACCGGCTGCATCCATTACCATATCCCTATAAGGATTTTCCCTAACATACCCTTGCTCTTCACCTGTTGTTAAATTTGAAGTATTTAATGTATTTTCCAAATCTTCACCATATATTGACCATCTCTTGTAGTGTTTCATAAAGCCTTTCCTCAACAAGTGCATCGCTACATTCACTTTGTCTAAAAAATGTTTGTCTTTAAAAAGTGCACAAGGACATTTAGTTTGACCATCTTGTACATTAGATGGATTTGAATAAGTAAAGCTTATAAACTCATCAATGCTATTTCTAAATTCATTAGATACACCGTACTCAGCCCAATGATTGTACATACAACTACAATTATGTACATCATACACAATTAACAATCATTTATCAAAACATCAATGCAGAAGCATGAGAAGGAAAGAAAATAATAAATGCAAGATAGATCGTGATACTGATTGAACATCAATTAAATAATTTTTAAGGGTTTATAAACATAAAAAAAAAATAAACGAAACAAATTGGTTAAGCTATTATCAAATTTAACAAACAAAGATATTCATCACAGAAATTCCAACATCAAAATCAACATTAAACAAATCTGTTAATGGAAAAATAAAAAACTAATTATTTCAAAAGCGAAATCGCATGATATCTGATAAACAAATAGATTCGGAATTTCTAGGCAAAACTCTGTGCAAAATCTATGCTAATAAAATTTAAAGCAAACAGACAATAAATGTATCAGATTGCATTTTTAACCGTTACTAAATAATATGTCCTGATAATCAAACACAAAAATAGGGAAAAAAAATCACTATTGGTCCATTAGTTACAGTAATATATATAACTAAATAGGAAAGTTTACCCATTCTAGATATAAAATTCTACAAGGGAGTACTCAGTTTGGAAATCCAGATTGGAAGAAAATCCTAGTGAGAAAACCCAACCAATCCAATTTCCACTCACAATTCTACAAATCTACTAGAAACAATGCTAAAATGCAATAAACGCACGAAAAGAAACTGTGCAAAAAAAAAATTCCCGTCCGACCACGGCTCCCAGTCCTAAATCATTGGTTCCATTACGAATTAAACTCAAACAGACAAAACACATTCGAAATCAAAAACCAATACAAAAACCCATATTCGATTAACAATTAAAAAAAAAAAAAATCCAGCCGACCCGATTGTCACATGAATCCCAGCGACACAATCGCTTAATTATGATCCAATGAAATCACTCATGCATAAAATTATAAATAGGAGGGGGGCAACCCTCTCCAAAATTGTCAAGGCCTCATCCACTTTCTTGCTAGTGCATCATAATGCCAAGGACCAAGTTGATCAGCTACAGTGTACGTCTACACTCTTGTCAATGAGCGCATCGATCTCCTTCGTCCTAAGATTCTACTCAAACTCAAAGAAAGACAAACGTTAAATTCTTAGATCACGAAAGGAGCACCAAAAAAAATTTCAAATTGGGGAAAAGGTATTCCCAATTCACAAATGGCATCATCCCTTGTAATAAGAAAGGAAGGAGAAATTTTATTGGCATTATTTGCTGTGAAAGAATAAAACCAAGCAAAACAAGAAATGGAGTAATGAATTTTGTTAATTTTCTGTTTGACTGCTTATAATTGGACTGCTAGATCTAGTTGCTAGCATAGGCAATTTTTGAGCTTTCAAGTTTAATGTTGGTGCAAATCTGCATGCAACTCCAAATGCTTAGCAACAACTCTAGTTACCACTCAAACACCCAAGAATAACAAAGAGAAAGCGTATACATGATTAATGTATTTTGTCATGAGGTAGTAGCAGGCTACTCCTTATTAGAGCATTGAGAGATGCCAAGCATCAAAACTAGAAGGGAAACCCCAAGAACCAGTCCAATAATGGTGTCCCCGAAGACCAAAAACTCTCATTGAGGTAGTCTTGTCATTAAACCAATGTCTTGTTCCCTTAGTGCCCCTACGATCCAGTGCCCATTCCTCTCACGTGCAGACCCTGGAGGACTCGGGAAGAGCTGGAACAAGGTGTTCACAGAAATGGCAAAGGGTATAAGTTTGCAGGGTCCCGAAGTGCCACATTTGATAAGCTTTGCCCATTTATAGTAACAGACATTTGCAGGTGGTGCCGCGAATGGGATTTTCAGTTTCGGGGTTACAATTTGATGGGCACTTACAGCAACCCCCATTTGGATTGGAAAATGCCCATGACAAATATTCTGTGTTATTAAGAAACGCCCATGGGTCTTCAAAAATCTCAGATATATCACTAAATCACTAATAAAAGTCTAATTTTTTCCTCTGGTTTCCTAGAAAAAGAAAAAAAGAAAAAGAATGCACCGATATATTTTTATCGTTAAAGTGTGTCTTTGTTGTGGTTGGGGTGGGGGTGGGAAGGGGTTGTTATGAGTTCCAGGGCATATTATGTGTTCTGTTCTAAAATAATTGAACGAACTATACTAATGAAGCTCCTTTGGTCCTTTGTTAATAACCTACGGGCATGAAACACAAGATCGCTTGAGGGTTCATATAACTGATGCAGAAAATGAAAGATGGGAAATCCAATACAACTTGCTCCCAAGGGAGCAACCCCCAGCTTCAGGGAGCTCCTATGGAAAATCTTCAAGCAGTCCCTTCACAGCATCAGAGCATGCGGGTGATGAATTAGTCTACAGTTACATAGCGGACCCATTTGCGTTTGCAGTGAGGAGAAAATCCAATGGGCAAACTCTCTTTAATTCAAGCTATGGGTCTATGGTCTTCAAGGACCAATACCTTGAGATTTCCACTCATTTGCCGGAGAGCGCTGCACTTTATGGTCTTGGTGAAAACACCCAGCCTGGTGGGATCCGGCTGCAGCCGAATGAACCCTACGCCCTCTACACGGCTGATATATCGGCCATTAATCTTAATACTGACCTCTATGGATCTCAAAATACAACACTAAATTCGATAAATCCATCAAAACAATCAGCGAAAATGAGAAATCTCCGATCAATCAGAGATCCTGGCTCTAAATCTCTTCCTATTACGGATTAAACTGAAAAAGGAACTATGAAATCGTTCGAGGCCAGATCTATGAGAGAAGTAGTCCAAGACCGAGAACAGCAGCAGCAGGAGGAGCACTTTGGAAGAGAGAAAATACCTCCAATAATAAACATCTAACCTTCACACTGGCCACCGGATACAAAGCGCACACCGGCCGCTAGAGAGAGGGGGCGTTCGCTTAGAAACGACTGTCCGCGATGAGGTGGAGAGAAGGAGGGTCTGAAGTGTCCGAAGGCTTGGGAAAGCCCAATCTGGCAGCGTAGCGAGGGCTCGAGGAGGAGGCCGGGGCTCGCGGACGCGAGAGGCGGCCGAGGGGCTCGGGACCCGGCTAACGGGAGATTAAGGAGGCGGCCGGCGGCTTGGGGAAGCCAAATCCGGTGGCGTGGTGGGGGAATAAGGGGTTCGGAGGTGGGGTAAAAAGCGGGGCGACGGGGGAAGATGGACAGTGCCGGCATGCGACCGATAATGGGTGATGTTGTAAATGATTAAAAAAAAAATACCGAGCAACCAACGCGTAAATAAAAAAATATTTTATTGATAAAAATTTTTTCTCGATAAATCTCCGGTACGCAGCAATAGATGATTATTTATCGATGATTATTTTTAATAATAATAAAAAAATATTAACTAAAAAAAAATTTCCTATTGAGTCCTCAGCAATTTCTCACTAATTTTAATATAAAAATTTTATTTTCATAAGTAAGAATTTTAATAAAATTTTATCAAAAAAATAGTTTCCTCGATGAGTCCTCGTTATTTTTATCCCTTAGTAATTTTTTCAATTAAATATTAATTTTTAATAATATAATAAATATTAAATTTATTTTTTTTATTATTTAAAATAAAATATCGATAACTAAAAATATAAAAATAATTAATATTAAATTTTTTTTAAAGCTTGTAATAATTTTTTTTAAAAATAAATCCAATCAAAATATAATATACTATATTAATTGCTTCTATCTAAAATATATTGAAAGATTGCTTTCATACAGTATTGTATGAATTTTATTTTCTAAAATTTTATTATTTTTTTTTATTATTCTATTTTATTAAAGTATTTTAGATATTAAAAAATTATATTTAACTTTTTTTTCATTACAAAAATTTTTAAATTAGTTTCATGATTACTCCTAATGTAAATCATAGTTGAATTCTTTTCATTTGGAATTCTTCAATAAAATTTTAAAAATATAAAAAAAAAATTATTTTTTTAGTCAAAAATAAAATTCAATTAAAACAAAAAATCATCAATCAGATCTAGAATTTCAAGACTAGATCTTAAAACTTTTTCAAGATCTAGACAACGAAAGATAGAAATTAATCAAAATTAATTCATAAAATCAGAGAATTCCTAGATCTAAGATCTTATTATATGATTATAGCATGAGATTAAATAAAAAATTAAAAACATAAGAAGAAAAAATAAGTTGATCATATCAACATGCATCTATACTACATCTAGTGCAGGTATATAATAATAGATCAGATCCATATTAACTATGTAAGTTAGACATTCTAATTTGTTGATCTAGACTTGAGGATGAAGCTCTGAACTGCACACACATCCGACCTCTAAGAAATGTCCACATAAGCCCATGAATCTCGATCAAAAGTTCAATTCTCAAAAATCAGCATAGTATGCTAGTACTGTACTGATCCTTCTTCGACAGTTGATTCGGTGCTTCCTTCTTTAAGATTTGGGCACTCCAAAAAAAGAAAGAAGAAGAGAGACTTTAAATCCTAGACAACTCTCAAATATCTCTGACAAGGAGGAAGAAAAGGGAAGAACAAAGGAACCCTAGAAGAAGACCCTCTTCTTCTCTATTCTCTCACTTGGACACCTAGATTGGTATCTATAAAATCCCCATGCTCCAAGAGTTTCTAACTCTAATTTTTGCACGCCCAGTAGCCCTCTCTAATGTCTAGATTATATCAGAAAGTCAGCCTAAAAGGAGCCTCTCATATAGAGATATGGAGGAGTCTTTGTCTAAATCAAATACCTAGACAAGGCAAGTCCAAAATAGGCAACTAGTTGGGGCGCTTAACACTTGCACACCCCCTCCCTTTTTTCATACATAGACCAGCAACAAATGCCATGCAAACATTCTTGTTTTCCACTGAAAATAACAAGAAAAAAATTAGAGAGTGGGTGGCACACATGGAAAGGTGTTTTGGTTTGTTGGAATTCTATCATATAGAATTCAAAACCACAACAACTTACCTTCTATTAACTAGATCTACAACAAATCTTCATATAAGAAAGAGAGAGAGAGGGAGAGGGTGGGCATGCGTGAAGATCAGGGAGGGAGTGTTTTCATGCCAAAATCCAAGAGAGAGGGGCATGGGGGCATGGGGTATATGTGGCACAAGGATATGAATCCTAGTCTTACTAGGATTCCATATTTGACTTGAATCAAATATAGTTTCTCAAACCAAATTAAATCAGAAGCAAATCAATCCAATTAAATAAAATCCTAATCCAATTAAGAATCTAATTAAATCATATTAAATTAGATTTAAATATAATTTAATTTTTAATCAAACTAGAACTTTGGTTGATCCAAGTTCTAATTGAACTGAGATTAGTTCTTTTTTGCAATTGACTTATCCAATAAACCATTTGGACTTGATCCAATCAAGTTCAAATCAAATCTAATTAAATCATATTTAATTAGACTTAATCTTAGTCCTCTAGCTTAATCAAATTAAGGCAATTATCGATCCAATTACTAATTGATCCTTCTACAATATTTATACTAAGTTAAACATCAATCGTGTTGATTGTTTAATCCTAGAACGATTCTTAATCATTGATCAACTATCCGATCAGATCGTAAACTCTTATATGTGTGACTCCATAGGTCCAAAACCTAAGTCGGTAGTATATAAATAAATTTTGTACCAATCGAAGTGATCATCTAGCAATGGTATCCGATGGCCAAATAGGTCGAATGTATAGAATAACATCCTTAGAATCCATATGGATATAGTTTTCATATAATTCATCTCTTTGACAAAAATGCTCGTAGGATATCTTAGAGTTCAACTATCAACTCTGATTAGGCTGTCCACATTATATTTCAAAATACCAAATCCATCTTATAGATTATCTTGATCAAAATTTTGCTATATTGAAATACAGTGATGCATTCTTCTCCAACTCTTAGAGTAGTCAATCCTATCTTGATCATACACTAACTTCGTAAGTACTTGACTATGCCCAGAAGCCTTCCGTTATTGAATTAAAAATTTAGTTAGTTCGGTACCAAAGCACAGTAAGTTGCTTACAAACTACTGAGATGATCTCAAATCTAAGAAACACTTATATCTATATTCCATCAGAGATATTTTCGATAGTAGAATGCTCTAGAGTTAGTCAGATTCAATAATGATGTACCCTTATATCTTATATGTATGCCATATCAGTATCTCCATACTCCTTGATTAAGAGAACAATCAACCTATATGGCATACAACAATCTCTGCTCGATAGACACTGTCATCCTTATTAATAGTCTATCATTTGATCATGAATAGTTTTAAGGACTAATCAATAAATTCTCTCTTTATCGAAATAAGATAGTCCTAAGGACTTTATCACAACAATGAAGTTCGTTAGAAGATGTAATTTATGATAAAAAAGCTAAAATATTATTTTATTTATTAATAAATTAATTATAATTATAATATAGCTCAATCGTCAATAGACTGATGATTGAATTTGGGACATATTTTCTACAGTCACCATGGCCGTTCGATCATAAGAGAAAGAAGGATTTAAAGACCTCTTTTTTCATTCGATGGGATGCTTTTATGGCATGTAGGGGTGTCGCTTATGATGATCCTCATGAAGAAGAACAATGAAAAGATGAACTTACTTTCTATAAAACCCTAGATCCAAAAATCCTAGGATCTACCTTATGATGCATGTAAAATTATTTAGATTATGAAAATTATTTTCATATCTAAACTAAAATTTTATGGTATGCACATAAATGCATGTCATATTACACTTAATTAAGAATTAAGATATAAAATTGATCAGATCTAAAAATTATAAATTGAAGATCTAAGACAATTTCATAAAATATGGGTTCAGGATGTGAGTAGCTTAATTGGTCTAGTATGAGTGGTTAATCAAATCAAATCAAGTGTCGGTTAGGATGGGATCAAGAGTGCTCTAGACTAGCCCAAATAGTTGTAAGTTTGATCAGATCGATTAACAGCTATATATTATCAATCAACTAAAGATTTAATTTGGCTTAGTAGTTTGAGCCTAGATTGTAGGTTAAGCTGATCAATTCTAAATTGACCAATTGGTGTTTAAGATAAGTTTGATAGTTTCGATCAATGGTCATTAGTTGGTAGCAACTCGCATAGATTGAGTCTACAGTAAGTTAATGGCATATCCCTCCCACTGATCTTACTTACCTGACCAATTTGATCGATTAAGTTTTGAATTGGGTTACCAATAATTTAAGCTAGCCCATGCCACTAGGTTAGTCATAACCGTTATTACTAATTAAGGATAAGACCTAAATCAAATCTTTCTATAAAATATTAAGTCTTGTGGTCTTCCATCATTGTAGTTGTGTAGGCCCTTTCCGGAGTTAATTATTCTCAGCTAAATACAGTGGTTCAATTACATTAGAAAGATGCAATCACACTATTAGGCATGAGATGCTATGGGATGGAGAAGGGATTGGGCTCAATATTTTGGATATGGCAAGGATCTCAATCATGACTCTATTTCATGCAAATAGTTAGTCTGATTTAATAAAAGAGTGGAGCAATATTTTGGACATGGTGAGCTTCATGAATTAGAGACTGGGTTGGCTGCGACATATTTGAAAAAATATCAAATAAGAGTTATCCACTCATCGGTTGACTCATCACCAATAACTGTTAGGTGAGGTGGTGAGCCAATCGATGAGACCACAGCACTCACTAAAAATTTTTGATTATGGAGGTTTTTGTATCTCTACCGAGGGAGTGTAAGATATCCAAAAAAATAGTGGTAGCCCAATTTTATTTTTAAAATAAAATTTTTAAAGCAAATTGGTTAAGTTAATTATAAAGTCTAACTAAAAATTTTGACTCTCTATAGAAACTATGTCTGCTTCAAACCCCCTAGCTAGAATCCTAGAAACCAATAGGTTGACTGGACCAAATTTTAAGGATTGATTTCGAAACTTGAAAATTATTTTAAGTTCTAAGAAATTGGCCAATGTCCTTGACCAAGACCTTCCCTCTCTTCCAGCTTTTCCAACCACTGATCAGAAAGCATCTCATGAGAAGTGGTTGGACGATGATAATAAGGTTAGGTGCTATATCTTGGCATCAATGTCTAACGAATTACAGTACGAACATGAGAACATGAAGACTGTCAGGCAAATGCTGGCTCATCTGCAAGAGTTGTATGGTGAATAGAGCCGCGCAGCTTGCTAGGAAGTGTCCAGACAACTCTTCAAAGCATAGATGCATAATGGGCAGTCGATCCATGATCACTATTTGACAATAATCAAGGACCTATAAGAGCTTGAGAAGCTTGGGATATCCATGGATAAGGACTTGTAGATTGATCTCATTTTGTAATCCTTGACTGATTCATATAGGTAGTTTATAGTAAACTTTCATATGAATAAGATCCAGTGCACCATGACCGAGTTTATGAACATGCTGGTCACTACTAAGAAAATCTTGAAGAGTCAAGGGGCTCTGTACTGGCTGTTAAGCGGACTTCTTCCAAAAAAAAATCTTCTAGGAAGAAGAAAAAGTTCATAAAGAAACAAAAAGTAGAGGACAAGAAGAAGGATAAGAAGAAGACCGTCAAAAAAGAAAAGTGTTTTCACTGCAATTCTAATGGCTATTAGAAGCAAAACTCCTAGCTTACCTAGCGACATTAAAGAATAAGAGAGAAAGTGAAGTTTCTAGAGGTATGCTCATCATAGAAACAAATCTAACAATTTTTTTGCATCCAATTGGATGCTTGACTCTGAATCTAGTGCTTATTTATGCACTTCTTTGCAGGGTCTTGAGGATAGTAGGAGGTTGAGAGATGGCAACATGAACCTACATATCGAGAATAGAGCAAAGATTGCTGCTGTAATCATGAGAGCATACCCTCTATGATTATCCTCTGAAAATATTTTATTTCTTAAAGACTATTATTTTGTATCTGCTATGAGTAGAAATCTAATTTCTATCTCTTGATTGATGCAAGAAGATTATGTAATTAGTTTTTGTTGGGGGTAAAATAACCCCGTCGAAGTCCTTGAGTGCCAACCTCCATTCTGAAAGAATTCACTAAACTCTCCAACAACAAGTCCATACCGTGGAGCTTGTTGAAGGCACATTGAAACCCGGCCAGACGATCTTGAATAGTAAAAAAGAATTATTATTTAATTAACCTTGCTTCTTAACTTAGAATGAATGATAGGACCAAAGTTCCATCCTCTCGATCTTGATTGGTGACGAGCTTTGAAGATGGTTGAAGTTTTGTATCGTGAACAACGTGCTCTTTTCAGTCGAATTTCTTATGGATGAACTCCTCCAGTCGTGCTCCTTCTGGATGAACTCCTCCAGTCATGCTCCTCCTAGCAGCGCTCTTTCTAGTCGAATTTCTTCTGGATGAAATCCTCTAGTCATGCTCCTTTCAGACGAACTCTTCTAATCGCACTCCTCCCAGTAGCGTTCTTCCAATCAAATTCCTTCTAGATGAACTCCTCCAGTCACGCTTCTTCTGGATGAACTCGTCTAATCGTGCTCCTTTCGAACACACTTCTTCTAGTCATATTTCTTTTGGACGAACTCCTCTAGTCGTGCTCCTCTCAGCAGTGCTCTTTTCAGTAGAATTTTTTTGGATGAACTTTTCCAATCGCGCTCCTTCCAGACGAACTCCTCCAGTCGTGCTCCTTCCAGGCCAACTCCTTCAATCGCACTCCTCCCAGTAGTGCTCCTTCTAGTCAAATTTCTTTCAGACGAACTTTTCCTATCATGCTCCTTCCAGCAGCGCTCCTTTCAGAAAGACTTCTTTCGGATGCACTACTTTCAGTCGTGCTTCCTTCGGTCGAGGTCCTTCCATTTGAATATTTTTCAAGATTGACTTCTTCCAGTCGATCATGGACCTACTTAGTCCCTGCTACACCCGTCAGCTGGGGCCATCCAAAAGAACCTCATCAAATCATTAATTCATAATAATTGCTCCATGAAGGATGAAGTGTAGAACTTTAAATATCAATTTATGAGGCACCTACTTGCACGCGGCCTAAGAGGCTTCCGAACTTCTTAAAGCCATTAGATATTATCCTCAACTGACCTCGGTCGTCATAAGTCCACTGCATATACCAAAGTCTCCAACCTATATCCAAACTCCAATAAAGAGATCTCCACTACCTACGAGTCGCAATAAATGATAACTCATCCTCCGTAACAAACTTCACATAGCCTAAGCAGTCCACTACCAGATGGTTATGGCTGTCACCATCAGTTTGTTACATGCTCCATCTATAAAAAGGATCCTCCAGATATATTTTTTTGTAAGCTCTCTTCTCTTCCGTTACTCTGCTTCTCTATTTTCCTGAGTACTCTATTTCAGTTGGCCAAAAAATTGACTTGAGCATTGGAGGATCCTGCCGGAGCCACCTACCTCTGGTTAGAATTTTATTTTGTAGGTCCAATCGGTGGCTTCATCTTTTCAACTCTAGCTACCTCCAGTGTCCTCATAGATTTCTACACCAATAGTTTCTATAAGGACCATTATGATATTTATTTTGAAAATAATAAAGTTAGTAGTGGTTTTCTTATAAATGGTCTCTTTTAGTTACATGTAGATGTTTCTATGCATTATGTCGAGCAAAATATAAATGCCATAGGCTCTAAATAACCTCGAGATAGTATAAATAAAAAGTACTTATGGCACCTAAGGCTAGGTCACATTAGAGAAGATAGGATTAATAGATTGAAGAAAATCGAACTAATGGGTCTGTTGACTTTTGAGTCATATTCGATCTATGAATCATGCCTTTAAGAAAAAATGACCAAGCTATCCTTTATGGGATATGGGGAAAGGACCATAGAGTTACTTGCTCTAGTGCATTTAGATATTTGTGGCCCATTTAATGTGCCAGCCAGAGGAGATTTTCTCTACTTCATTATCTTTACCAATGATTTTTCTCGGTATGGATATGTGTACCTCATGCATCACAAGTCTGAGATCTTTGAAAAGTTCAAAGAATTCAGATATTAAGTAAAAAAATAGATCAAATTTTTTTAAAAAATTTTTTGATCAGATTAAGAAGGTGAATACCTTAGTAGAAAATTTTGGACTATCTTAAGAAATATAGCATAGTCTCATAGTGGACTTTGCTTGGAATACCTCAACTTAATGGGATTTTAGAATGGAGAAATTGGATTGGACCTTATTAGATATGATTTATTCCATGATGTGCTTCACCGACCTTCTCGTCTATCTTTGGGGATATAGCCTTTTGACGACAGTCTATGTACTGAATAGGATTTCTTCTAAGATCATTTTTATCATACCATATGAGATGTGGTATGATAAGAAATCGAGTTTGAGTCATCTTAAGATTTGGGATTATCCGATGCATATCAAAAAATAATAGGCAAACAAGGTAGAATCTGGGTTCCTTAGAGCTCATTTTATTGGATATCCTAAGAAGTCTTTAGGATATTATTTTTATCTACTAGAAGACCATAATGTGATTATGAGTCGACATGTAGTCTTTCTTGAAAAATAGTTTATTCAAGATGGAGGCATGAAAAGATAGATTAGGCTCAAGGAGAAAATCTCTGAAAAGCAACGAGTCTTAGCACCTGAGGAACCAGTTCAGTCTGAGTCAATCCACACACTTTCTCCTCCACCTCGTAAGTCTAATAGGATTTTTCATCTTCCTGAGAGATACTTAGGTATTATCTTAGAGGATGTAGAGAAAATGTTCCTCACAGGAAATGAGGTACATGAAGATGACCCCAAAATCTATAATGAGGTAATATCAGATATTAACTTCGAAAAATTATTAGAGGCAATAAAGTTAGAAATTGACTTAATTACTTAAACCAAGTATGGACCTTGGTAGATCCACCTGAAGGTATTATACATATTGGGTGTAAATGGATCTTTAAGAAAGAGATTGGTGTTGATGAGAATATAGAGACATTCAAAGCTAGGCTTGTGGCAAAAAGGTATAGTCAGCATGAAGGCATTGACTATCATGATACTTTCTCACCTATATCTATGCTTAAATCCATTCGCACACTGCTTGTCATTATAGCATATTTTGATTATGAAATATGGCAAATGGATGTAAAAATGATATTCTAGAATAAATATCTTGAGGAAGATATCTATATGGAATAGTTACTTGATTTCACTTTCAGTGATAGTGATCACAATGTTTGCAAACTGCAAAGGTCCATTTATGGACTTAAGCAAGCATCTCAGAGCTAGAATGCTTATTTCAACGATGTAATCAAATTATTTAATTTTATCAAGAATGAGGAGGAGCCATGTATCTTCAAAAAGGTCAGTGGGAGTGCTATTATTTTTCTCATATTATATATGGATGATATCCTCCAGATTGAAAATGATATTTTTATGCTGACCTTGATCAAAGTTTGGTTATCTAAGGAGTTTTTTTATGAATGACCTAGGTGAGGCATCCTTTATATTAGGGATCAAGGTCTCTAGAAATAAATCGAGAAGGATACTAGGATTATCACAGAAGATGTACATTGAGAAGGTGCTAAAAAGGTTCAGCATAGAGAACTCCAAGAGGGGTCTTGTATCCTTCAGACATAGTATTATCTCTCCAAGAAAATGTGTTCCAACACACCAGAAGAAATTGAACGCATGAGCAAGATTCCTTATACCTCAGTCATAGAAAGTCTCATGTATGTCATGCTTTGTACACGACTTGATATTATTCATGCTATGAGTATCACAAGCAGATATCAGTCAAATCCAGACGAAGAACATTGAATTTTTGTGAAATGTATCATTAAGTTCTTGAGGACTAAGGATATGTTTTTGATTTTTGAAAATGGAGAACTCTAAGTGCAAAGGTATATGGATTTAGACTTCATGTTTGATACTGATGATCAAAAGTCAACATCAAGAAGCATATTCTTGTACAATGATGGTACTATAAGCTGAAAGAGTTTCAAGTAGATTGTGATTGTAGACTCTATCATGAAAGTAGAATATATTACCATGTTGGAAGCTGCAAAGGAGGCATTTTGGTTTAAAAAATTTATTGTGGAGCTAGGAGTGATGCCATCTAATACCATCCCTCTCTAGCTACTATGACAATAACGATACCATAGCTCAAGCTAAGGAGCCAAGATCTCATTAAAAGCCCAAACATATCGAGCGGCGGTTTCACCTCATCCATGAGCACCTCAAGAAGGGATATATCAAGGTAAAGAGAATTGACACCATGGACAACATGGCTGACCTACTGATAAAGTCAGTAAGTTAGCAAAAGACTGAAACCCACTTTGAGAGGATGGGATTTAGATTTGTAGTCAATTGGCTTTAAGTCAAGTGGGAGTTTGTTAGATGTATGCCCTAGAAGTCTGATTGACCAATACTTATAAAACTTTCTAAGGATATATTTTATAATATTTAACTTATTAATAAAATTTAGATTATTATCATTTATATTTGTGTTTTAATTATGTTTGTGAATCATCATTTAGGTTAATAGGTTTGATAATACATATTCTCAAGAGTTGAGAATTTGAGATATGTATTATTATAATTAACTTATAAACTACTTTCGATTGTAGGATCATCAAGAGGATGATGATCGATTTGGAAGATTGGCATATGATTATTTTTTTTGGATAAATGAGTCTTAAATCTACGATGTAGAGACATTGGAGGAAAAGTATAGGTGTTTGTTAAGAATAAGGGTACCAAGTATGATCAATTTCAAGCAGTTATAAGAAAGTCTACTTTCTCATCAATGACATGCTCAATTATATAGTTGTGCGTCTAGTTCTCTGATTTGAGGTGCATGGACATTTCATCTTGAGGGTGCTATAGTTTGACAATACCATAACTTGGTCTCCTAGCCATATGAAATCTTGAGGTATATGTTGGCTGTAGTATGTTCATTGTAGGAATTATATTACACCAAGATGGGATCTATCAACCACGGTAGAGAAGTAGTCCTATGAAGATCATGAGACTAAATCTTAAAGCCTATGGCCATGATAGTGTGGAAGGTAGAAAGGAGTTTCTATTAGGTTTCACATCAGACTCAAATTGATTGATTTTATTGTATGATAGGTATAAGGTTTGACAAGTTAATCTTAATCTCGGTCCTGTCGGAGCTCATGATAGAAGAATCAAATCACATGATAACTACACCTAAAGATTCTTTTTTAGTTCTGATGGATTGTCACTACATACTGCTAGGTGTCACTGATAGATTATGGGATCAATTAGAATTATCTTGATTATCGATAATTCTAATTGGATAAATTGAAAAGAGTTTCGATAATGTCGATATAGAGATCACGACATATCTCATTACCATATAGAATTGAACCTATGAGATCACACAATCAAGAGTTTTAGTCTTGGATGTTTCAATTGAACTCATACAATCTGATTGGATTAGGATTTGATCCTATTGGGTTCAAGAAAATCATGCTAGCACATGATTGAATCCAATTTCTCCTACTTTGGGTTCCCTATTGGATAAGGCTTAGCCAAATTAGATTTGGTTTGAAGGGATACCAAGAGTTGGTATACCTTGGATCTCTTGGAATGGATAAGGATGAGCGGTGCAAAGTTTGGGCTGCCCCCCTCCTTTCTCTTTTTCTTTTGTGCGCAAGAATTAGGGGCACAAGCCCCCTTATTTTTCTCAAGAGGTGTGCGCCATCTGAGAAAGAGAGAGTTTGCATGCCCCTTGGTTTTCTTCTAGGCATGCACCTCTTGAGGATAAGAATCTAATTGAATTTGAATAGAATTTAAATTTAATAGGATAAGGAAGATGTTGTTTGGATTTAGAATTCAAACAAAGGAAGGAGAACATGGGATGCCAACCATCCTTATCTAGATAAGGGTGGTGCATGCCCCATCTAATTTTTGTTTGACAAAAATGCATGAAAAATAGAGGAGGGCTCCACATCTTCTAGGAGTCCTTTTGCTTCAAGTCATTTGATCCGGTTAATGACTTAAAGCCTAAGGACTCTTAGTTTCCTGTTTCTACAAATAGGAACCTACCAAATAGTTTGGCATCGAAGTTTTAGAAACTACCAAACCCCTACTACCTCTCTTCCATACCTCCTCCCTCTCCTCTTCACTTCCTCTCTCCCATGCCCAAAGGAGTTGGGCTAATCTTATTCAAAGTACTCAAAGGATTGGGTGCTGTCTGTGTCAAGGAAGAAGAAGAAAGCGATCAAGTATTGATTTAGTCCATGCCGGTGATCAGATCAAAGGCAGATCCTGGAGGATTCAGATCCAACTTGTTGAAGATGGATCTAAGCCAGAAAAGTCATCCAGGTTTGAGCCCGAGTAGATACTTGTAGCGGCTAGGCATGTGCACGGCTCAACAGTAAATCTTGATCAAACCACGATCATCGGATTGCAAAGATCATCTACCCATGCAAGATGATGTGATCACCCTTTGTGTACATGTTTGTATGCTCCTTTTTTATTTAGATTTATGAACTATGTGCTGGATTGGATTCAAAAGTTTTTGAATTTCACTGCATTTGATTCGAACCAATCCAGCGTGATGTATCGTTCCTTCATCATTTAATCCTAAAGATATGGACTTTAGTCTAAAGACTCTTCTGCAATTTTATACGAATTGATAACCTCTACCTTCAATTTGAGAAATTATATTAATTTCTTAATGGATATTAGAATCTACATAGACTGCATGCAAGCCCAACTTTGGCTGACCAACTCATGTGCATTTATGGGTAGATTCTTAACCAATTATTTCTCTAAATAATTTTTAGTAATTAATTTTGCCCTAGATTTCTTTTCAGTAGACTTTGACTTCTATTGAAAGATTTGGTTCAGTCCAACCATTAATATGACTACACTCAATGCATCTAACTAATGAATGATCAAGCCCGATTTTGACCGACCAACCAACCACCTATTGAAGAGATATGACTAAATTATTATATTATGAATGATAATTCTAATAGCAGATAAGCACCAGACTTTTGGGCCTTCAATGATTATCAGACTAATGGACTCATTACCATCCAACTTAGTGGAAGGCTACGAATTTGTTATCTCCATAACATATTCATTTTATAGATCTAATAATTTTAGAAGATTTTATTATTTATTTAAGAGGAGAAGAAAAAAGGTTAATCAGAATCAATAATCCTCTCACTGACTTCATAAAGTTATGAAAAAAGGATTAATGATAAAGCTAGTTCAGGGATACCTAAATCAGTCACACTGATCAATCTTAGTGACATGGGTCAACTCAAATTATTAGATGATTTAGTCAAAATATAATCTACCATGTTGGCTAAGTGAGTGAGATCGGTGGGAGGGATATGCCATTAACTCGCCATAGACTCAATCTAGGTGAGTAGCTCCCAATTAATGACCATCGATCAAGACTGCTATTGGGGGTAAAATAGCTCCCGCCAAAATCTAGTAAAGTCTAATCTTGGTAAAATGCCATCTGGATTCACAATATTTAAGTCCAAAGTTTAATCAAGTTGACCCTCTGATCTAGGAAAGTTTTAGGAGATCGGCCCCCAAATTTCACTGAGCTCAGAGCTTCAACTAAAGGCGGCTCATCTCGAAAATGTTAACAACTTCTACTGATGTCCAATCTTATGTGTTAGCCAAGCTCCTCTACTCCAACTCTCCAACTCTATCCTATTGACAGTAGATCTTGTCAAGATTATACCATGGATCTCAGCCAGATAAACTTGAGCCAGTAAAAGAAACTCATCATCTGCTTGGCTCCAATTTTTAGTCTGGGATAAGCAACAACTACTTCACAAGCATTAAACCTTAGCATTCTCTGATCCTAACTTTGGGCCGACTTTAGGCACTGGTCGAACTTCATCAAAGTAATTAAAGTAGCTTAGCTGCAGTCTTAATTAAGGAATTCATTATTTCTTTCTGATCTTAAACCCTCCAGACCGAAGTGCTAGTGTTCGTCATCATCCAACCTTGAAGATAATCGAGCTTTCAAAAGCAGTTGAAATAGTCCTATTGAGGTTTAAATCTAGAGCCTGACCTACAAACTCGTCACTCTCGATCCAAAAGCGGACCTTCAAGTTCGATTCATCTGATCCTAAGCCCCAATAGCTTAACTTCAGGACAAACGACTCGTGATCAAGCTCAGAAGCATCTGACCTTCTGTCCAAACTTCAGTAAATAATATCCGACTGTCAGCAAGTCACAATAAATGATAGCCCATTCTTCGTAATAAATTTTGAGCGGTCTGAATGTCCTACTGATATTCCATTGCGGCTGTCACTATCAATTTATTACTGATAAATAGGATCTTCCATATACGTCTCCTTCTTTAAGTTTTCTTTTTATCCTTAATCTTCTAAGTACTCTATTCTTATTGGTCAGAATACTAACTTGACCATTTGAGGATCCATGCCGGAGCTACCTCCGGTCAGGACTTTATCTTATAAGTTTTCTTGGCGAGATCTTGAATCCCACCTCCAGCAATCTCCAGCGGTTGTCCGTTTTCTACACCAACAACTGTCTATCTTAGACATCAATTGGTTAATTAGTTTCAATTTGATCAACCTAATAATTTGGGTTTGGCTACTTAGCCATAATTAGGTCTATTTGGTAAATCAAAATAATGGACTCGATCAACTATAACTATTGAATTGATCTAAAGAGAAGAGTTGACCTAATTAGAATCAACTATTTATTTAGATTTGATCAATTATTCCAATCAGTCCATTATTTATATGATTTCTAATCCTAGGTCTAATCCAATTATTAGGATCTGATCCAAGCTAACACATTAACTCAAGATTTATGAAATATGGCCTTAGATCTTAGAGTTTCAAATCTAGATCTTTTAATTTCAAATTAAATATGTGAAATGTGTGTTTCAATTTGTAAAATTATTTTACAAGGGTTTTATGTGAAGCATACATATAATTTCAGATCTTTAAGACTAATTTTTAGATCATGATTTAATAATTAAACATGAATTAATCTGATCTAAATTGTATATATGCATCACATAAATCATGGAATCTTTTAGATCACTATTTATTGCATCATATGCATCACATAATCATGATCATATCATTTCTAATTTCATTAGAACATAGCATCATACATTTATTTCAGATTTGAACCTCTAATTATACAGTATAAAAGAATGATTCAGATTTAGAATTATACCAAAAATCTATTAAAAAATTCATATGAACATATAGGAAAAATTTTGCACAAAATTTTGGTTAAACCTGTTTTGGTGTTGTGCAGATTCTTGTTTAAAATCAGATCTGAAAATCTGTCAAAATAGATTTGTTTTAGATCTTGATTAAAGTTAACTACCAACCTAAAACATCTTCAAAAGGTTTTGTTAAAACTAATTTAAAACAGATTATAATCGGGTTATTATTTCAACAAAAAATCTGCATAAGAAAATTCTGTTATAACAAACTTATAACAAATAATTTCAACCATTGATTCCTTTCTTGAAATTTCTGATTAAAACCAAAATAAAAAAATCATATTAATAGGTTTAAATTAGATTTTAATGTCTAACATAAAATTTTAGGATTACAACTATGATGTAAACCCTGTAGAACAATTCTATGCATCATATGTTCAAAACCTGGCTCTAATACTAATTGAAAGGAAAGATCCGATTTAGAACCATATTCCCAAGCTCTGGGAGAATAGATTCAGGTTTAAAATAAAATTTTAAATATCAAAATACCTATGATGCATAGCAGATACTGAGGGTTTCTTGAATTTGATGCCTTGCAAGACCTAAAAGCACAAGTCCTCTATTTCGCGCGCATGCCAAGAACTGTAGGAAAGATAGATGATCTTTGAGACTTTGCACTTTCTAAAGGATAGGAAGAAGAGGAAGAAGATGTGATGGCACCTCTTAGGATTTCCTGGATGAACCTTCACACCAAGGAAGAAGACTTGGAGGATCTCCATGCCAAAAGAAGAAGGACAACTCTTTCTTCTTTCACTTTGCCGCACACCCTCTCTTGATCTCTCTTGTTTTGTTGCACAAAAGCCAAGATCATCTAGATGCGGCGGCCAAGACTCCCTCCCTTTATATAGGTGATGCCTCCTAGGTATAGACCAAACCTAAATTGATTAGGACTCTTAATCCTAATCTTTATCCAAGAGGATTCCTTCATGAAGAAGGATTGGTGCCACCTAGTGGTGCCCTCTCTATCTCATGCACGCACACAAGAGAGGGGTGCAAAAACCAATGCCCCCTCCTCTTGGTCGGCCACATGGAGAGAATGTCCCTAGGCTTTGGTTTTCTTTAGATCTGATCCAAATGAAGTTTGATTTGAATCCAATTCAAACTAGATTTAAACCAATTTCAAATAGATTGTTAACCCTAATCTAATTAGGATTCAGGTCCTAGTTTGACTTAGATTTCTAAACTGATTAAGCCCAATTAAATCAAGTTTAGTTAAATTAGATCTAATCTAAAATAATTAGCACTTGAATTTATTTTCTCATGAATCCCTTGGATCACTGATTCGATCATAATCATCCTTGGAATTAAATCTACTCCATATATCTAGTGCTAGCTAAACATAGTCAAATGTTTAATTCTATATGACCTCTAACTTAATTCTCAATTAAGCTAATCTATTTGTTCAATTAAGTCACGTACTTTCAAATTGAATAATTAAACTATAGGTCAATTCTTTTCTACGTTACATGCTTAGTGCGTGACTCCAAAGGTTTGGATACTAAGTCGGTAGCATACTAATCGAAGTTATCATCTAGCAATGGTTTCCAATATTTGGATAGGTTGAATATTCGTAAAGCAATATTCAAGAACCTCGATGTATGGTTACTACATGATTCATCACCTTGACCTCTAATGCTCAGGATGACTTAGGATTTGCCGTCAACCCTAAATGAGTCATCCACATTATATTTCAACCTTTCAAATCCATCACACCATTATCCTGGCTAAGGTTTTACTTTATTAAAATTTTGTGATACATTATCTCTAGTAGTTTGGAGGGGTTAATCCTATCTCGACTCACAGTGAATTAAAGATCTAAGACACCTTCATAATACATGGGTTTAGGGTGTGGGTAGCTTGATTAGGTCTAGCTTAGGCGGTTGATCAAATCGAATCAAGAGTGGGTTAGGATGAGATCAAGAGTGCTCAAAATTGACCAGCCCAATAGTTATAAGTATGGTTAAGATCAATTAACAGCCATATATTATTGATCATTTTAAGATCTAATCTGGCTCCATGGTTCAAGCCTAGATTGTAGGTGAACTCGATCAATTTTGAGTCGACAAATTAGTGTCTAAGATAAGTCTAGTAGATACGATCGGTGGTTTTTAATTGGGAGCTACTCAACCATGATTCGTTTGAGGTCGAGTTAATAGCATATTCCTTCCATCGATCTCACTTATCTAGCCAATTGGGTCGATCAAGTTCTATACTAGGTTGCCAAGGATTCAAGCTAACCCATACCACTAGATTAGTTATAACGGTTATTACTAGTTAAGATTGAGACTTAAATTAAAATCTTCCTAAGAAATATTAAGTCTAGTAGTCTTCCACTATTGTAGTTATGCGGGCCCTTCCTGGGATTGATTGTTCTTGACTGGATACAGTGATTTAGTTGCACCGAAAAGATACAACTATAACTATTAAGCATGGAATGCTATGGATTAGAGGAAGAGTTAGGCTCAATATTTTGGATATAATGAGGATTTCAATCATGAATTTATTTCATACAAATGGTAGGTCTAACTTAACTAAGAAGTAAAATAATATTTCGGACATGGTAAGCTTCATGAATTAGAGATTGGAGTTAGCTACAAGATGTTTAGAGAAATATTGGATAAGAGTTATCCATTCATCAGTTGACTCATCATTAGTAACTTTTAAGTGAGGTGGCAAGTCAATCAGTAGGACCACAGCACCCACCACTATAAGAATCCAGACTATTAGCGATGGTGAAATGCTATTGCTAATAGTCCGTCTACCATCACTAATAGTGATGTTGTCACTAATATCATCATAAAAGCCAATATGAAAAACTCTTATCGCTAATTATGCCCATTGGTGATGGCAAAAATTATCATCACTAATAATAGAATTAGCGACAACTTTAAGGATAGAGTAAATCCATCTCTAATTAATTTTTAAATAAATTTTTTAAAAAAAATTTAAAAAATATTAGCGATGATAGATTTGTTGCTAATGCCGTTGCTAATTATTACATTGCTAATGTCGTCTCTAATATTATTTAATTTTTAAATTAAATAAAAAATAATTTAAAAAATATTAGTGATGGTATTTTAGTGTATAATACCATCGCTAATAGTTAATATCAATGATAATAGTTAATATAGTTTTTTTAAAAAAATAATAGTAATATTTTTTAAAATCTATTTTAATTAATCATAATGAATTATGGTTTCTAATACCTATTATAATCAAAATTCAAAGATAATATAACAATCAAAAATTAAAAACTAATTATATTATATTAAAAATAAAAATTATATAATTTTTTTATAAGCAATATCAAAAAAATATAATACGTAAAAAAAAGGTCCAATCCTCATCATCGTCGTCTCCTCCTCCTGCTCTTCTTCAGTAGCTGATGGATGAGAGCTGAAAGTCTCAGTATCCTATAATAAAAAAATAAAATAATATTAGTAAGTTTTGATATGAAGGCATATCTTTCGATATCCTCTTTCGATTTTTGAACAGATTATTTTTACATATTTCATTCGATGATACGGAGATATAGACATCTCTGGCCCATCGATTAAATAGTTAGATTGAATTTTTAGCCCCTAGATTCCCTTCCTAGACTCAAACCTAAATATACAAAGCTTCTAAAAATAAAAATTTAAAATAATTAAAATAATATAATAATATAATTATCTGATGTGATGGTTGGAACGACGAATCCAACTGGTCACACAGCTATGGATCCCGAAGAAGCTTTACGACCATGTTGCAGATGACATCCAGGAGGCTTTGAGGTCTCTAGCTTAGAAGCCTCTACACGACCTCCTCTACATGTGTATCGCTCCAGGTCTGAAACATCGAGGCCTGTGTGTTGTTCCAGATGGCTGCTTTTATATCAATCTATTGGGAATAATCCTTGCTACTCAATGATTATGAAAACAGCAACAATGATCCAAGAAAAGGAATGGCCTTTCTGTTGAAATCCAAGCAAACCCTAGGACGTGGAGAAAAGGAAGAAAACAAGAGAGGAAGAGAGATTTTAGGAAGAGAAGGCTTGTATTGATTCCGTGCTTAGTTTACAAAACTCAGTACAGAGTATATATACCTGATTAAATAAGATCCAATCTAAAAATCTCTCCTAGCTAACCTAATGTAATGCACTCTTTGAGCCCATGTACACCCATATCTCCCATGCACACATCCATTAGATAAATCCTAGTCCAATCCATAGGTTAGCCCCCTTAGGATTATGCAAACCAAGGCACTAAGTTCTTAAGATTAAACCCAATTCTAGGCCAGAATAGAAACTACATTCTATTCTATTTATTGCTCGAGCCAGCTCAGTCAGCAATCGGGTCGGCTCGATGATGATGTCTCTTGCAAGAGCCCGAATCACCACTTTCTATTCTACTACTCGGACCGACTCTCTCAGGGTTCGATCTAGCTCGACTTCCACTCGAGCTGGCTCTGACAAAAACCAAGCCAGCTCTTCCAGCGTATCAGCCTGATACACTTTCTGGACTTCTGCTTGAGCCAGCTCTCCTAGGATTTGGGCTGGCTCTTCTTCTGCTTGGGATGGCTCTTCTATAGCTCGAGCTGGCTTTTCTGATAGGATCCAAGCTAGCTCTTCTGAAGCATTTGCCAAAGCTTTTCGATGGTTGATTTCATTTGCTTCTTGCTCTCTTTCCACCTGCTTCCAAGGCTTAAGAGCACCATACTTGAGCTCACAATCTCCATCTTGGTGCTCTCAAGTCCTTGTGAACTCAGCTCTATCTGTCAACCCCATCAATACCATGCAATTATAAAAGCTATTTCATGAAAGTACCTTTGTGAGCACATCAACTGAATTTTTCTTGGTGTGAACCTTCACCAACTCCACTTCACCATCCTCCACTAGCTCTCTGATTCTGTGGTATCTAATATCAATATGCTTGGTTCTTGCATGATACATAGAGTTCTGTACGAGCTACAAAGCACTCTGACTATCATAATGCATTCTAATTACATCCTATGGGAATTCCATCTCCAACGCCAAGCCTTTCAACCATAGAGCCTCCTTCATTGTCTTCATGATGCCAATGTACTCCGCTTTAGTAGTGGATAAGGCCATAATTAGCTGCAAGCAAGATCTCCATGAGACTGGACCTCCATACAAGCTGAATATAAAACTTGTATTTGAACATCGAGTATCCACATCTTCACCAAAATCTACATATATAAATTTCTCTATTAGTTTTTCAGCTTCCTTAGACATGTTAGGATGTTCTTTAGCACCTTCTCGCTGATCGTAGCAGATGTCGATCCCAACTGAACCTGCCAAGTATCTGAAGATATCCTTCAGTGCTCTCCAGTGCTCCTTTTCAGGCTGAGCCATAAACTTACTCACTTGACTCACTGCATAGGCTAAATCTAGCCTACAACATACCATAGAGTATATAATACTTTCCACACTAGAAGCATATAAAATCTTTTCCATCTTCAAAATTTTCATCTCAGTCTGTGGTGACATGGTCTTAAAGAGTCTGACATGCCCGACTAGTGGCAACTTAATCGATTTGGCCTCCTTCATTCCAAATCTCTCTGAGATCTTTTTGATATATCCTTCCTAAGATAGATGCAACGGCCTCTTGGTTCTGTCTCTGACAATTTTTATACTAAGGATCTTCTTTGCAGGCCCTAAGTCCTTCATCTCAAACTCTCGAGATAAAGCTCTTTTCAACTCCTACACAACTTTCTTACTCTTGCATGCTATCAGCATGTCATCTATATACAAGAGTAAGTATAACCAAGATCCATCTTTCAGAGACCTTACATATACACATGGATCATGATCACACCTGAAAAGTCCAATACTTGTTACATAAGTGTCAAATCATTTGTACCACTGTCTAGGAGACTGCTTCAATCCGTACAGTGATTTCTTCAGTAAATACATCTCTCTCTCTCTGACCCAGGCTTCCTGAAGTCCTGTGGCTGCTCCATATATATATTCTCCTCCAAATTTTCATGGACAAATACTATCTTAACATCCATTTGCTCTAGTTCCAAATCATGAGCAGCAACTATGCTCAACATCATCCTGATGGACGTATGTCTGATAATCAGAGAGAAAACTTCTGAGTAATCAATCCCTTTTCTCTACAAGTATCCTTTGGCTACTAGCCTAGCCTTGTACCTCACTCCACCTTGCTTTGAAGGTGCCTCTTTTCTGATGAAAATCTATTTGGAGCTAATGGGTCAAGCATCATCTGATAGATCCACCAGCTGCCATGTCTGACTTTTCTTAAGAAACTCTATCTCCTCCATCATGGCCTACATCCATGACTTTCAATTCGAACTCTCCATGGCCTCCTCAAAACTCTTTGAATCTCCATTGATAGTGATGAGAGCATAGGAAATAGTCTTATCAATGCCATATTGCATGGATTTATGAATAGTGCGCTCCAGCTTGTGCAGTGCCACTCTTCTTGCAATATCCTGCAAGTCTGTTGCCTATGGCTACCTCTGCACTTCTTCCAAGATAGATCACTCTCCATGTTGGTCCTCCATAGGTGTATCACTATGCCTGCCTAACTCCACCTCAAACTGAATACAATCCAAGGTTGATGTTGAGGGCAAATCACTTGTATCTGAGAGCTTTTCCGTACTATCTTATGTTGTTTTCATAACTCTATCTGCACTTTTTAGCTTCAAGATGATGCTCTTTTCATCAAATATCATATTCTGACTGATGATACATCTCTGAGAATATAAATCTCACAGCAAAAAATCCTTCACACCTCATGAAAATCCGATGAATATCATCTTTTGTGACTTTGGATCCAACTTGCTTCTATCGGCTTCTTCTACCAAAGCATATGCAGGATAGTTGAACACCTTTAGGTGGCTAAGCTCCACCTTCTTTCCACTCTAGATAGCCTCTGGAAGTCCTCCATTCAATTTTCTATGAGAAGATCTATTAACAAGAAAATATGCATAAATAAGAGCATCACCCCAAAATGATTTGGGTAGTGATGCCTGCAATCTTAAGCTTCCGACCTTCTCTATCAGTATCCGATTCATCCTCTCCATGATACTGTTCTGCTGAGGGGTCATCTTCACTATGTAATGGCATTTTATTCTATTTTTCTCATAGTATCTCCTGAATGCTAGGTTGACGTATTTTCCTCCATTATCAGATCTCAAATATTTTACTGGCTACCATGTCTCCTTCTCCACCTCAACTCTTCAGATTTTAAATTAAGCAAAAATATCTGATTTTTTCCTCATCAGATAGACCCATACCTTCTTGAAGAAATCATCTACAAAGATGACAAAATATCTTACTCCACCTCGAGATACAATAAGTGCCGGTCCCCATATGTCTGAGTGAACAAGCTCTAAAACAGCTTTGCTCTGCTTGGTACTACTGGCAAATATAATTCTATGCTATTTGCCATAGATACAGCGCTCACATAGGTCATATCCTTTCTTTTTGACTATTGGAATCAGATCTCTCCTACTCAACTCTGTGAGCCCCCTGTCACTCAAGTGATTCATACGATAGTGCCATAGCTTTTAGGCTAGATGCTCCTCTTGTGCTACTATAGACACTTTCGCACTATTTGTAACCATTGAGCCCTCCATCTTGTATAGGTTGTTGCTTAGTCTTCTTTCTTTCATCACCATCAATGCAACCTTAGAAATCCTTAAACACCCGCTGCCTGGCTGATAATTGAAAGCATATCCTTGTCCTTCCAAGTAACCTAGGGATATAAGATTCTTCTTTAGTTCTGGCATATACTTCACATTAGTGAGTGTCTATATGACTCCATCATACATACTCACTCTTATTGTACTAATACTAGTAACTTTACATGAATGATCATCTCCAAGACTTACACTCCCTCCATCAAATTTTTTATAAGATGAGAACCACTCCCGATGTGCAGTGTAATGGTGAAAACACACTGAATCTAATATCCAGTAGTTGTCTAACTCTGTTACTTCATCTGATACTATCAGTATATTTTTTGTACTATCTTCAAATGATAGAGCACCACTTTCACTGGTCGATCCACCCTTATAAGTGCCCTTTTTCTTTTCATTCTTCAAAAGTGGGCATTTTTTTCTAATATGACCAGATTGATGATATTTATAGCATTTTTAAGCATTCTAATTTTCTTGAGACTTTGATCTATTCTTAGATTTATCTCGAATCCTCTTCTTAGTCCTTTCTTACCTCTCATTCATAGAAAGCATCTCTAAATTAAGATTTTCTCTAACTAGTCTCTCTTGCTGCTCGTTGGATCTGAGAACTCCAACCACTTTTTCGAAGTTTAATGTCTCCTTTTCATATACCAGAGTAATGAGACTATCATATGCTACTGGCAGCAAACACAATAATAGGAGAGATCTATCCTCCTCATCAATCTTCACATCAAGACTCATAACATCCGAGCAAATTTGATTGAACTTCTGGATGTGGAAAACTAGGTCTCCTCCTTCGAACATCCATAAACTGTACAGCTGCTTCTTTAATCATAACTTATTTCTCATGTTCTTGTCCATATACATGTTCTCCAGTTTCTGCCAAAGCCCCTTTGGTATGGTTTTCATATTAATCTCTAGCAAAACCTCATCAGTGAGGCACATATGAATCGTACTGAAGGCTATCTCTTCAAGTTTCTTTCATTCTTCAATAGAAATTTTTTCTAGTCTTTCGTGAGTCAAGATCTTGTAGATCCTATTCTGCACCAATAGATCCTTCATCCTTTGCTGCCAAAGACTGAAGTTATCCTTATCATTGAACTTTCCAAAATCCACCTTGATGGTACTCGATGCCATCCCAACCAGATTCCAATAACCAAACACAAAAGAGAATAAATAGTATTTAAAAAAAAATCTATTCAGTATCTTACCACAACACCAGGCGAAGCTTCGATCTTTTCTCTACCAAATCTAACACTAGGGCTCTGATACCAATTATTGTTCCAGATGGCTGCTTTGATACAAATATATTAAGAATAATCCTTGCTACTCAATAATTATAAAAATAGTAACAAGAATCTAAGAAAAGAGATGGCCTTTCTGTTGAAATCCTAGTAAACCCTAAGGCATGAAGAAAAGAAAGAGAATAAGAGAGGAAGAGAGATTTCAGGGAGAAAAGGCTTGTATTGATTACATGCTTAGTTTACAAAATTCAATACAGAGTATATATATCTGGTTAAATAAGACCCAACCTTAAAAACTCTTCTAGTTAA
Source organism: Cocos nucifera (assembly GCA_006176705.1). Taxonomy (NCBI): domain Eukaryota; kingdom Viridiplantae; phylum Streptophyta; class Magnoliopsida; order Arecales; family Arecaceae; genus Cocos; species Cocos nucifera. Next base: position 220,349 of record QRFJ01001182.1, read on the forward strand.
TCTAATGTAATGCACTTTCCAAGCCCATGTACACCCATGTCTCCCATGCATATATCCATTGGATAAATTTCAGTCCAATCTATAGGTTAGCTCCCTTAGGACCTTATAAACTAAGGCCCTAAGTTCCTAGGATTAAACCCAATCCCAAGCTAGAATAGAAACTACATTCGATTTTGTTCACTACTCGAGCCAGCTCGATCAGCATTCGGGTTAGCTAGATAGTGATATCTCCTATGAGAGCCTGAATCACCACTTTTTATTCTACTACTTGGGTCGGCTCTCTCAGGATTCGAGCTGGCTCGACTTTCATTTGGATTGACTCTGATAGGAACAAAGCCAGCTCTTTTAGCATATCAGCCTGATACACTTTCTAGACTTTTGCTCGAGCCAGCTCTCTCAGGATTTGGGTTGGTTCTTCTTCTACTCAAGCTGGCTCTTCTGTAGCTCGGGCTGGCTCTTCTGATAGGATCCAAGCCAGCTCTTCTGAAGTATTTGTTGAAGCTTTTCGATGGTTGATTTCATTCACTCCTAGCTCTCTTTCCATCTGCTTCCAAGGCTTGAGAGCACCATATCTGAGCTCACACTATGAGGACACCGAAGGGTATCAAAATGGTGGAGGGTCGAAGCTGTGGCCAAATCCTATGACCCAGCTCCTACTCACCCCCCGATGGCACTGAGCCATCCCTCAAGCTCAAGGGGGGCTAAGAAGATGGGTCATTGCCGTACCTCTTAGCAACGTATGTCACATAACATGTCTGCATAGTTAAGAAATATATTAGTTGTAATATTAAAATTACATCCTATAATAACTTAATTAGTAAATAAAGTTTGAAGTTTTTTCCATGATCTATCATGACGTAGAATCTAAATAGTCATCAGTCCTCCTAGACTCGTGTGTGGCCCACCACAACTGTAGCTGGTTTGATGGTTGACCCAGCTACCGTGCCTACAATAAGTAAATAATAAAATTAAATTAATTATAAAATGCATATAAAAGTTTTTATAATTTTAGTGAAGAGCTTTGATATTGATTTCTTAACAGTCTATCGGTCATAACATGTGTGTCGATCGAGCCATCCGTATGCTTGATCAAATCTTGCTGGATGGCCCGATTCTGCTAGGCTCTCTATCACCTACTTGAGTACTCCTTGTTGCTCCACTAATCGTAGAGGGCCTGCCATATGTCTGCCCACATCCAGTGATCCATGAAGGATCTCCAGTTTGATGGTAACTAAAAATCGAAGTACTAGATGGCGGACTGCCTGAGGCTATAGAGACCATCTCGGAGCCTCCATGTGGCCACCTCCTTGAAGATCTAATGGCCAGCTTTCTCATCCTGGGGAGTCTCAAATTGATAGTAGTCCTACAAGATAGAAATAAGTGTGTATTTATATGTAATTAAAATATCAACATATTAAAAATTTAAAAATTAAACTAGTTTTGACTTACCAACAACATCCCCCAGGCTACATCATGTGCTTCAGATAGCCAACTAGAAAACTCAGTCATCGGCCCCAACATCAACTATCGGATGATGTCGGTAACTACATGCGATACTCCAGACTCTCTAAACGTGCTGCAAAATTAATTTTGAACAATAAGTATTAACTCTAGAATTGCTAAATTAGAAATATATTAATTGAAGTTGTAGTACTTACGAGTGGCCCTGAACGTGAATGAGTTGTCTATCCTCCAGTCGAGTCGGAGGTGCCACGAGTCAGGTGGATCCTCAACCATGACTCTATGTCTGTGAGTCGGTCGCTATTGCATATGACTGTGGGGTCATTGGTGACCCCCTATCATCTGGTATGAGATATGCGGAACCATGCGAGTTGGCCGCATGATCGCTCTCTCCTCGAGAGCTCTATCCTTGGTTGAAATGGCTCCGACCTCTAGAAGACCTAATGTATAATATCTAAAAATAAAAATAAAAATCAAAGCAAGTAGATGAGCTAAAAATTGGTTCAAACGAAATATCAATCAAAACTTAACAAGATAATAAAAATTTAACTCATGTATAACAAAGATTGTTAGTTAGCATCTGTAATGTATCAATAGAAAAATAATTCTTATCTAGCAATACATGATAATGTGTTAGTCCATCGATCCCCTGATTTAAGCATTGTCTGATTCTCATCTAGCAGTACATGATAATCTTTAGTACATGAAAATGTGAAGGCTCAGATTTGCCACTAAAAAATAAGTTATTGCGCGCTTCTTTGCACCTTTAACCATGAGATGGCTGCAAGCGATTGTCTGCAATATAATAGATCATCCAAACTTATCCTGCATTGCAAGTTCTTTTGTACCAAAGTATAGAGAGATGGCTGCAAGTGGTTGTCTACAATATAACAGACCATCCAAGCTTGACCATACAATAACAAGAACAAAATGCATCACCTCTATTTAGGTGCATCTCGCATAAGTAGTCGTCATAGCCTCTATCTCCAAGCCCATGGTTGCCTCCTCGAGTTGTAAACCAAAAATATAAATTTTATTAAAAAATAAAATAATAACTTAAAAATAAAATTCATGTGCTCACACAGTCTAGTCATTTGGCAAGCTCCAAGTCCAAACTACAAGCATTGGTACCTGCATCGAAAGATGTGGAAGACAATATGCATAGATGGAAAGCTCTACTTGTCCAACATATTTATTGATGTGCAAGTGCTTAATGGTGATAGGCTCAAGCATATTATTAGTACATTTGGTGGATTTGATCTGATTATTGGTGGAAGATCATGTAATAATCTTTCAGATAGCAACTACCATAGTCATGATGGACTATAGGGATCCCTAAGCAATGCTATAACTATAGCAACCCTGTCCATCATGACTATGGTGGTTGCTATCTAAAAGATTATTACATAGACATCCATTAATAACCAGATCAAACACCAAATATCTTAATCATCTACTCAAGCCATCACCATTAAGCTCTTGCACATTAACAAGGTCTTGGATAAGTAGAGCCTTCGAAGCCCTTACAATTGTCTCCCATGAATCGATCCCCATACAAGTACCAATACTTATACTTTGGCATAAATCCACATCTCAAACCCATATTTGCAATGCAGCCCAAACTTTTCCTCGGTTCGAGCATTCTGCATGTCGAGACCAAAGTGTGTAGGGCACATCTCGGACTTGTGTTTGCAATGTGGTCGAAACCTTTCCTTGGTTCGAGTGCTTTGCATGTCAAGATCGAAGCATGCAGGGCATGTCTCGGCCTCGTGTTTGCAACCCAAACCTTTCCTTAGTTCGAGTGCTTTGTATGCCGAGATTGGAGTGCATAGGGCACGTCTTGGGCCCATGTTTGTAATGTAGCCCGAACTTTTTCTCGATTTGAGCTCTCTGCATGTCAAGATCGAAGTGCGTAGCACATGTCTCGATCTCGTATTTGCAATCCAAACTTTTCCTCTATTTGAGTGCTCTGCATGTCGAGATTAAAGCATGAAAGTCACGTCTTGGGCCCATATTTGCAATGCAGCCCAAACCTTCCCTCGGTTCAAGCTCTTTGCATGTTTAAATTGAAACGTGCAGGGTACATCTCGATCTTGTATTTGCAATATAGCCCAAACTTTTTCTTGATTTAAGCACTCTGCATGTCGAGACTGAAGTGCGTAGGGCATATCTCGGACTTGTGTTTGCAGTCCAAATCTTCCCTCGATTCAAGCACTCTATATGCCGAAATCAGAGCATGCAGGATATGTCTCAGGCTCATGTTTGCAATGCTGCCTGAATCTTTCCTCGATTCGAGCATGCTGCATGTTGAGACTGAAGCATATAGGGCATGTCTCAACCTCATGTTTGCAGCCCGAACCTTCTCTCGGTTCAAGTGCTCTACATGCTGAGATCCAAATTTTGTATAAATTAATACATAATTAAATAATTTTTAATATCTAATTATGCTTAATTAATAAAATTTAAATAAAAAAATAATTTTTAGTGATGGTATTAGCTGTCGCTAATACTGTTGCTAAGACTCATAATAGAAGAAGGCTACTATACAGGACCGAGGCATGGGCTGGCATGCAAGAATTGAGGTGCGAGAAGGCACAGATGAACAAGGATTGAGGCTTGGGGATGCAGCCATGAATGAGAGCTTGAAAAAGCTGGGAGCTTGCACTCGGAGGCTTGGAAAGGTGAGAGGCAGTCGGGGATTCAGGGAGGTGGGCTGGGTGCAGCAGGGGGGAGCTGCTAGCTAGAGGAGAGAGGGGATGGCTGGTGAATCGAAGGGCCGAAGATTCAGGGAGGTAGAAGGTGGTCGGTTGGAGAGAGGGGGTGGCAGAAAAATTGAATGATGGGGGAGAGGAGTGTGGTAGGCTGGGTAAAGCCATGGGGAGATGGTCGGGGGAAAGCCGCCAGTCAGGAGAGAGAGGGGTGGCGAGTGAACCAATGGGTCGGAAGTTCAGAGAGATAGAAGGCGGTCGAGGGTTCGGAGAAGGAGGCAGAAGGTGATCGGAGGGGTGAGAGGGGTGGCAGGGGAACCGAATGACAGGGAAGAGGAGGGTGGTGGGCCAAGTGCAGCCAGAAAAGATATTCGAAGGGAAGCCACTAGCCAGAGGAGAGAGAGGGTGGTGGGTGAATCGAAGGGCCAGAGGTTCAGGGAGCTAGGAGGCGGTTGGGGGTTCGAGGAAGGAGGCAGAAGACGGTCGGAGGGAGAGAGAGGTGGCAGGGGAACTGAATGGCAGGGGAGAGGAGGGTGGCAGGCTGGATTTTCGGGAAGGCAGGAGGTCAGGAGCTTATGCTCAGGGGCTTGAGGAGGCGAGAGGTAGTTGAGGGTTTGGAAGAGGTGGGCTGTGTACAGCTGAGGGAAGACGGTCATGAGGAAGCTATTGGTCGGGGGAGAGAGGGGGTGGTGGAAGAATCGAAGGAGGCAGGAGGCGGTTGGGGGTTTGGAGAAGGAGGCAGGAGGCAACCTGGGGAGAGAGGAGGTGGGAGAATCGAATGGCAGGAGAGAGGAGGATGGCGGCTAGAATTTTGGAGAGGTAGGAGGATGGGAACTTGCATCCAGGGGCTTGGGGAGGTGGGTCGGGTGCAACTAGGGGGAGACGATCGGGGGCTCCAGGAGGGGAGAGGCGATCGGGGGCTCGAGAAGGTGAGCCGGGTGCAGCCAGGTGGAGGCTGCCAGCTAAGAAAGAGAGGGGATGGTGGGGGGACTGAAGGGTGGGGGAGAGGGCGATGGTGGTGGGGGATAAAAAGGGTAGAGGGCTGGAGAGGTGGTGGAAAAATAAGGATGTGGTGGACAGTGGGATGGGAGAAAATGAGGCAGTGGATAGTGGCGTGGGGGATGAAGGAAAAATCCTATTTTTCGGATCAGATTCGTTCATATCTAATTTCATCAAGAGAAATATTTCAAATTTTTTTTTCATAAATCTAAATCAGATCTGATACTTTTTAGATCTAATTTGATGGATCTAATAAAATAAAATAAATTAAATAAAATTAGATTTAATTTATACCTTATCTTGGATAATCTTATTATCCTATGATGATCCTGCTGATTGTCTGAGGTTCTGGATGCAGCCATGCAATCATCTGACCTCTACCAGTATCCACTCGGACAGAATTTGGATATCTCCTCCTTCTCAATCTATCCTTCAAAAATCTGATCTGAATCTGATTTTGAAGATCTTCAAAATAACTTTTGAAGATTCGATGTCGTCTCTTGCAGCAGTGCTGCCTTCTTCCTTTTTTGTCGCCTTTCTCTTACCTGGATCGCACCAAACTTGAGCCCAAAGCCTCTTGGGCATGGAGAGGAGAGAGAGGATCAAAGATAGGCATGGAGAAAAGAGGGAGAGAACTATGTGGCATGGGCAAGGGGAGAACTTCTTTTAAACCTAAGCGCAGATAGGATTTATATAGACCCTGCTGTGCCACATCATCTCGGTCAATCATGTTTTTTCATGCAATTAGATCTAAATCTAATTGATGGGATAACATTATCTAATCCAATCAAATGAGAACCGCTCTCCAACATCCTTAGGTGACGCCAAGACTGGTCAAAGCAGTCTTTGGTGCCACCTAGTTTGATTCTAAGAAGCAACCTAGAGTCCCATCTGTATGGGACTCCAAGCGTCATCATCCTTGGGCGCACGCCTCCCTAGGCATGTGCCCCCTCCTTAGGCATGCGTCCCCTCCTTTCTTCTTTCTAGTAGGGGGACAAGCCCCTATCTGCTCTCTTATGGGTGCATGACATATGGGCAGATGTCTAAGTGTCAAAGGTCAATGTTTGACCAAAGTCAAAATACAAGAATTAGCAAATGATGGAAAATGACAGGTATTGTCTCAAATTTATCTCATAAATTAAGACAACCCTTTTTTAATCTGGACAAGCTCCAATCAGACCAAGTAAAGATACCTGAGTGAGTCCAAACACATTTGGCTCAGTCAAGACAATTTTTAATGATTATTGAAGGAGAACATTAGGCTCAATCATGTGCTTGCACGATTTTCTCAAACCTAATTGAATTTAATTCAAATTAATTGAACTAGGTTAGTCCAATTGATGATATCCAGATCCAAACCCTTATTTGTATGATCTAGTTAGGTTCAGTTCTATATGGTAATGGGATATGTCATGATCTCTATCATCGACATCATCGAAACACCATCCGATGGATCAAAACTTTTCTGATTCAGACAACTAGAATGATCGATCATCCAAATCATTTTAATTACTCCCAAAATCCATTAGTGACACCTAGTAGTATATGGTGGCAACTCATCAGAACTGAAGATGAACCTCTCGGTGTAGTTATCTATGTGATTAAGTTCTTTTATCTTGAGCTTCGATCGGATTAGGATTAACTTGATCTCATCAAACCCTAATTTTCATCATATGAATTAATCATTCAATTCAAATCCGATTATGAAAATCTTAATAGAAACTCTTTCTATTATTTTACTTTGCCATGGCCGTGGGCTTATGGACTTGATTCTCATGATCATCATAGGGCTGCTCCTCATCTACCGAGGTAGATAGATTCCCTCTTGGTGTAATCCAATTTCTATAATGAACATGCTATAGCCAACATACACCTCAGGATTTCGAATGACTTGGAGATCGAGTCATGGTGTAGTCAAACTATAACACCCTCAAGGTGAACTCTTGATGCATCTTAGATCAAAGAACCAGACACACCACTGCAGTTTCGAGCCAGTCATCAATGAGAAGGTAGACTTCCTAATGACTACTCGAGGTGGTCACGCTCAGTGCCCTCGTTCTCTAACGAGTACCTATACTCTCGCTTCAGTGTCTCCTACACCATAGACTCAAGACTCATCTACTATAAAGAAGCGATTGTACACTAACCTTCTGGATCAATCACCTATCCTCATGATGATCCTATGGTCAGGAGCATTTTATGAGTTAATAATGAAATTATTCATGTCTTAAATTTTCAACTCTTGAAAATATGAATTATCATTACCATTAACTCAAGGGATGTATCATAGATACTAAATACACATTGTGATAGAAAATAATTTATTTTATTATTTATAGTCAAAATTATAATTTTGCCCCTAGAAGTGTATTACAAGTGTCAGCCAATTCTGGCTTCTAGGGCATATATATCTAACAATCTCCCACTTGATCCTAAAGCCAATTGGCTACAAGTCTAAGTCCCATCTTCTCAAGGTGGGCTTCGATCTTCTGCTGGCCCAATGGCTTTGTAAGTGGGTCCATCGTATTATCTGCGGAGTCGACTCTCTTGACCTCGATGTAACCTTTCTCAGGGTAATCATAGATGAGGTGGTATCGCCGCTTGATGTGTTTGAATTTTTGATGAGACCTCGGCTCCTTAGTAAGGGCTATGATGCCATTATTGTCGTAGCATAGAGGAAGGGCATCTGAGGGCATCACTCTGATCTCTGCGGTAAATTTTTTGTACCAAAATGGCTTCTTTGCAGCTTCTGATGCAGCGATGTATTCTACTTCCATAGTGGAATCTGCTATCACTGTCTGCTTGGAACTCTTTCAACTGACAGTACCACCATTACACACAAATAGACTCTCAGATGTCGACTTTCGATCATCTATATCGGACATGAAATCTCGAAGTCTGTATATCCCTGGACTTGGAGTTCTCCATTACCAAAAGACCAACATCATATCCTTAGTTCTTCTCAAGTACTTAAGGATACATTTCACAGAAGTCCAGTGTTCTTCACCTGGAATTTGACTGATATCTGCTTGTGACACTCACAGCATGGGCTATATCAGGTCGTGTACATAAGCATGGCATACATGAGGCTCCCTATTGCAGAAGCATATAAGGGATCTTGCTCATGCATTCTATTTCCTCAGGTGTGCTAGGGCACATCTTCTTGGAAAGATGAATACCATGTCTGAAGGGTATTAATCCCCTCTTAGAGTTTTCCATACTAAACCTCTTTAGTACTTCCTCTATGTACATCTTCTGTGAAAGTCCTAGCATCCTATTCGGTCTATCCCTATAGACCTTAATTCCTAGAATAAAGGATGCTTCACCTAGGTCTTTCATGGAGAATTCCTTGGACAACCACATTTTGACTGATGTCAACATGGGAATATCATTTTCCCAATAAGGAGGATGTCATCCACGTACAATACGAGGAAGACAACAGCGCTCCCACTGACCTTTTTGAAAACACATGGTTCCTCTTCATTTTTGATGAAACCAAATTTTTGATCACATCATTGAAATGAGTGTTCCAGCTCCGAGATGCTTGCTTAAGTCCATATATGGACCTTTGCAGCTTGCAAACCTTGTGATCAGTATCACTGGATGTGAAACCTAGCGGCTGTTCCATATAGATATCTTCTTCAAGATATCCATTTAAGAATGCCATTTTCACGTCCATTTGCCATATTTCATAATCGAAATAGGCTGCAATAGCAAGCAATGTGCGGATGGATTTTAGCATAGCTACTGGGGAAAAGGTATCCTGATAGTCAATGCCTTCACGTTGACTATAACCTTTTGCCACTAGTCTAGCCTTGAATGTCTCCACATTTCCATCTGCACCAATCTTTCTCTTGAAGATCCATTTACACCCAATAGGTACTATACCTTCTGGTGGATCTACCAAGGTCCAGACTTGGTTTGAGTGCATCGAGTCAATTTCTGACTTCATTGCCTCTAAGCCATTTCTCGGAGTCGATATCTGATATCGCCTCGTTGTAGGTTTTGGGATCATCACCATGAAGCACCATTACCTATGAGGAACATTTCCTCTACTTCCTCTGAAATAATACCTAAGTATCTTTCAGGGGGATGGGAAAACTCTTTTCGATCTACGAGGTGGAGGAGGTAGTGTTCTTATTGGCTCAACCTGATTTGGTTCCACTTGGTCCTTAGCTCGTTGCTGCTTGTGAGACTTTCTCATCAAGCTTAATCTGCTTTCCAATGCCGCTATCTTGAATAAACTATTTTTCAAGAAAGATGGCATGTCGACTCACAATCACATTGTGGTCTTCTGGAATGTAGAAATAGTATCCTAATGACTCTTTAGGATATCCTATGAATCGAGCTCTAAAGGACCTAAACTCTAACTTGTCCGCTTGTTGTCTTTTGACATGAGCCGGACAACCCCAAATTCTGAGATGACTCAGACTTGGTTTCTTACCGTGCCATATCTCATACGGTGTGGTAGGAACGGTTTTAGAGGGAAACCCTATTCAGTAAATAGATTGAAGTTAACAATGTGTCCCCAAAGAAAATCAGGGAGGTCTGTGAAGCTCATCATGGATCGAACCATATCCAATAGAGTCCGATTTCTCCATTCTGAAAAACCCCGTTGAGTTGAGGTGTTTCCTGGTGGAGTCCATTGAGAGACTATGCCATTTTTCTTAAGATAGTCTAGGAATTCCCGGCTAAGGTATTCACCTCCTCGATCTGATCGAAGAACCTTAATGGGATTTTCCAGTTTGTTTTTCTACTTCATGTCTGAATTTCTTTGAACTTTTCAAAAGCTTCAGACTTGTGTCTCATAAGATACACATACCCATACCTAGACAGATCATCGGTAAAGGTAATGAAGTAGACAAAATTGCCTCTAGCCGGCACATCAAATGGGCCGCACACATCAGTATGTACTAGGGCAAGGAGATCTGTGGCCCTCTCCCCATGTCCAACAAAAGGGAGTTTAGTCATTTTGCCTTGAAGACAAGATTCACAAGTTGGATATGACTCGAAAGTCAATGGACTCAATAGCCCATTTTTCTCCAATTTGTTAATCCTATCTTCTGCTATATGACCTAATCTCAGGTGCCATAGATATCTGTCATTTGGACTATCCCTAGGTCATTTTCGTTTGGCATTCACGTTTTGCTCGATAGTTAAAAATAGGTACATCAATATGTAGCTGATAAAGACCATTAATAAGGAAACCATTTGCAATTTTATTTCTTTCATAAAGAATGTTACAATGGTCCTTAAGAAAAGGTGATCACATAACCTTCTTGTGCTAAGCATGAAACAGAAATCAAATTCCTGCTAGCTGCAGGCACATAATAACAGTCTTTCAAAACTAAGTCTAAACCAGATGGTAATCGAAGAGGGTATATGTTCCCACGGCTACTGCAGCAACTCTTGCTCCATTACCGATGCGTAGGATCATGTCTCCATCCCTCAGCCTCCTGCTATCCTCAAGACCCTGCATGAAGTGCACAGATGAGCACTAGAACCAGAGTCAAGCACCCAACTGGATGCAGAAGAAGAACCGTAAGGTTAGACTCAATAACGAGCATACCTCCAGAAGGACCTGCCTCCTTCTTGTTCTTTAGGGTGGCCAGGTAAGTAGGGCAGTTTCGCTTCCAATGGCCCGTCGCTGTTGCAATGGAAACACTTTCCTTTGCCATCGGCCTTCTTCTTTAGCTTCTGTCTTTTTCTTCTTTCCTCCTTTCACCTTTTGCTTTTTCACAGACTTCTTTTTCTTTTCCATAAGACTTTCTTTTGGAAGAAGTCCGTTCCATAGCAAGAACTGAGCCTTTAGAACCTTTCATAGAAAGCTCAGCGGTAACCAGCATATTCATAAGTTCGGCCAAGGAATTTTGAAGTTTATGCATGTGGTAATTCATGATGAATTGCCCATATGCATCAGTCAAGGATTGCAGAATAATATCGTTCTGCAGATCCAAGTCCAACTTCACACCGAGCTTCTCAAGCTCTTCCAAATGTCCTTGATCATCATCAGACAGTGATCTTGGACTGACTGCCCATCATGCATCTTAGCCTTAAAAAGTCATTTCGTGACTTGATATTTGGCTGCGCGACTCTGTTCACCAAACATCTCCTGTAGGTGAGCCAACATTTGGCGAGCAGTCCCGATATCTTCATGTTGGCGCTGGAGCTCATCAGACATCGAGCCCAACATGTAATATCTGGCCTTATTATCTTCGTCAATCCATTTTTCAGAGATGCTCTCTGTTCAATGGATGGACGGGCTGGTAAGGTGGGAGGGTCCTGGTCCAATACATGTGTTAACTTCTTAGAACCCAAAATGATTTTGTAGTTCCTGAGCCAATCTTTATAATTGGGTCCAGTCAGTCTATGTGTGTCCAGGATACGTGCCTAATGGGTTGGACACAGACATTTTTCTGTAGAGAGTCAAAGATTCTAGTTAGATACTGTAATTATGACTTGACCAATTTATTTAGGGAATTTTATTTTTAAATAAATTAGCTTTTACCACTATTTTTTTGGATTCCTACACTCCCTCTGTAGAGATGCGAAAATCTCCACGATTAATGATTTTTAGTGGGATGGTGCGGTCTCACCAACTGACTCATCACCTCACCTAACAGTTATTGGTGATGGGTTAGCCAATGAGTGAACAACTCTTGTTCAATGATTCTCTAATCATGGTGCACCCAAACTTGGTCTCTAATTCATGAATCTCACCATGCCCAGAATATTGATCCACTCCTTAGTTAAGTCAGACCCACCATTTGCATAGACTGGGATTTCTAATTGAGTCTCTCACCGTATCCAGAATATTGAGCCCAATCCATCCTCCAGCCCATAGCATCCAATGCCTAATAGACATGGTTGCATCTTTTCGGATGCAACTGAACCACTGTATCCAAGCCGAGAACAATCAACCCCGAGAAGGGCCCGCACATCTACAATGGTGGAAGACCTTAGACTTAATCTTTTCTTAGGAAGAATTGATTTAGGTCTCATTAAACTAGACTTTGACATAGTCATAACCATTATGACTAACCTAGTGGCATGGGTTAGCTCGAATTATTGGCCACCTTAGATCAGAACTGAGCCAACAAATATGGCCAGGTAAGTGAGATTGGTGGAAGGGATATGCCATTAACTTGATAAGAACGCATTCGAGTCGAGTAGCTCCCAATTAAAAATCAATCGATTGTATCTGTCAAACTTATCTTAGACACCAAATTGTTGAGCTAGAACCAATTGGATTAGCCAACAATTTAGACTCTAACCACTGAGCCTAATTAGGTCTTAGCTTGATCGATCACTCATATGATTCGATCTTGACCCAAACTTAATCCTATTAGGCTGGTCAATTTAAGCACTCTTGATCCCATCTAACCAACTCTTGATTCGGTTTGATCAACCGCTTAGACCTAATTGAGCTATCCAAGCCCGAATCCAATTTTATGAATATATCTTAAATTTGAAAGTTCTTAATTTTTAGACTTAACATATTTCATAATCTTAATTTTTAATTAAGTTTAGGGTTCATAAATAAAATATGTAAATAAAATCCTAGGATTTCAGGATCTAGGGTATTGTAGAAAATAAGTTTTTTGGATTTTTGATTAAGGACGAATGTGCAGCATCCCTATATATCATAAGAATATCCCATCGAATGGAAGGAGAGGGCATTTAAACCCTATTTTGTTCTTATGATCAGATGGCTAAGGGGAATGCCTTAATCAAAAATATGAAAACTATAAAACTAGTTAGATCTACATCATATATCTCATATATAAAATTGATCTAACTATAAACATATTTTGCATACATCTCATGTATCATATCATGCATATTTTTTAGATCTAAATTATCTCATAATTATCTAAAAATTTAAATTTAAATTGATCACATCAAAATAAATTCTATTCTAGATAATTATGTAGAACTATTCTATAACTAGTCTAAACATGCATTCATTATATCTTATATGAACCAAAAATTAAATAATTTTATTTTTTATTTTTTAAATTTTATTATAATATTTATAATATCAAAAAATAGTAGTAAATTAATTTAAAAATCATAACTTAATCAAATTAAATTATGATCATGCAAGACTATACATAAAATAATTCTATTCTACAACTAGTCATGCATCTTGTAGAACTTAGATCTAAATTATTTAATTTTAATTTTTTTAATTTTAGATCTAATCATATCTTATGTGATATCTAAAATCATCTAATTATTAGATCAAAAATAAATTAAAATTAGATTTAAATTATTTAGTTGAACCTAGCTCTGATACCAGTTGAAGGAAAAATCCTATTTTTTGGATCAGATTCATTCAGATCTGATTTGATCAAGAGAAATATTTTAAAATTTTTTTTCTTAGATCTAAATCAAATTTGATATCTTTTAGATCTAATTTGATAGATCTAATAAAATAAAATAAATTAAATTAAATTAGATTTAATTTATACCTATTCTTGGGTAATCTTATTATCCTATGATGATCCTACTGATTGCCTGAGGTTCTGGATGCAGCCACGCAATCGCCTGGCCTCTACCAGTATCCATTCGGGCAAGATCTATATATATCCTCCTTCTCAATCTATCCTCCAAAGATCAGATCTGGATCTGATCTTGAAGGTCTTCAAAATAACTTTTGAAGATTCGATGTTGTCTCTTGCAGCAGTGTTGCCTTCTTCCTTTCTTGTCGTCTTTCTCTTGCCTGGATCGCACCAAACTTGAGCTCAAAGCCTCTTGGGTGTGGCGAGGAGAGAGAGAATCAGAGGTAGGCATGGAGAAAAGAGGGAGAGAGCTATGTGGCATGGGTAAGGGGAGAACTACTTTTAAACCTAGGTGCAGACAGGGTTTATATAGACCCTGCTGCGCCATGCAGTGCCACATCATCCCGGCCAATCACGTGTCTTCATGCAATCAGATCTAAATCTGATTGGTAGGATGACATCACCTGATCTAATCAGAAGAGAGCCCCTCTCCAACATCCTTAGGTGGCACTAGGATTGGTCAAAGCAAAGTCTTTGGCGCTACCTAGTTTGATTCCAAGAAGCAACCTGGAGTCCCATCTGTATGGGACTCCAGGCGTCACCATCCTTGGATGCATGCCTCCCTAGGCATGCACCCCTCCTTTTCTCTTTCTAGTAGGGGGTAAGCCCCTATCTGCTCTCCTATGGGTGCATGACATATGGGCAGATGTCTAAGTATCAAAGATCAACGTTTGACCAAAGTCAAAAGACAAGAATTAGCAGATGACGAAAAATGGTAGGTGTTGTCTCAAATTTATCTTATAAATTAAGATAATCCTTTTCTGATCTGAATAAGCTTCAATCAGACCAAGTAAAGGTACCTGAGTGAGTCCAAATATATTTGGTTCAGTCGAGATAACTTTTAATGATTGTTGAAGGAGAACATTAGGCTCAATTGTGTGCTAGCACGATTTTCTCAAACCTAATTGAATCTAATTCAAATCAATTGAATGGGTTAGTCGAATTGATGATATCCAGATCCAAATCCTCATTTGTGTGACCTAGTTAGGTTCAGTTCTATATGGTAATGGGATATATTGCAATCTCTATCATCGTCATCATCGAAATACCTTCCGATGGATCAGAACATTTCTGATTCAGATAACTAGAATGATCGATCATCCAAATTATTCTAATTGCTCCCAAAATCCACCAGTAACACCTAGCAGTATATGGTGGCAACCCATCAAAATTGAGGATGAACCTCTCAGTGCAGTTATCTATGTGATTAAGTTCTTCTATCTTAAGCCCCGATCGGATTAGGGTTATGGTGAACTCATCAAATCCTAATTTCTATCATATGAATTAATCATTCGATTCAAGTCTGATCATGAAAATCTTAATAGAAACTCTTTCTATTATTTTACTTTGTCATGGCCATGGGCTTATGGACTTGATTCTCATGATCATCATAGGGCTACTCCTCATCTATCGAGGTAGATAGATTTTCTCTTGGTGCAATCCAATTTCTACAATAAACATGACATATACCTCAGGATTCCGAATGGATAGGAGACCGAGTCATGGTGTAGTCAAACTATAACACCCTCAAGGTGAACTGCCGATGCACCTCAGGTCAAAGAACCAGATACACCACTATAGCTTTGAGCGAGTCATCGATAAGAAGGTAGACTTTCTTATGACTACTCGAGGCGGTCACGCTGAGTGCCCTCGTTCTCTAATGAGTATCTGTACTCTCGCTTTGGTGTTTCTATACTATAGACTCAAGACTCATCTACTATAAAGAAGCGATTATACACCAACCTTCTGGATCGATCACCATCCTCATGATGATCCTACGGTCAGAAGCATTTTATGAGTTAATAATGAAAATTCATATCGTAAATTTTCAACTCTTGAAAATAAGAATTATCATTACCATTAACTCAAGGGATGTATCACAGACACTAAATACATATTATGATAGAAAATAATCTATTTTATTATTCATAGTCAAAATTATAATTTTATCCTTAAAAGTGTGTAACAAGTGTCAGCCAATTTTGGCTTCTAGGGCACACATATCTAACAGGGAAAAATAAGGACACACGATGAGGTGGAAAAAAATGAAGGTAGAAAGATTATTAGCGACGACAACTTTCATCACTAATAATCATTTTTCATCACTAATACTAAAAAGTATTAGTGATGGCAAGTACCGTCGATAATAGTTTTTCTATCGCTAATAATTATGTATTTAAAATAATATTTTTTTAATTATTAGTGATGGTATACTTACCATCGCTAATATAAATTTTTTTACAATAATTTTTTCTCCTAAGTCATTTTTTGGATGGTTAAAAATAAATTTTTAATTTTATTAAATTTTTGAACTTAATTAATCTATGGATCAAGTCCTCGTTAATTTAAATTAGATTTAATTTAATTAGGCTTAACTTAATTTGAGGATAATTAAATTTTAATATTTTAAATAAAATTTAGATTCAAAATCTAATTGAATTAGGTTTGATAAGATTTCGAATTAGATTCGAATCAAATGTAAATTAAAAATTATTTTCTTATAATTAATTTAAATCATATTAAATTTAATTAGACTTGACTTAATTTGAATGTAATTAAGTTTTATAATCTAATTAGGACTTAGATTCAAAGTCTAATTGAATTACGTTAGATGGGATTTTGAATTGGATTTGAATCAAGTTCCAATTGCATTTGGATCAAACCTAAATTAAAAATTATTATTTTCTAATTAATTATAATTAAATTTAATTTAACTAGACTTGATTTAATATAAAATTAATTAAATTTTATTATCCATGTAGGATTTGAATTTTAAAGTCTAATTGAATTAGGATTGACAAGTTTTCTAATTAGATTCAAATCGAATTCAAATTGGATTCGAATTGAACCCAAATTTAAAATTATTTTTTCTTATTTAATTTAAATTAATTTTAATTTAATTAATCTTTATTTAATTTAAGATCAATTAAATTTTATAATCCATGTAGGATTTGGATTCGAAGTCTAATTGAATTAGGTTTGAAAGAATTTTGAATTGGATTCGAATCAGGTTCGAATTAAATTAAAATCAAATTCAAATCAATAATTATTTTTTTAATTATTTAAATTAATTTAAATTTAGTTAGACTTGATTGAATTTGAAAGTAATTAGATTTTATTGCCTAAGTAAGACTTGAATTAAAAGTTTAATTGAATTAGGATTGATAGGATTTTGAATTGGATTCATATTGAATCCAAATTAAAAATTAATTTAACTTAATTAATTTAAATTTAATTTAATTTAATTAATATTAATTTAATTTAAGATTAATTAAATTTTATAATCTAAGCAGGATTTGGATTCAAAGCTTAATTAAATTAGGTTTGGCAGAATTTCAAATTAGATTTGAATTGGGTTTGAACTGAGGCTAAACTAGTTGTGGATTATTAGTGATGGCAAACTTGCCATCCCTAATTCCATCTCCAATAACTTTTTAAATAATTTTTTTTAAAAATTATTAACAATGGCTGATTTTTATCGCTAAAATTAAAAAATATCATTGCTAATTTTTATTTTATGTTTAAATATTATAAAAAAATTAAAAATTTTAAATTATTTTAGTGGTGGTATCTGCCATCACTAATAATTGTATGCTATCATTAATAGTTGGTTATTAGCGATGACACTATTTTTATCACTAATATCTAAATTTATCATCGCTAATTTTTTTATTTAATATTTTAAAATAATTTTTATACTTTTAGAGATGGTCTTTGCCATTGCAAATAAATTTATTTTCCATCACTAATATTATTAGTGATGGTTTTTTTTGTTGGTGTTGTGGTAGCAAAATGTTAGATATGTGTGTCCTAGAAGCCAGAATTAGTTGACAATTGTAATACACATCTAAAGATAAAATTATAATTTTGACTATAAATAATAAAATGAATTATTTTCTATCGTAGTGTTTATTTAAAAGTGTCTATGATATATCTCTTGAGTTAATGATGATGATGGTTCATATTTTCAAGAGTTGAAAATTTAAAACATGAATTTTTATTGTTAACTCATAAAATGCTCCCGACTGCAGGATCATCATGAGGATAGTGATTGATCCGAAAGGTTAGTGTATGATTGCTTCTTTAGGATAGATGAGTCTTGAGTCTATGGTGTAGAGACACCGAAGCGATAGTATAGGTACTCGTTAGAGAACGAGGGCACTGAGCGTGATCACCTCGAGTAGTCATGAGGAAGTCTACCTTCTCGTCGATGATTGGCTCAAGGCTATAGTGGTGTATCTGATTCTTTGACCTAAGGTGCATCGATAGTTCACCTTGAGGGTGTTATAGTTTGACTATACCATAACTCAGTCTCCTAGCCATTCGGAATCCTGAGGTGTATGTTGGCTATAGCATGTTCATTGTAGAAATTAGATTGCATTGATAGGAGATCTATCTACCTCGGTAGATGAGGAGCAGTCCTATGATGATCATGAGAATCAAGTCCGTAAGCCCATGACCTAGCAGAGTGAAATAATAAAAAGAGTTTCTATTAGGATTTTCACATTGGACTTGAATCGAATGATTAATTCATATGATGGAAATTAGGGTTTGACGAGATCATCTTAACCCTAATCTGATCGGGGCTCAAGATAGAGGAACTTAATCACATAGGTAACTGCACCGAGAGGTTCATATTCAGTTTTGATGGATTGCCACCATATGCTGCTAGGTGTCACTAGTGGATTTTGAGAGCAATTAGAATGATTTAGATGATCGATTATACTAGTTGTCTGAATCAAAAAAGTTTAATCCATCGAAAGGTGTTTCGATGATGTCGATGATAGAGATCGCGACGTATCCCATTACCATATGGAACTGAACCTAATTGGATCACACAAATAAGGATTTGAATTTGGATATCATCAATTGGACTAACCCAGTTCAATTGATTTGAATAAGATTCAATTAGGTTCAAAGGAAATCATGCTAGCATACGATTGAGCCTAATGTTCTCCTTCAACAATCATTAAAGCTTGTCTCGACTGAGCTAAATGTGTTCGGACTCACTCAGAAATCTTTACTTAGTCTGATTGGAGCTTGTTCAGGTTAGAAAAGGGTTGTCTTAATTTATGAGATAAATTTGAGACAACACCTGCCATTTTTCATCACTTGCTAAATCTTGTCTTTGGACTTTGGTCAAATGTTGAACTTTGACACTTAGACATCTGTCCATGTGTCGTGCACCCATAGGAGAGAACATGGGGCTCTATCCCCTACTAAAAAGTAGAAAGGGAGGGGGCACATGCCTAGGAAGGCATGCACCCCATGAGGATCATGTCTGGAGTCCCATATAGATGGAACTCCAGGTTGTTTCATGATTTCAAATTAGGTGGCACCAAGGAGTCCTATTTGGCCAGTCTTGGCACCACCTAAGGAGGTTTTTGAGAGACTCTAATCTAATTGGATCAGATGATATCATTCCACTAATCAAATTTAGATCTGATTGCATAAAGAGCCATGATTGGTCGGGATGATGTGGCACTGCATGGTGCAGCAGGGTCTATATAAACCTTGTCTGCACCTAGAATTAAGAGCTTTTGCCCTTTGCCCATGCCACAAAGCTTCTCTCCCTCCTCTTCATGCCACCTTTAGGTTCTCTCTCTCCTATCCACATCCAAGAGTTTTTGGGCTCGAGTTTGGTGCAATCCAAGCAAGAGAAAGGCGACAGAAAAGGAAGAAGGCAGCACTACTGCAAGAGACAACGACTGATCTTCAAAAGTCATTTTGAAGACCTTCAAGATTAGATCCAGATCTGATTTTTGGAGTATAGATTGAGAAGGAGATGATCTTCAGATCTTGTCTGAGTGGATACCGATAGAGGTCAGATGCTTGCATGGTTATATCCAGAACCTTAGGCAAACATCGAAATCATCACAGGATAATTAGATTACTCAAAATATAGGTATAATTAAATTAAATTTATTTTATTTTATCAGATCAACAAGATCAGATCTGAAGAGTCTCATATTTGATTTGGATTTAAGAGAAAAAATTTTGAAAATATTCCTCTTGATCAAATCAGATCTGAACGAATCTGATCCAAAAAATAGGATTTTAACATTTATAAAAAGCTTTATTAGCGATGGAGATTTTTGCTGTCGCTAATACTATTGCTAATATCCAATTTTCTTATAGTGAACTAAAATTTTTTGATTATGAAGATTTTTGCATCTTTTTCAAGAAAGTATAGGGATCTAGAAAAATAGTAGGAGCCCTATTATTTTAAAAATAAAATTTTTAACATAAATTGATTAAGTCAAATATAAAATCTAACTAGAAACTTTAACTCTCTACAGAAAACATGTTTAGGCTAAGTCATATAGCAGAAGATAGGATTAACAAATTAAAAAAGAAAATGAGCTAATGGGTCTGTTGACTTTCAAGTTATATCTGATTTGTGAATCATGCATTCAAGATAAAATGACCAAGCTACCCTTTGTGGGACATGAGAAAAGAACCATAAAGTTACTCTTTCTGGTGCATATAGATGTCTACGGCTTGTTTGATGTGCCGGCCAGAGATGATTTTGTCTACTTCATTATCTTTATCAATAATTTTTTTTTGGATGGATATATGTACCTGATACGTCACAAGTCTGAGGCCTTTGAAAAGTTCAAAGAGTTCAAAAATAAAATAGAAAAATAGATCAGAAAGCCCATTAAGATTCTTCGATCAGATCGAGGAGGCGAATATCTTAGTAAGAAATTTTTGGATTATCTCAAAAAGTATGGCATAGTCTCACAGTGGACTCTACCTAGAACACCTCAACTCAACAGGATTTCAGAATAAAGAAACCGAACCATATTAGATATTGTGCATTCTATGATGAGCTTCATAGACCTTCTCGATTTTCTTTGGGGATATAGTCTATTAACAGCCATTTATGTACTAAATAAGATTTCTTCTAAAATTATTCCTATCACACCATATAAGATGTGGCATGGTAAGAAATCAAGTCTAAGTCATCTCAAGATTTGGAATTGTCTGATCCATATTAAAAGATAACAAGTGGATAAGTCAGGATCTATGTCTCTTAGAGCTCAATTTATCGGATATCCTAAAAAGTCATTAGGATATTATTTCTATCTTTCATAGGACCACAATATGATTGTAAATTAACATGCTATCTTTCTTGAAAAATAGTTTATTCAAGGAGGCATGAAAAGACTAATCAAGCTAAAGAAGAAAATATTCGAAGAGCAACGAGCCAAAAAACCTAAGGAACCCGTTCAGTCTGAGCCGATCCACATACTTTCTCCTTTACCTTGTAAGTCTAGTAGGATTTTTCATCATTCTGAAAGATACTTAGGTATTATTTTAGAGGATATAGAGAAAATATTTCTCACTAAAAATGAGGTACATGGAGATTATCCCAAAATCTATGACGAGGTAATATCAGATATTGACTCTAAGAAATGGCAAAAGACAATGAAGTCAGAAATTGACTCAATGTGCTTGAACCAAGTCTAGACCTTAGTAGATCTACTTAAAGATATTGTACCTATTGGATGTAAATGAATCTTCAAGAGAAAGATTGGTGTAGATGAAAATGTGGAGACATTCAAAGCTAAGTTGGTAGCCAAAGAATATAGTCAGTGAGAAGGCATTGACTATCAAGATACCTTCTTGTCAGTGGTCATGCTTAAATCCATCCGCATGCTACTTGCTATTGTAGTATATTTTGATTACAAAATATGACAAATAGATGTGAAAATGATATTCTTAAATAGATATCTTGAAGAAAATATCTATATGGAACAACCACTTAGTTTCACCTCCAATGATAGTGATCATAAAGTTTGCAAGTTGCAAAGGTCCATCTATGGACTTAAGCAAGTATTTCAGAGCTAGAATGCTCGTTTTAATGATGTAATCAAATCATTTAGTTTCATCAAAAATGAGGAGGAGCCCTATGTATTTAAAAAGATTAGTGGGAGCACTATTGTCTTCCTCGTATTGTATGGGATGACATCTTCCTAATTGGAAATGATATTCTTATATTGACCTCGATCAAGATTTGGTTGTCTAAGAAGTTTTCTATGAAAGACCTAGATGAAACATCCTTTATTTTAGGGATTAAGGTCTATAGAGATAGATCGAGGAGGATGCTAGGTTTGTCACAGAAGATGTACATTGAGGAGATGCTGAAGAAGTTTAGCATGGAGAACTCCAAGAGGGGTCTTATGTCCTTTAGACATGGTATTCATCTCTCCAAGAAGATATGCCCCAACACATCGGAAGAGATTGAATGCATGAGCAAGATCCCTTATGCTTTAGTAATAGGGAGCCTCATGTACACCAGGCTATGTACATGACTTGATATTGCTTATGCTGTGAGTGTCACAAGTAGATATCAGTTGAATCCAGGCAAAGAATACTGAACTTCTATAAAATGTATCCTTAAGTACTTAAGAAGGACTAAGTATATATTTTTGGTCTTTGGTAATGAAGAAATCCAAGTGTAGGGGTATACTAATTTAGACTTTATGTTTAATATTGATGATCGAAAGTCAACATCAGGAAGCCTGTTCTTATGCAATGGTAGCGCTATAAGCAGGAAGAGTTCTAAGCAAACAGTGATAATGGATTCTACCATGAAAGCAGAGTATATCTCTACCTCAAAAGCTGCAAAGAAGGCATTTTGGTTCAAGAAATTTATTATGGAGCTTGGAGTGATTCCATCTAATGCCGTCCCTCTGTACTACAAAAACAACGACGTCATAGCCCTAGCTAAGGAGCTGAGGTCTCATAAAAAATTCAAGCACATCGAGCAATAGTTTTACCTCATCCATGATTACCTCGAGAAGGGATACGTCGAGGTAAAGGGAGTCGATACTGCGGACAATGCAGCTGACCTACTGATGAAACCTTTAAGCCAACAAAAGATTGAAGTCCATCTTGAGAAGATGGAACATAGATTTGTAGCTAATTGGCTTTAGGTCATGTAGGAGTTTGTAAGATGTATGCCCTAGAAGTCAGATTGACCGACAGTTGTAATACATTCTAAGAGCATAATTTATAATTTTGACTTATTATTAATAAAATTTGGATTATTCTTTTAATTATATTTATGTGTTATATGTCTCTGATTCATCCATTAGGTTAACAGATATGATAACACATATTCTCAAGAGTTGAGAATTTAAGATATATCTTATCATAATTAACACATAAACTACTTCTGATTGTAGGATCATCATGATGATGGTGATCGATCTGAAAGATTAGTATACGATTGCTTTCTTAGGATAGATGAGCCTTGAATCTATGGTGTGGAGACATCGAAGCAAGAGTATAGGTGCTTGTTAAGAACAAGGATACTAAGTGTGACCAACTTTGAGCAGTCATAAGAGAGTCTACCTTCTCGTCGATGACTTGCTCAATGCTGTAGTTATGTGTCTAGTTCTTTGACCTGAGATGCATCAGCAGTTCATCTTGAGGATATTATAGTTTGACTACACTATAACTCGATCTTCTAGCCATTTGAAATGCTGAGGTGTATGTTGGCTATAGAATATTTATTGTAGAAATTGAATCGCACCAAGTTGAGGTGTATGTTGGCTATAGCATGTTCATTATAGGAATTAGATCGTACCAAGCTGGGATCTAACAATCTTGATAGAGGAGGAGTATTTCTATGATGATCATGAGATCGAATTCTAAAGTCCATGGCCATGGCAATATAAAATAATAAAAAAAATTTTCTATTATGATTTCACATCGGACTCAAATCAAATAATTTAATCATATGACAAGAATTGGATTTGATGAGTCAACCTTAACCTAGATCTTGTTGAGACTCATGATAGAAGAATCGAATCACATGGTAACTACATCGAGAGATTCTTTTTCGGATCTAATGGATTGCCATCACATACTGCTAGGTGTCACTGGTAGATTGTGGGATCAATTAGAATATCTCGATAATCGATAATTCTAATTGGATGA
This sequence comes from Cocos nucifera, assembly GCA_006176705.1. NCBI lineage: Eukaryota > Viridiplantae > Streptophyta > Magnoliopsida > Arecales > Arecaceae > Cocos > Cocos nucifera. The sequence continues at coordinate 244,032 of QRFJ01001182.1, forward strand.
ATAAAAAAAATTTTGATCCATCAAAAGGTATTTCGATGATGTTACTGATGGAGATCATGACATATTCCATTACTATATAAAATTGAACCTATTGGATCACACAAATAAGGATTTAGGTATTGATGTCATTGATTAGACTCATGAAGTCTAATTGATTTGGATTTTATCCAATTAGGTTCAAAAAAATCATACTAGCATATAATTGGACCTAACTTTCTCCTATTTTTGATTTCGTAATTGCATTGGACTTAGTAAAATCAGATTTGGCTTGTCCAGAAAGCCTCCTTCGGGCTTGCCCTAATTAGATTAGGACATGTCCTAATGTCCTCATGAGATAAGGATTAGGGGGCTCCAAGAGTTGGCGCACCCCACTTTGACCCAGTCTTCATGTGCCAAAAGAAGAGGGGTGCACACCCCCTAGATTTTCTCTAGGGGCATGCTCCTAGATGCTTTCTTAGAGAGAGAAGGGCGCACGCCCATTCTTGGTATGCCCCCTATAGAGATTAGGATGGAGGTTGAGAAGATTAGAGTTTGTTTCATTTTGAACTCTATTTGAACGAGTCAAAAGAGTTCAAATGAATTCAAACTCTGGAGAGATATTGCCTGGCACCAAACCACTTTATTTGGATAAGGTGGTGCACCTAGGAGAAGCATTTTGAGTGACAAAATGCTACACAATTCTGAAGGGGGCTTGTGGGATGTTTAAGGAGTCCTTCTACTTTTTAAACTTTGATCTGGTCAAAGTCTAGAAGCCCTAGGACTCTAGGTCTCCCATTTTCTCTATAAATAGAAGACTAGGTCAAAGTGTTTGGCCAATTCCACTTATCCACAGTGAAGCCCTGCTCCTCTTCTCCATGCCTTCTCTCCCTCCTTTAGATCCTCTCTCCCATGCCCAAGAGTTGGGCTGATTGCGATTTTGAGAGTCGAAGTGCTGTCTACGCAAGAAGACGACAAAGAAAATTCCGATCATGTGTCGATCAGACTGCTACCGGAGATCGGATTGAAGGCAAATGAAGGAGATCTATTTTTGATTTTTAGAAATCAGATTGAGAAGAAGAAGACATCTAGATCTAACCTGAGTGGATACTGATAGAGGTCGAGCACGTGCGCAGCTAGAGATGAACCTCGAAATTAGTTCAGATCATCGCAGTGGGAGATTATCTACCCATAATAGGTGGTATTTTGAATATCTATATGTATGCTTTAGTTTTAAATTTATGCAATCAGATATGAGAATACTTAGATTTGATCAGATCGGAGTAAAAATTTTAAAATTTCATTGCTTCAGATCTTTCACTTTCTTCCATGTCTCTTCATGCAAGTACCAATACTTATAATTGAGCATAAATTTACACTTATATAAATGGATAGTAATTGTATCCCTATCAAATATTTCTCTATTGCCATATCTGTTACAAGGGCAACGAGCCCATCCTTGATGTATGAGTGCTGCATTCCTAAAAATATAATCGTAGAAGTACTCCATGCCCTCCCCATATTCAGCAGAAATCTTCCCATCGACTACTTGATGATCCATCCAACTACAGTCCATGGCAGACTATCAAAGAATTCTACATATACATAAATACAATATAATTGCTAAATACTATTTTATTATTTAAAATGGCTAATATAGTAAATTAATACATCCTATCATCAATTAATAGGTAAAGATATGTTGAACCCCCTAAGTGGTTTTGATGATGACCAAATATTAAAGCAAATGATTACTAATATATTTTATTTTAAGTGTTCAAATGTCAGAAGAAAGAGAGCTCTTTGACCAAAATAAAGAAGACATTAAGTGAAAATCAATCAAAATTTAAATCCCCTTGTACAAAGCAAAAATTCTCTCAAAATCATCTTGGAGCAGTCTTCGAGACATCTTGAAATTTTTTTGAGAGCTCTCGAGTGGACTGGCATATCCCAAGTACTGTTCTGGCATAGTTTCGAGAGGTCTCAAAAAAATCTCGAGAGCTCTCAGCCTCAGACAATAGAAATTCAATTTTTGTACTCTGAGAGCGAGAGGTCTCATAGGATTCCCAAGAGGTCTCACGATTCCTACGAGATATCTCGTTCAAAACTAAGAGATCTCAATCTCAGGCGAGCCATTTTTTTCAAAAAGATAATTTTTCATGAGACTGAAGGCGAGAGCTCTCCTATTTAAATCGAAAGGTCCCATAACTTGGTGTGACATCTCAAGACAAACTGAGAGGTCTCAAGACTCGATGATAACTTTTTGACAGAACATTCTAGATCAGATTTTTTCGACTCCAATGATTAGTTGCTGCTCTCCAACATTCGGATTTTACTTTTTCTAAGCTCCAATCATCACTAGAAGAGAGAGAATGCTACAAATATAAAAGAAAGAAGGGTTATTCATGATCAATCTAAGAAAAATGAGAGAAAAGAAAAACACGCTCTATTCTTGAACGAAAATTTCCATCTTCAATCAATCTATTCTCTCAAGCATTGAAAAATCTTCAAGTGCATTAACTCCATAGATTCAAAGAGGCTTTCAAGAAACTACAAGGATGACTCTTCTGCTCATTCGAAGGGGCCTTTTGAATTGAAATATTTTCTTTCCCCTTTCCATGTATTTGATTTTAGCAGGGACTGAAACTTGGGTTTTGGAGTTTTTCTTCCCTTTTGTTTATTTAGATTGATTTATCTGATTCTTGTAAGGGTTGTGATTGATGAACCTAGGAAAGAACTAACTATGTTATTGGATAGTGAGCCTGAAAAAACTATCTGACTGTAATCTTGAGGGATTATAGTAAAATTCTCAAGAGTTTGCTTGGAGAGTGGACGTAGGTGCTGGGAGTGCATCGAACCTCTATAAAATCCTCTTGCTTATGTGTGTACTCTAGCTTGTGTCTTCTATTTGCTCTCATATTTGATTCACTCAGGATTTAATCTTTAATCACCATACATATCTATTTAAATTTTTGAAAACCCAATTTATCCCCCCTCTTGGATTATTCATCTAGGCAACAATTGGTATCAAAGCCTTGGTTCTTTACTAATTAATGATTTTATCAACTAGAGATAAAGATCATATCAACCCAACTAGGAGGTTCACTTGTCGAAGGGCAGTCCATAAATAGGCCACCTCTTTTTAATGGGTCTAACTATACCTATTGGAAAGCTTACATATGCATTTTCATTCAAGCCATTGACTATGACATATGGAGTGTCATTTTCAATGGTCCACACACTCCCATAATCATTGTCAATGGCTCATCCACTCCTAAGCCAGAGAAGGATTGGGATGAAACAGACAAAAAACTTGTCCAATTAAATGCCAAGATAATGAATGTACTCTATTGTGCCCTTGATGCTAACAAGTTTAATCGAATCTCCACTTGTAATTTAGTAAAAAAAATTTGGGATAGGCTTGAGGTCACACATGAAGGGATAAATCAAGTAAAAGAAACTAAAATTAACATGCTAGTTCACTAATATGAGTTGTTTAACCCACTGAATCTATCACTAGCATGTAAACAAGATTCACTGATATCATAAATAGTTTAAAAAGTTTAGATAAAGTTTACACTAACAGTAAATTGGTAAGAAAGATTCTCAGGTCTTTGCTTAGGACATGGGAAGCTAAGTTAACAGCCATCCAAAAGACAAAAGATTTGAACACATTATCTTTAGAGGAGCATATTGGATCCTTGATGACACATGAGCTAGCCATGAGTCGGCACAATGAGGAAGACAACAACAAGAAGAAAATAATAGTCCTGAAATCTATGGCTGCTGAAGAAGAAGATGATCTGTCCACCAATGAAGAAAACGATGAACACATGGCCCTAGTGATCAAAAAATTCAATAAATTTATGGAAAGAAAAAGACAAGGATTCAAGATGAGGGGCTTTATTAGAGGAGAAGCCGGTAGGGAGAAAGAAAGGGAAAAAAGAAGGATCAGCCCACTTGCTATGAATGCAAAAAGCTAGGATATTTTACGACTACATGTCCTCAATTTAAGAAAGGACAAAAAAGAACAAAAAAGAAAGTCACGATAGCAACTTGTAGTGATAGTGATGAGTTAAGCTCAGAGGAAGAAGACAAAAATGAAGCAAACTTATGTTTCATGGTACAAGATGATGAGGTATCCTCCACTCTTGATTCAGATTTACCATTGATAAACTTCAAGATGCTTTTTATGACTTAATGAAAGATTTCAAAAAGATTAGCACAAAAAAAAAAAGTCTTAAGAAAATAACTCAAACACTTTTAAAGGAAAAGGAAGAGGTAATTAGTGGCAACAACAAATTAAAAGAAGAGAACAAAATTCTAAAGGATGAATTGGATAAATTAAGGCCTTTAGTTGATAAATTCACTTGTAGTTCAAGAAAACTGCAAATAGTCTTAAATAATCAAAGAGGAGTCTATGATAAAGTCGGACTAGGATATAAATCTAAAGACAAAACTAAGTTTTTTAAAAATTTCTTCACTGCACATACTTTAATTGGCACCTCTCACATCACCTACTTTAGATGGAAAAAGGTAGGACACAAAGCATTTGAATGTAATACTTTAAGTTCAATGAAAAAACTGTTAAAAAGATTTGGATTCCAAAAGAAACCATGTCTACTAACCCTAAAGAATCCAAGAAGGCTTAGGTATCTAAAACCATCACTTGATTGTTTGTGCAGGAATACCTTATAGCCCAAGGATCAAAAAGAAAGTGGTACTTAGATAGCGGCTGCTCAAGGCATATGTCAGGTGATAAGCAATAATTCATCATCCTTGAAAGAAAAGATGGGGGAGTAGTTATCTTTGGCGATAACGACAAAGACAAAATTATTGGCTATGGTAAAATTCGGATTACTCCTACCACTTTTATAGATAATGTATTGTTAGTTGATAACTTAAAACATAACTTGTTCAGTATTAGTCAATTTTGTGATAAAGGTTTTAAAGTTTCTTTCGAATCTTCTTTATGCAAAGTATTTAGTTCCTTGGATGATAGTTTAAAATTCATTGAATTTAGGCATGACAACATCTACATGGTAAACCTTGATGAAATTACCATGAAGAGTGGCCAATGCCTAGTTGTAATGAATGCTAATATAAAAAAAAACAAGTTGGCTTTGGCACCGTAGGTTAGGTCATGCTAGCCATGCAAGATGAACTAAACCAATTTAAAAGAAACAATGTATGGACTCTTGTAAACAGACCCATTGACCATCCAATAATCGGCACAAAATGGATATTTAGGAATAAATTGGATGAATATGGTAATGTTGTAAGAAATAAAGCTAGACTAGTTGCTAAGAGATATAATCAAGAAGAAGGAACTGACTTTGACGAAATATATGCACCTGTAGCAAGATTAGAGGCAATTAGATTGTTACTCACTTTTGCTTGTTACATGAATTTTAAATTATTTCAAATGGATGTGAAAAGTATATTTTTGAATGGTTATATTGCTAAAGAAGTTTTTGTAGAACAACCTCTTGATTTTGAAAATCACTCACTTCCTAATCATGTGTATAAATTAAACAAAGCTCTTTACGAACTTAAGCAAGCACCTAGAGCATGGTATGAAACATTGAGCAAATTTTTACTATATAATAATTTTATTAGAGAAAGTGTTGACACCATTCTATTTTTTTTTAAAAAAAATAATGATCTTATTATGGTTCAAATATATGTGGATAACATCATATTCTGAGCTATTAATGAAATTCTTTATCAAGAGTTTGCTAAGTTGATACAGGGTAAATTCGAAATGAGCATGATGGGAGAGCTGAACTTCTTCCTTAGACTATGATAATATCAAAAAATTATTAATAAAAATATTAATTTATTAATTAATTTATATTTATTTTTAAGAATTAATATTTTTATTAATCTAAATAAAAAAATAAATTCATCAATAAAATGATCTCATTTTTTTGGTTACAATGAAATAAATTTGAAGTCAATCCAATTTAAAATGAATTTAATATGAATTTTCAAAGAAATAAAAATAAAATAAAAATAAAAATTAAAGAAAAATGGCTTAGTCGACTCAAGCCGCCGTGCCATATCAGCCGGCATGTCCAATTGCACCGAGCCAAGCCACCAAGCTGCTGTTAGCCGGCGTGCCCAGCAAGCCAACCCAAAAAGTGAAGCCGGCCCGCCTTCAAAGCCTAGCCCACGCGCGTTAGCCTGCCAGCCTCTATTCAGTCCACGAAATAGTGTAGACCGTCAGCTTAGCGATAATCGGCAAATCAGAAAATGCCATATGGTAGACCAAGACCTCTAAGAGGTTTACAACATTTTTGTCATGGTGCATGGGGTATTCTTGTCATTTCACTCATCAAAATGCGAGCATCGATTGGTTGCGGTGTGCGGTGTGGTCAGTCCACGCGGTCCATGAAAATAGTAAGTGTGTGATCAGATGACTGCAGTCGGCTTGCGATCAAGATCAAATGGCAGTGGTTGGTTCCAAAATGCTCTCAGCGGTGATTTGGACATCCAAGCACGCGATCAACGGCCTAATTTTCTCCATAAACATGCGATCAACAGCCAGAATATTTTCTGACTTGATCTGGGCCATTATATGTCCGTTTTTTATATTTTTTGAAGCCTTGGATCACCATCTGATAGCTAGAATGCACAGAATTTCATAAAAGACATGATCCAATGATTTTATGCTATTTTCTTCAACAAACACAGATCTATACCAAGTAATTAGTCCCATATTGCCTGATAACAAAGTCTCAAGTCCTCCAACACCTATTTAAAGGACCTCAAGCCTCCAGAGTTCAGTGTTTTCGGTTAAGGTAAAGCTTTGGTACATGATAGAGCAAGGCTTTTGGTTAACGACTGCTTCAAGGCAACTGATGCCGGGAGAAAGAGTTGGGCTTCTACACCATCTTTCCACCAACGCCGATCCAAGATCAAGATCAGCCTGCTTCTAATTTTTATTTTCTTTTTTTTTATCTTTTTAATTTATATAATAAAATTTTAAATTTTAATGTAAATTTTTTTTATGTAATTAAAATTTATGCTCTTTATTTTTATTATAAATTTACTTTTATTGCAAGTAGATGCTAAGATCTAAATAGTAGATCCTAGTACCAAGTTTATTTTTCTGCATTATTTAAATTTCACCTTTAATTTTTGACTTTAATTTTATTTTTAAAAACTCTCTTTTTTTTATAAAATCAAAGATTTCAAATCTAAAATACTATCTTCCCTATGGATTTGATCCGACTAACTAATATATACATTTTTTTAATTATTTTAAGAAGTCAAATTAAACTAATAATTATGATATTTTAACGACGGTATCACGATCTATCTAGTTTTTGGCGCCGTTGTTGGAAAAGGCACAAACATTAAAATTTTTAATTTCTTTAATTTTTCTTATAAATAAATTATAAATAATTTTAATTTTTTTTTATAAATATTGCTTACTAACTTTCTTATTTATTTTGTAGAAAAAAAGATAAAAGAACAAAAAAATTAAGAAAAGAAAAGCTTCCAATCCTATTTGGTGAGATCAATCCTAACCCTAGTCTTTTTATTTATTTATTTATTTTATTTTTAAATTAAATTTTAAAAAAATATCTACTTAAATCTAATTAGAAATCTCATGATAAGATTAGAAATCCTAACTATTTAGAGCATGCATCATATTAGTTTTATTTTTTTTATTTTGTTGATTGCTGGAGGCAAGGTAAGCTTCTAAAATTTAATTAATTGCATGCATCTAGTTTAAATTGCATAGAACCCTTTGATTGAAAATTTTTTGTGCATATTCATATTAGACCAAATTAAGGGCATAACTCAATTAAATAAGATAAGGTAGGGATTTGATCACCCTTCCTTGGCCCACAAGCAACCAACCAGCATCCTACCTTGACCTAAGTCTTTAATTTTAAAATCAATGAGACATCAGCCCTAGGAACTCGAGCTTATTAGAACAAGAAATCTAAAAGTTGGATCGGATTAGGGTTAGTCAATTTAACTGATGTCTTGAAAAATGGTTCAGAGATGACTGAGTCCGAAGGAAGGTGGTTACTTAATTGATTCTGTTAGCTTACCTGGTCAAGCACAATTGGTATCTAAGGTAAGCAATGGGGGGACTTCCATCGATCTTACACTTACCTGACTAGTTGATTGGCTGATCCTACATGAGGACTTGAAGGTGACTCTGATAGTTAGGAGCTGTCTAGATGTAGGATAATTCTTAGTCAAAATTGATTGACCAACTTGATTACTAACCAATATTAAACCTAATTAAAACTAATTCTTCTCTCTCTTCTTAGCTCTAGGACTCCTTAGGATCTCTTCTTTAAAACTCTTCTTTCTTTTTTCTTCTTTTTTTTAAAAATAAAATAAAAATTAAATTAAATTAAATTAAATTAAGAATTAAATTAAATTAAACTAACTAAAAATTATTAAAAATAATAATTAAATTAAATTAAATTAAAAATAATAATTAAATAAATAAATAATAAAAAAATTTAAAAAATATTAAAATAATTAAAAAATAAAAAATAATAAAATAATAAAAAATATAAAAAAAATAATAAAAAAAATTAAAAAAATTTGAACCATTCATTAGGGTTGCATTAATACATATACGATAGAAAATCACTTTATTTGATCTAGTTGAACCCAATCATAAAATTAAATGACTAAATCATATTAAATTTAGATAAATAAATGGTTGAAAATTTTAAAGAACCACCTAGAGAGATGAAGAAATACTTTATTTCTTCCACCTATAACTCATCTTCTTATATCCAATTACCTGAAATTCATACTATCCACTATGAGATCAAGCCGATCATAATTCAGATGCTCCCATCTTTCTATGCAAGCACCAACGAAGATCCTTACAAGCATCTGGATGAGTTTTTAGAAATTTGCTCTATGGTGAGGATTCAAAATTTAACTGAGGATGCCCTTAGACTAATTTTATTTTTCTTATCATTAAAAGATAAAGCTAAGCATTGCTTGGCATAATAGGGAGACCAATTAAAACTTGAGTTGAATTACAAAATATATTTTTTAAAAAAATTTATTCCATAGGCCGAACCAACATTATGAGGTGAGCTATCACTGGATTTGCTCAGCTTCCAGGGGAATAAATTTATGAGTCATGGGAGAGACTTAAGAAACTTATTAAAAAATGTCCACACCATGGTCTATCTAAGTGGCAAATAGTTCAAACTTTCTATGAGAGTTTAGAAGACCAATATAGATAATTGATAGATGCATCCTGTAGAGGTGCATTTATGAACAAGAGTAAGGACGAAGCCTATACTTTGTTTGAAATCCTGAGTAAAAACTCAATTAACCATGCTTCATTATCTTTCTACCAAATTTGGGCAGGGATCCATGAATTTAAATATCTAGAATCTAGTCCTATGGTTGATTCAAATTTGATAAATAAAGTGGACCTTCTTGCTTAGAAATTAGATCAAGTCCTAATCCTAGGTCAACAATCTCCTGCATAATTCACATCATCTTTTAATTATCAAGAGATTTGTTCAATGTGTGCTAGCCCAATCCATTATATGAGTGAATATTCCATGGCTACATAGTTTCCACCTTTTATTCAAGAATAAATTCAAGCTGCTCAAGGCTACTCCAAGTCCGTTAGTGATCCTTTTTCAAATCCATATAATCCAGATTGGAGGAACCATTCTAATTTTTCTTGGATATCCCAACAGACTCAGGCTCAGATCCAAATTCCATCTATTAGACCCCAATATCAAAATTATGCCTATAATAGTGGTCAGCCTAGTCAATCCACTCAGTCATTATATTATAATCAACCATCATACCCACTTCCTCAATAGACCAATCTAGTTGATGATAGATTTAACCAACTTCAATAATTAATTTTGACTCAACAATAATCTATTACTAGGTTAGAAGCTCAAATAGAATAATTAGCTGAGTCTAATATGAGGAGAGAACTAGGTCGATTGTTGAACCAACTGATTCATATAAACAATCCATCCATTATCCACCAACCATCTGGACTAAATTATCAATCTAATATCCCACCTAAGAATTTCCAATTAGAGAATGCCAAAGTAATTTCTGAACTTAAAAGTTATAGAATTCTTATGGATCCATACCAAGATCTGGTGAGAGAGGCTAGTACTAATGCTAGTCAAAATAAAAATTTAGAGGAATAGGTTAGTACTGAAGCTAACCACATAGAAGAATCTTAGCCAAAAATTAGTACTGATACTGGTTGTAGTTTAAATGAGATAGACATAGGGAAGAAGAGAGTGGATGTTTTACCTGAGACCTATAAACCTATAGTCTTGTTCCCTTCAACCTTAGAAGTTGATTCTTCAAGTAAAAACCAACAGGCATGGAATGAAGAGTCAATGAAGTTATTTAAGCAAGATCATATTAATTTACCTTCATAATTAAAGTCATCTTTAGTCACCCTTCCAGTATCCATTGCATTAAACTTAACTCCTGACTCAAAAACTCCATTCATAAGTATTTTAAAAGAATAAATAGGAAAAATTCTTGATAAACAAGGGTCTGAGAATAGGATCGCATCTTATGTTCCCCTAATTAACAATGATTATATTAATAAAGGGATAAGAAATTATCTTCCTGAGATTGGTAATCCAAAATCGTTGGAATTTATCAATCCAGTATTTGACATAGGATAGTAAGCTGAATTGTGTCTGGCTGAAGATGGTAAACTTAGCGCGTGTTGGAAGGCAATCCAATATTTAATTTTCTTGCATCTAATTTTTTTTAGTTTATTTTCTTTTAGGTCATCTTGAATAAAGTTGGAGGAAGAGCTTAAATTTTCAAAGGGACATGCTGGACCAAATATATTGTATCCTTTTCTTTTCTTTATTATACCCTTCTATTTTTTCTTCTTCATTGAGGATAATGTCGATTAAGTTGGGAGATAAAAAAATACACAAAAAAAAATCTTAAATTTTTTTTTAAAAAAAATATCTCTAAAAAAATTTAAATAAATCTTTAAAAAAAGAGAATAAACCATGTTTCAGAAAAGAAAATTTTGAGCAAAATAGATAAGAAAAAGTAATAAAGTTAGAAAATATTTGCTAATAACTGTAGCGAGTCAAGAAGTAGATTAGTTGGTTAGACTTTTAGTAGTCTACTTAGGTCATTTAAAGGCTATCAGCACTTCAAATTGCACATGCATACTAACAAGGTAAAGTAAGTGTTAATTATAAGGCTAACTGAGGATTCAATTATCACTAAAAATTGATGATTAATATATATCCTAATTAAAAAAACTTGAATTTAAAGAAAGAGTTACCTATCCAAAATAAAAGTATAAAAGATAGAGTATATGTGGATTGCCCTAAGCTTAGTAACTAGGTCTCTGCACCTAAGTCAAGTGTAGAGATTCATGTCAAATGATGGAGGGAAGGCCAGGATGCTCAGCATGTTAAAAAAAAAAAAGGTAGTGTGAAAGCTACCTTAATTCATGCATTTATTTTGGGGGTGTATAAAAAATTAACCAAAATAAGTGGTAATAGAAGATACATTTGTCGTTTAAGTTAACATCCAAATACTAAGTTAGACTTCACAAACATAAGTGCTGAAATCTTTGGATAAATTCTAAAAGAAGTTTTTGATTAATCTGACTATAAAATTTACTTCTGAAACTCAATACTTAGTTAGTGATAATGTCTAAACTTTTGATCTTAAATCCTAAAGCTATTTTTGTGAAGAAGAATTTCAATGAAATATGATAATTAATCTAGACTAGTATGACATTGCTAATGGACTAGCAATGAGTAAGTTGGAGGATGTGATAATATCATAAATTTATTAATAAAAATATTAATTTATTAATTAATTTATACTTATTTTTAAGAACTAATATTTTTATTAATCTAAATAAAAAAATAAATTTACTAATAAAAAAATCTCAGTTTTTTGGTTATAATGAAATAAATTTGAAGTCATTCCGATTTAAAATAAATTTAATATAATTTTTTAAAGAAATAAAAATAAAATAAAAATAAAAATTAAAGGAAAATGCTAGCTCAGCGATAATCAGTGAATCAAGAAATCAAAAATAGTGTAGACCGCCAGCTCAGCGATAATTGGTGAATCGGGAAATGCCATGTGGTAGACTAAGACCTCTAAGAGGTTTACAACATTTTTGTCGTGGCGCACGGGATATTCTTGTCATTTCGCTCATCAAAACGTTCATACCGATTGGTTGTAGTGTGCGGTGCGGTCGGTCCATATGGTCTATGGGAATAGTAAGTGTGCGATCGAATGGCTATGGTCGCTTGCGGTCAAGATCGGATGGTGGTGGTTGGTTCCAAGTTTAATTCAAACTCCATCAAGCTTTTAGGTGCCATTCGATGGCAGCGCTCGATTTCATCCTCGATCCGACGGTCCAGAATGCTCCCAACAGTAATTAGGACACCCAGGCATGTGATCAACAACCTAATTTCCTCCATTAATACACGATCAACGGTCAGAATATTTTCTGACTTGATCTGGGCCATCATATGTCCGTTTTTGGTATTTTTTGAAGCTTTGGATCACCATCTGATGGCCAGAATGCATAGAATTTCACAAGAGACATGATCCAACAATTTTATGCCATTTTCTTCAATAAACATGGATCTATACCAAGTATTTAGTCCTATATTGCTTGATAACAAAGTCTTTAGTCCTCCAACACCTATTTAAAGGACCTTAGGCCTCTAGAGTTCAGTGTCTTTGGTTAAGATGAAGCTTTGGTATAAGGTAGAGCCAGGCTTTTGGTTAATGACTGCTTCAAGATAACTAATGCCGAGAAAAAGAGCTGGACTTCTACACCATCTTTCTGCCAATGCCGATCCAAGATCAAGATCAATCTGCTTCTAGTTTTTATTTTCTTTCTTTTTCCTATCTTTTTAATTTATATAATTAAATTTTGAATTTTAATGCAAAATTTCTTTTTACATAATTTAAATTTATGCTTTTTATTTTTATTATAAATTTACTTTTATTATAAGTAGATGCTAAGATCTAAATAGTAGATCCTAGTACCAAGTTTATTTTTCTACACTATTTAAATTCTACTTTTAATTTTTGACTTCAATTTTATTTTCAAAATCTCTCTTTTTTTTTTGTAAAATCAAAGATTTCAAATCAAAATACTACCTTTCCTATGGATTTGACCCGACTCACTGCTATCTACATACTTTTAATTATTTTAAGAAGTCAAATTAAACTGATAATTATGATATTTTAACAATGGTATTGTGATCTATCAGATTACAAATCAAACAATCAAACGAAGGCATCTTCATCAGCCAAATAAAGTACATCAAGAAGATGCTAAAGAAGTTTGGCATGAAAAATGGAAAAGAAATTGGTACTCCCATGAAACCCTCATGCAAACTTAGGACTTTGGTACTTAACTGATATACTATTTAGTGTATGCATGTGTGCAAGATTTCAATCTAACCCTAAGGAATTACACTTACTAGCTGTTAAGAGAATTTCTAGATATTTAATTTATACACATAACTTAGGACTTTGGTACTCAAAACAATCCTCCATTAAATTGATTAGATACATTGATGTAGGCTATGGAGGATGTAGATTTGATAGAAAGAGTACCAATGGCACTTGTCAATTTTTAGGATTGAACTTGATCTCTTGGTATAGTAAAAAGCAAAACTCTATAGCACTATCAACGGCTGAGGTCGAATATGTTGCTGCAAGAAGTTGCTGTGCTCAAATACTTTGGATCAAGCAGCAACTCGAAGACTTTGGAATTAAGCAAAATAAAATTTCTATTAGATGTGACAATACTAGTGCCATAAACCTGATAAAAAATTTCATTCAACATTCAAGAACTAAACACATTGAAATCAGACATCACTTCATTAGAGATCATATACAAAATAATAATATTGTGCTTGAATTTGTCACAACTGAAAATCAACTAGCTGACATTTTTACAAAACTTCTAAATGAAGATAGATTCTCAAAAATCTAGGGTGAACTTGGTATTTATGATCCTCTTTAATAATGCTTAATCTTAAATTTATTGAATCATTTTTAACCTCCTTCCATCATTCCTAACACCCCTTTTTTCATCCTAAAAATTCAAGAAAAATCGGCTTGAAATTCCTTCTATATTTTGATTTTTTCCCTTATGCTCGTGATCCGTTGTTGGTTGAAGGGTACCCCAAGGCCTAATGAGGAAGATTTCGTATCAGAGAGATATTATGAGAAAAGAATGGAGTATTTTATCTTTCATTCATCTTTTGGCATCTCTTTTATAGAATATGAGAGCCATCCATTACAACCCATATCTTTTATTTTGGGAAAATAAATTAATCTCATATCCCTTATTTTAGAAAACCAAATTAAGGAATAGTTGTTGGAGCCTTTCCTCTCTTGTACACTTACCAAATAAGAGAAATAATATGCTAAAAAAGTATATACTAAAATAAAAAAATAATATGCTGAAAAAGTATATACTAAAATAGACGATCTCAATAATTTTCAAACAAGAAGATACGAAATATTGATCCAAGATCCTCCTAGATCAAGGCTCCTCCAATTAGGGGTTTCAAGTCCTCTTGAAACTTAGAATTGCAGATGAGAAAATCTGGCCTCGTCGGCTTCCTTGGTGAACCACTTTGATGCACTTGGCTTTTGTCCCTTGCACCCAATACGGTAGGAAGTCCTATCCCCATGCCATGTAGTAGTGGTCTTCTTTTCAAGGATTGTATCTTTCTTAAGAATATCTTCTCGCTCCAAGGCAAGATCATCAATGGAAGGTATCGACTCACTAGGTTCATCATCAAGCATGGAAGGTTCAAACGGCTTCAAGTACTCCATGTTGATGATGAAGTATATCTTTATGTAAGGTGGAAGCTCGAGTTGATATGCATTGCTTCCAATCCACTTGAGAATTTTGAAGGGTCCATAGTGGATTGGCTTAAGCTTCTTGCCTTCTTCCTTGAGTCTTTCCTTATCCAAATGTAGCCATACTAGATCACCAACTTGGTAGTCATCCTGTACTCGGTGCTTGTCATGCCTTCGCTTGTATTTTTGTTGGATCTTTTGCAGTTGTTGCTCCACCTCAACATGAACTTTTTGAATGCCTTCAAGAAACTATTTGGCTCAATTTGCTTCAAATTCATTGTTGGGACTTGTAGAAGAGCCTATTGTAAATTGCATATCAAAAGGACTTTACAGTAAATACCCCAAACATACCTTAAAAGGTGACTTAATGGTGGAGCTATGGATGGCACGGTTGAAAGCAAATTGAATGTAGGGAAGACTCTCATCTCATATTTTTGGATGTTTTGAATTATAGCCTCTCAAAAGATGCACCATTGTTCGGTTGACAACCTCCATTTGCCCATCAGTTTGAGGATGAAATGTCATGTTGCTCCACCTCAACATGAACTTTTTGAATGCCTTCAAGAAACTATTTGGCTCAATTTGCTTCAAATTCATTGTTGGGACTTGTAGAAGAGCCTATTGTAAATTGCATATCAAAAGGACTTTACAGTAAATACCCCAAACATACCTTAAAAGGTGACTTAATGGTGGAGCTATGGATGGCACGGTTGAAAGCAAATTGAATGTAGGGAAGACTCTCATCTCATATTTTTGGATGTTTTGAATTATAGCCTCTCAAAAGATGCACCATTGTTCGGTTGACAACCTCCATTTGCCCATCAGTTTGAGGATGAAATGTCGTGCTTCTTTGTAACTATGTATCCATCATCAACCACAAAGCTTTCCAAAAGCTACTTAAGAATCGAGTATCTCGATTGGAGATAATGGAGCTAAGGAGGCCAAAATGTATCCACACATGTCGAAAAAAGAATCGTACTGCTTCTTCTCCCGTGATGATCTTTTTACACGGTATGAGCTCCACCATTTTTGAGAACCGATCCACGATCATGAAGAGATAATCGTAACCTCTCTTAATTCTCGATAATTCTATTAGATATGCATGCCCTAGAAGCCAGAATTGGCTGACACTTGTTGTACACTTCTAAGGGCAAAATTATTATTTTAACTATAAATAATAAAATGGATTATTTTCTATCATAAATGTGTATTTAGTGTCTGTGATACATCTCTTGAGTTAATGGTAATGATAATTTATATTTTCAAGAGTTGAAAATTTAAGACATAAATTTTCATTATTAACTCATGAAATGCTTATGATCGTAGGATCATCATGAGGATGATGATTAATCTAAAAGGTTGGTGTACAATCGCTTCTTTATAGTAGATGAGTCTTGAGTCTATGGTGTAGAAATACCCAAGCGAGAGTATAGGTACTCGTTAGAGAACGAGGGCACTGAGCGTGACCATCTTGAGTAGTCATTAGGAAGTCTATCTTCTAATTGATGACTGGCTCGAAGATGCAGTGGTGTGTGTGATTCTTTGACCTGAGATACATTGGTAGTTTACCTTGAGGATGTTATAGTTTGACTACACCATGACTCAGTCTCCTAGCCATTCGGAATCCTGAGGTGTATGTTGGCTATAACATGTTCATTGTAGGAATTGGATTGCACCAAGAGGGAATCTATCTACCTCAGTAGATGAGGAATAGCCCTATGATGATCATGAGAATCAAGTCCATCAGCCTGTGGCCATGGTAGAGTGAAATAATAGAAAGAGTTTCTATTAAGATTTTTTACATCGGACTTGAATCAAATGATTAATCATATGATAGAAATTAGGGTTTGACGAGTTCACCTTAATCCTAATCTGATTAGGGCTCAAGATAGAAGAACTTAATCACAAAAGTAGCTACACCAAGAGGTTCATTTTTAGTTCTGATGGGTTGCCACCATATACTGCTAGATGTCACTGATAGATTTTGGGAGCAATTAGAATGATACTGGATGATCGATTATTCTAGTTGTCTGAATCAGAAAAGTTCTGATTCATCAAAAGAAGTTTCGATGATGTCGATGATAGAGATCATGACATATTCCATTACCATATAGAACTAAACCTAACTAGATCACACAAATAAGGGTTTAGATCTGGATATCATCAATTGAACTAACCCAGTTCAATTGATTTGAATTAGATTCAATTAGGTTTAGGGAAATCATGCTAGCACACGATTGAGCCTAATGTTCTCCTTCAATTATCATTAAAAATTATCTTGACTAAGCCAAATGTGTTTATGCTCACTCAGGTACCTTTACTTGGTCTGACTGGAGCTTATCCAAGTCAGAAAAGGGTTGTCTTAATTTATGAGATAAATTTGAGATAACATCTGCCATTTTCCATCACCTGCTAATTCTTGTCTTTTGACTTTAGTCAAATGTTGACCTTTGATACTTAGACATCTGCCCATGTGTCATGCACCCATAGGAGATTTATTTTGAACTAGTCAACCTGCTAAAAAGTAGGTGGACCAGGGGTGCATGCCTAGGGAGGCGTGCACCCATGGATAAAGGCGCCTGGAGTCCCATATAGATGGGACTCCAATTACTTCGGGGTTTCTACTTAGGTGGCGCTAAGGAATAGACTTTGACCAGTCTTATGTGCCATCTAAGGATGATTAAAAGGGGCTCTTATTTGATTGGATCAGATAATATCATTCCACCAATCAGATTTAGATCTGATTATATGAAGTGACGTGATTGGCCGGGATGATGTGGCACACTGCATGGTGCAATAGGGTCTATATAAATCCTATCTGCGCCAAGATTTAGAGAGGTTCTCCCATAGCCCATGCCACAAGGCTGCCCCTCTCCCTCCTCCATGCCATCTTCAGGTCCTCTCTCTCCTCTCCATGTCTAAGGGAATTTGGGCTCCAGTTTGGTGCGATCTAGGCAAGAGAAAGGTGACGAGAAAGGAAGAAGACAACACTACTGCAAGAGATGATTCTAGATCTTCAAAAGGAGTTTTAAAGATCCTCCAAATTAGATCCATATCTGATATTTGGAGAAGTGATAAAGAAAGAAAAGATCTTTAGATCCAGTCCGAGTGGACACCGGTAGAGGCCAGGCACTTGCATGGCTAGATCCAGAACCTCAGGCAATCAGCAGGATCATCACAGAATAATCTGATTACCCAACAAAAGGTACAAAATTAAATTAAATTAAATTTATTTTTATTTTATTTTATTAGATCTATTAAATTATATTTGATCTAAATTTAAAGAAAAATTTTTGAAATATCTCTCTTGATCCAATCAGATCTGAACGAACCTAATCCGAAAAATCAGAATTTTTTCTTCAACTAGTATCAGAGCTAGGTTCTAATAAATTATTTAGATATAATTTAAATTTATTTTTATTTAATAATTAGATAATTTTAGATGTCACATGAGATGTGATTAGATCTAAAATTTAAAAAATTAAAATTAAATAATTTTGATCTAAGGTTTACAAGATGCATGACTAGTTGTAAAATAGAATTATTCTATACATAGTCTTGCATAATCATAATTTAATTTGAATAAGTTATAATTTTAGATCTATTTATTTATTATTTTTTGATGTTATAAATATTATAATAAGATCTAAAAAATGGTAAATAAAATTATTTAATTTTTAGATCATATGAGATATGATGAATGCATGTTTAGACTAGTTGTAGAATAGTTCTACATAATTATCTAAAATAGAATTTATTTTGATGTGATCAATTTAAATTTAATTTTTTAGATAAATTATGAGATAATTTAGATCTGAAAGCATGAATGAAATGATACATGAGATGTATATAAAACATGTTTATAGTTAGATCAATTTTTATATATGAGATATATGTGTAGATCTAACTAGTTTTGTAGTTTTATATTTCTGATTAAGGCATTCTCCTTGGCCGTCCGATCATAAGAACAAAGTAGAATTTAAATGCCCTCTCCTCCCATTTGATGGGATGTTCTTATGATGTGTAGGGGTGCTGTGCATTCATCCTTAATTAGAAATCAAGAACTTACTTTCTGCAAAATTCTAGATCTTGAAAACCTAGGATTTTATTTACATGTTTTATTTGTGAACCCTAAACTTAATTGAGAATTAAGATTATGAAATATATGTTAGATCTAAAATAAAGAATTTTAGATCTAAGACATATTCATAAAATTGAATTCAAGCTTGGGTAGCTCAATTAGGTCTAAGTGGTTGATCAAACTGAATCAAGAGTTGGTTAGATGGGATCAACAGTGCTTAAATTGACCAGCCTAATAGGATTAAGTCTAGGTCAAGATTGAGTCACATAAGTGATCGATCAAGCTAAGACCTAATTAGGCTCAATGGTTAGAGTCTAGATTGTAGGCTAATCCGATTGGTTCTGGCTCAACAATTTGGTATCTAAGGTAAGTTTGGCAGATATGATCGACTAATTTTTAATTGGAAGCTACTCGACTCGAATGCATTCTTGTCGATTTAATGGCATATCCCTTCCATAAGTCTCACTTACCTGGCCATATTTGTTGGCTCAGTTCCTGATCTGAGGTGGTCAATAATCCGAGCTAACCCATGCCACTAGGTTAGTCATAATTGGTTATGACTAATGTCAAGTCTAGTTTAATGAGACCTGAATCAAATCTCCCTAAGAAAAGATTAAGTCTGAGGTCTTCCACCATTGTAGATGTGCGGGCCCTTCTCGAGGTTGATTGTTCTCGGCTGGATACAGTGGCTCAGTTGCACCGGAAAAGATGCAACCATGTCTATTAGGCATTGGATGCTATGGGCTGGAGGATGGATTGGGCTCAATATTTCGGATACGGTGAGAGACTCAATTAGGAACCCAGTCTATGCAAATGGTGGGTCTGACTTAACTAAGGAGTGGATCAATATTCTAGGCATACGGTGAGATTCATGAATTAGAGACCAAGTTTGGGTGCACCATGATTAGAGAATCATTGAACAAGAGTTGTTCACTCATTGGCTAACCCATCACCAATAACTGTTAGGTGAGGTGATGAGTCAGTTGGTGAGACCGCACCACCCACTAGAAATCATTAATCATGGAGATTTTCGCATCTCTACAGAGGGAGTGTAGGGATCCGAGAAAATAGTGGGAGCTAATTTGTTTAAAAATAAAATCCTCTAAATAAATTGGTCAAGTCAAAATTACAGTATCTAACTAGAATCTTTGACTCTCTACAGGAAAAATGTCTGCGTCCAACCCACTGGCACGTATCCTGGACACACATAGACTGACTGGACCCAATTATAAAGATTGGCTCAGGAACTACAAAATTATTTTGGGTTCTGAGAAGTTAACACATGTTATTGGACCAGGACCCTCCCACCTTACCAGCTCGTCCATCCACTGAACAGAGAGCATCTCTGGAAAAATGGATTGACGAAGATAATAAGGCCAGATATTACATGTTGGGCTCGATGTCTGATGAGCTCCAGCGCCAACATGAAGATATCGGGACTGCTCGCCATTAAATGTTGGCTCACCTGCAGGAGATGTTTGGTGAACAGAGTCGCGCAGCCAAAGTATCAAGTCACGAAATGACTTTTTAAGGCTAAGATGCGTGATGGGCAGTCAGTCCAAGATCACTGTCTGACAATGATCAAGGACATGGAAGAGCTTGAGAAGCTCGGTGTGAAGTTGGACTTGGATCTGCAGAATGATATTATTCTGCAATCCTTGACTGATGCATATGGGCAATTCATCATGAATTACCACATGCATAAACTTCAAAATTCCTTGGCCGAATTAATGAATATGCTGGTTACCGCTGAGCTTTCTATGAAAGGTTCTAAAGGCTCAGTTCTTGCTATGGAACGGACTTCTTCCAAAAGAAAGTCTTATGGAAAGAAAAAGAAGTCTGTGAAAAAGCAAAAGGTGGAAGGAGGAAAGAAGAAAAAAAGAAGCGAAGAAGAAGGCCGTTGGCAAAGGAAAGTGTTTCCATTGCAACAGCGACGGCCATTGGAAGCGGAACTGCCCTACTTACCTGGCCACCCTGAAGAACAAGAAGGAAGGTCCTTCTGGAGGTATGCTCGTTATTGAGTCTAACCTTACGGGTTCTTCTGCATCCAGTTGGGTGCTTGACTCTGGTTCTAGTGCTCATCTGTGCACTTCTATGCAGGGTCTTGAGGATAGCAGGAGGCTGAGGGATGGAGACATGATCCTACGCATCGGTAATGGAGCAAGAGTTGCTGCAGTAGCCGTGGGAACATACCCTCTTCGATTACCATCTGGTTTAGACTTAGTTTTAAAAGACTGTTATTATGTGCCTGCAGCTAGCAGGAATTTGATTTCTGTTTCATGCTTAGCACAAGAAGGTTATGTGATCACCTTCTTTAAGGACCATTGTAACATTCTTTATGAAAGAAATAAAATTGCAAATGGTTTCCTTATTAATGGTCTTTATCAGTTACATATTGATGTACCTGTTTTAACTATCGAGCAAAAACGTGAATGCCCAAACGACCTAGGGATAGTCCAAACGACAGATATCTATGGCACCTGAGATTAGGTCATATAGCAGAAGATAGGATTAACAAATTGGAAGAAAAATGGGCTATTGAGTCCATTGACTTTTGAGTCATATCCAACTTGTGAATCTTGTCTTCAAGGCAAAATGACTAAACTCCCTTTTGTTGGACATGGGGAGAGGGCCACAGATCTCCTTGCCCTAGTACATACTGATGTGTGCGGCCCATTTGATGTGCCGGCTAGAGGCAATTTTGTCTACTTCATTACCTTTACCGATGATCTGTCTAGGTATGGGTATATGTATCTTATGAGACACAAGTCTGAAGCTTTTGAAAAGTTCAAAAGAATTCAGACATGAAGTAGAAAAACAAACTGGAAAAACCCATTAAGGTTCTTCGATCAGATCGAGGAGGTGAATACCTTAGCCGGGAATTCCTAGACTATCTTAAGGAAAATGGCATAGTCTCTCAATGGACTCCACCAGGAACACCTCAACTCAACGGGGTTTCAGAACGGAGAAATCGGACTCTATTGGATATGGTTCGATCCATGATGAGCTTCACAGACCTCCCTGATTTTCTTTGGGGACACTTCATTGTTAACTTCAATCTATTTACTGAATAGGGTTCCCTCTAAAACCGTTCCTACCACACCGTATGAGATATGGCACGGTAAGAAACCAAGTCTGAGTCATCTCAGAATTTGGGGTTGTCCGGCTCATGTCAAAAGACAACAAGCGGACAAGTTAGAGTTTAGGTCCTTTAGAGCTCGATTCATAGGATATCCTAAAGAGTCATTAGGATACTATTTCTACATTCCAGAAGACCACAATGTGATTGTGAGTCGACATGCCATCTTTCTTGAAAAATAGTTTATTCAAGATAGTGGCATTGGAAAAGCAGATTAAGCTTGATGAGAAAGTCTCACAAGCAGCAACGAGCTAAGGACCAAGTGGAACCAAATCAGGTTGAGCCAATAAGAACACTACCTCCTCCACCTCGTAGATCGGAAAGAGTTTTCCCGTCCCCCTGAAAGATACTTAGGTATTATTTCAGAGGAAGTAGAGGAAATGTTCCTCATAGGTAATGGTGCTCATGGTGATGATCCCAAAACCTACAACGAGGCGATATCAGATATCGACTCCGAGAAATGGCTTAGAGGCAATGAAGTCAGAAATTGACTCGATGCACTCAAACCAAGTCTGGACCTTGGTAGATCCACCAGAAGGTATAGTACCTATTGGGTGTAAATGGATCTTCAAGAGAAAGATTGGTGCAGATGGGAATGTGGAGACATTCAAGGCTAGACTAGTGGCAAAAGGTTATAGTCAACGCGAAGGCATTGACTATCAGGATACCTTTTCCCCAGTAGCTATGCTAAAATCCATCCGCACATTGCTTGCTGTTGCAGCCTATTTCGATTATGAAATATGGCAAATGGACGTGAAAACGGCATTCCTTAAATGGATATCTTGAGGAAGATATCTATATGGAACAGCCGCTAGGTTTCACATCCAGTGATACTGATCACAAGGTTTGCAAGCTGCAAAGGTCCATATATGGACTTAAGCAAGCATCTCGGAGCTGGAACACTCGTTTCAATGATGTGATCAAAAAAGTTTGGTTTCATCAAAAATGAAGAGGAACCATGTGTTTTCAAAAGGTCAGTGGGAGCGCTGTTGTCTTCCTCGTATTGTACGTGGATGACATCCTCCTTATTGGGAATGATATTCCCATGTTGACATCAGTCAAAATGTGGTTGTCCTAAGGAATTCTCCATGAAAGACCTAGGTGAAGCATCCTTTATTCTAGGAATTAAGGTCTATAGGGATAGACCGAATAGGATGCTAGGACTTTCACAGAAGATGTACATAGAGGAAAGTACTAAAGAGGTTTAGTATGGAAAACTCTAAGAGGGGATTAATACCCTTCAGACATGGTATTCATCTTTCCAAGAAGATGTGCCCCAGCACACCTGAGGAAATAGAACGCATGAGCAAGATCCCTTATGCTTCTGCAATAGGGAGCCTCATGTATGCCATGCTATGTACACGACCTGATATAGCCCATGCTGTGAGTGTCACAAGCAGATATCAGTCAAATCCAGGTGAAGAACACTGGACTTCTGTGAAATGTATCCTTAAGTACTTGAGAAGAACTAAGGATATGATGTTGGTCTTTGGTAATGGAGAACTCCAAGTCCAGGGATACACAGACTCGGACTTCATGTCCGATATAGATGATCGAAAGTCGACATCTGGAAGTCTGTTTGTGTGTGCAATGGTGGAGCTGTCAGCTGGAAGAGTTCCAAGCAAACTGTGATAGCAGATTCCACCATGGAAGCAGAATATATCGCTGCATCAGAGGCTGCAAAGGAAGCATTCTGGTACAAGAAGTTTGCTGCAGATCAATTGGAGTAATGCCATCAGATGCCATTCCTCTTATACTGCGACAACAATGGCGCCATAGCCCTTGCTAAGGAGCCGAGGTCTCACCAGAAATCCAAGCACATTGAGCGGCGATACCACCTCATCCGCGATTACCTTCGAGAAAGGTTACGTTCGAGGTCAAGAGAGTCAACTCCACAGATAATGTGGCAGACCCACTTACAAAGCCGTTGGGCCAGCAGAAGATCGAAGCCCACCTTGAGAAGATGGGACTTAGACTTGTAGCCAATTGGCTTTAGGACAAGTGGGAGATTGTTAGATATATGTGCCCTAGAAGCCAGAATTGGCTGACACTTGTAATACACTTCTAGGGGCAAAATTATAATTTTGACTATAAATAATAAAATGGATTATTTTCTATCACACATGTGTATTTAGTGTCTGTGATACATCCTTTGAGTTAATGGTAATGATAATTCATATTTTCAAGAGTTGAAAATTTAAGACATGAATAATCATTATTAACTCATAAAATGCTTCCCGACCATAGGATCATCACGAGGATGGTGATTGATCCGGAAGGTTGGTGTACAATCGCTTCTCTTTAGTAGATGAGTCTTGAGTCTACGGTGTGGAGACACCGGAGCGAGAGTACAGGTACTCGTTAGAGAACGAGGGCACTGAGCGTGACCACCTCGAGTAGTCATTAGGGAAGTCTACCTTCTCGTCAATGACTGACTCGATGCTGCAGTAGTGTGTCTGGTTCTTTGACCTGAGATGCATCGGCAGTTCACCTTGAGGGTGTTATAGTTTGACTACACCATTACTCGGTCTCCTAGCCATATGGAACCCTGAGGTGTATGTTGGCTATAGCATGTTCATTGTAGGAACTGGATTGCATCAAGATGGGAATCTATCTACCTCGGTGGTAGAGGAGCAGCCCTATGATGATCATGAGAATCAAGTCCAGAAGCCCATGGCCATGGCAGAGTGAAATAATAGAAAGAGTTTCTATTTAGATTTTCACATTGGACTCGAATCGAATGATTACATCATATGACAGAGACTAGGGTTTGACGAGTTCACCTTAACCCTAATCTGATCGGGGCTCAAGATAGAAGAACTTAATCACACAGGTAGCTGCACCAAGAGGTTCGCATTTTCAGCTCTGATGGGTTGCCACCATATACTGCTAGGTGTCACTGGTGGATTTTGGGAGCAATTAGAATGATTTTAGATGATCGATCATTCTAGCTGTCTCGAATCAGAAGAGTTCTGATCCATCGAAAGGAGTTTCGATGATGTCGATGATAGAGATCATGACATATCCCATTACCATACAGAACTGAACCTAACTGGGTCACACAAACAAGGGTTTGAATCTGGTGATCATCAATTGAACTGATCTAGTTCAATTGATCTGAATGAGATTCAATTAGGTTCAAAGGAAATCGTGCTAGCACTCGATTGAACCTAACGTTCTTCTTTTACTATCATAAATAAGTTGTCCTGACTGAGCCAAAGGAGTTTGTGCTCAATCAGAGGCCTTCATATGGTCTGACTGGAGGTTGTCCAAGTCAGAAAAAGGTTGTCTTATTTTGATAAATTTGAGACATTACCTGCCATTTTTGGTCACCTGCCATTTCTTGTCTTTTGACTTTGGTCAAAACGTTGACCTTTGACCACTTTGACATTGACCACATGTCATGCACCTATTGGAGAGCTGGTGGGGGCCTGTCCAACCTGCCTAGAACCTAGGTGGACTAGGGGTGCACGCCTAGGGAGGCGTGCGCCCATGGATAGGAGGCGCCTTAGGAGTCCCTTGTTGGACAATGGGACTCCAGTTCCCTTTGGGGTTTCAATTAGAGTGGCTACTAAGAATCCACTTTGACTGGTCTTAGGCACCTCTAAGGAGGAATTAAGAGGGGTTCTTATCTGATTGGATCGGTGATGTTATCCAACCAATCAGATTTAGATCTGATTTCACAAAGGGTTGTGATTGGTTGGGAGGAAGAGGACTGCATGGATGCAACAGGATCTATAAATAAGACCCTATCTGCACCAAGCTTTAGAGAGGTTCTCCCATAGCCCATGCCCCAAGGCTGCCCCTCTCCCTCCTCCATGCCATCTTTAGGTCCTCTCTCTCCTCTCCACGTCCAAAAGAAGTTTTGGACTTCCAGTTTGGTGCGATTCCATGCAAAAGAAAGGCGATCGAAAAGCAAGAAGGCTGCGCTGCTGCAAAGAGGACGACTGCAGATCTTCAAAAGGAGTTTTGAAGATCCTCCAGATCAGATCCAGATCTGATTTTTGGAGAGTGTGATAGAGAAGAAGAGGATCTCCAGATCCAAGCCCGAGTGGACACCGGTAGAGGTCAGGCACTTGTGTGGCTAGATCCAGAACCTCAGACAATCAGCAGGATCATCATAGGATAATCTGATTATCCAACAAAAGGTACAAAATTAAATTAGATTTAATTTACTTTTATTTAATTTTATTAGATCTATTAAATTAGTTTTAAGATGTTTTAGATCTGATCTAGATTCAAAAGAAAAAATTTTTGAAATATCTCTCTTGATCGAATCAGATCTGAGTGAACCTGATCCAAAAAATCGGGATTTTTTCTTCAAATCCTCCTAAGAAATCCATAGAAATACTTTCCCATGGATGGGTTAGTACAGGCAAAGGAATGTATAATCCTACTTTTCGGTTAGAGGACTTAGAGGTGCTACACAATATGCATCCTCTCACGAACTTCATCACATCCTATTGCATCTTGGGCTAATAGACATACCTCTATAAATTTTGGAGAGTTTGGTAATCCCGAAGTGTCCAGCAACCTTCGAGGTGTGGGCTTCTCGCATCCAATGCACCCGATCATCTTTTAATATGCATAGTTGTTTGCCTTTGTAGAGTAGATCCTATTTTTATACAAATTCACTTGGAACATCCTTCTTGACTCCTTCTAAAAGGGTTTTGAGGTCCAGGTCAGTAGCATAGAGGGTCGTCAATTTTCATTAGTACAAAAAAGGGCTACGGTAGCAGTTTGTAATCGCTGTCATAGCCCAAAAAATCACTACCATAGGCTATGACAGTGATTTTCTAACTGCGGCCATTGTCGTAGCTCTATGATAGCAATTATTAGAACCATTGCCATAAATTACCTATTGTAGTGGTTTATAAACTGCTGCAATAGATTGACCTATCGTAGCGATTATGTAACCACTACCATAGGATATCTATACCAGCAGTTTCTTAACCACAATCATAGATCTAATATAGTGATTGGCACCGAGCCTATGGCAGCGATTGGCACGGATATGGCAGCGGTTATAAAACCACTGCCATAGATCTTGAATAATTAAAAAAAATAAAATTTTTATTTTTTTATATATTTTATCTGATAAATATAGATATATAACACAAGAAAATATAACAAACACAAAAATTATTCTAAAATGCTAAAATTTTATTATCGAATAAAATTTATTATAATATTTTTTTTAAAAAATAAAATACATCAAAAGTCTTTTAAATCTACATCATCATCATTATCATCGTCACCGAGAGCTAGAGTCGGAGCTAGAGTTGGAATGCAGGCCAACATATCCTCAAAGCCTATGACTTCAAAATAGCTGAGCATCGACATCATGTCTCTCACGATGCCCTCTAGATGAGATGCGCATTTCTCAGCTCAATTTGCCCGCATCGCAGCATGATTTGCCCGTGTCAACGCCTCTTCAAGCTCCTCCTGACTAACAACACTGAAAGTTTGTGAGGAGATGCTCACCTTGAACCAATAGCTCGTCGGCATATGTTCGGACTTGCATCGGATCCTCCTAGAGTGCTTAGGCCCCAAGACCTGAGACAGATGGTCATGGGGCCCAGAGGTATCCGGACCCTCGCTTGCGAGCGCATCTAACTGATCCTATAATTATAAATTAAAATAAAATTTTATAAGAAATACTATAATACTAATCATATATACTAATATACTTAATAGTTATAAAAATACGTCCGATCGCAGCATTCATCGATCTATCCGTCTTGTCCGTGCAGCTAGATCAAAAGATCTTACTATGGCTGGGCATCACTCTATCTCTCATCAGTTATAATAAAGAATAAATTTATTAGAAAGATGATAAAAAAATATAAATTTAATTTATCTAGTAAGATTTAGAATTAATTACCTCTCTATGCACACGATTGGCCGTAGACTCGCGGCCTAGAGTGTGCGTATACTCCTAGGCTGCACGGTTCTCTTGATTCTGATGAAAGATAGCCTAACAAGTATTCAAATAAATAATAAATATTTAAAAAATATTTAAATAAAATTTTAAGCATATTAAAAAATTTAAAAGTTAAATATTTTACCTCAAACTCCTGGCTCCTTCAATGTCTAACCATCCTCTCCCACTGACTCGAAGGATAGTCCTGTATCTAAGGAACAAGCTTCTCTGGAGTGTCTCATCAGTGCTTGAGCCATTCTCTATGGAGCTTGACCTTGTAACCTTGATACAACTCTTCGATCTTCTTCAGTCGGGCATCTCGAGTCCTCTCGTAATTGAGGAAGTCGTACCTCCTCTGCATAAATTTATCAAAAATTAGTTACAAAATTATTCTAATCAAATATATAGTGTAAACATATAAAATATATAAATATAACTAAGATATACGTACTTACCCATATCTCCTTCCATACCCGATCCCTGACAGCAGCATCCATCAAACGCTAGTCTTTGGGCTCTACGAGAATGATGTCCGACCGCCTCACAAGCACTCCAAAAAAGAAATGCTTCTTCCATGTGGTCTCCCCTACCGGCATCCCTTCCGCATCATACTGCACCATCATCTGATGCTGGCAGTTCCACACGTGTGCCATACATGTGGGACCGTAAAATATCTAGCTGGATGATGCACCTACAATGCAAATACATTATGCAAATATATAAGTGTACAAATACTATATAAAAAATATAGTTATGCTAATATAATAAAAACGTACACTCAGATGCCTACGATGGTAGAGGCTCAGCCACTGGTGGAGTAGATGCCATCGGTGGAGGTCCTTGAGCAATCGATGCTGAGATGAACGGAGTATACTTCGACTGCTCCTTGGATGTGGAACTACGCGTAACTCGCCGAGAGGCAAGGGTGAAAGCTAGATGGTATTTCGGTGCCATCGTGACCTACAATGTCAATGAACATTAATCAATATAACATCGTGACATATCAAATTCTATTCGCTCGAAAGCCGAGCCAGCTCCATGCTTAAGACAGCCGACTTCATGCCTGAGACATCTGACTAGGGTCCTCTCCTAGCGGGCTTGATCATGGCCCAAGCCGACTCGGTTGCGTATCCAAGCTGGCTCGACTATGTTCCATCCCCTCGATCACTTTCTCTCTCCCTCGCTCGATCTCTCTTACCGGCGATGGCGGCGAGGCCGAATCCCTCCCTTCCAGCTTTTCCATCTCTCGATCTTCCTCTCTCCCTCTTTCGATCTTCCTCGCCGGCAAGGCCAGACCCCCTCCCTCCCTCTCTCACTCTTTTGATCTTCCTCGTCGGTAAGGTCGGACCCCATCCCTCCCAGTGATGCCGACGAGGCCAGACCCCCTCCTCCCTCTCTTGCTCTGTCGATCACCCACTCTCCCTCTCTCGATCTCTCTCGTCGGCGAGGTCGGACCCCCTCCCTCCCAATGATGGCAGTGAGGTCGGATCCCTCCCTTTCTCTCTCAAGTAAAGACCCGTCGGGTATTCAGGTTCAGATATGATATCAGTAATTAAAATTAGGTTCGGATTTGAATATCCAGATTTTGATCTGACCCAAATCATTGGTAGATCTAGTCCACAGCCGCCGACATGGCATGGCCTAAAAACTATGGCATGCAGATAATTATAATAATTATAATATTTATTATAAATATTTTATAAATTATTATTAAAATATATATGATTAATAAATAATACTATAAAAAATTAGAAAAAAAAATATACCTATGGCTATAGAGAGTGGATCGCACCGAAAGCTCCGAGGGTTGCCGATGACGATGCTAGAGGAGGACAATGGCGCTAGAGGTAACCTGCAAAATAAAAGCAAGATAGTGAGATAGAGAAGAGAGAAAAAGAGGAAAAAGGAGAGAGAGCATGGGGTCAGAATGGTGGTGGTGGGGGGGTGGGGTTTCGCTGGGGTCGAAGGAGGGTTGGATGGAGATTCGTCGGAGGGGGGGTTTCGCTGGGGGACCGAGGGAGGGTCGGATGGAGGAGTGGGGGGGTGGAGTTTTGCGGAGGGCCGAGCGAGGGTGGAGGGGGGTTCGTCGGAGGGAGGGTTTCATGGGGGGCCTAGGGAGGGTTGGATGGGGGTTCGCCGAAGGGGGGTTTCGTTGGGGGGCCGAGGGAGGGTCGGATGGAGGGGTGGGGGGTGGTGGGGGGTGGGGGGCCGGGGAGGGGCAGTCGGGGATGGGGGGTTAGGAGAGGGAGGGGGAAGGAGGGGCGGCTGGGATGGAGGGGCCGAAAAGGGAGGGGGAAGGGGGGCAACATCGGTCGAGGGGTGAGGAGGGGCAATGTCGGCCTAGGGGGGAGAGTCGACGTCGGTCGGGGGGAGGAGGGGCGACGTTGGTCGAAGGGGAAGAGCCTCACCGACAATGAAGAGGAGGGGGAGAGAGAGAGCAAGAGATTGAGCATGCACAGGAGGAAAGAAAAATTTGAAAATTTTTAACCTAACCTACGGCAGCGGTTATCGAACCACTGCCATAGATCTACAACAGTGGTTCTATAATCATTGTCATAGATCTATAGCAGCTATTTTTGATAACCGCTACCATAGATTGAAAATAATTTTTTTTAATTTTTTTTAAAAATATTATATAATTTTAAAATTTAATGTCCATCTTCATCATTCATTATCTAAATAATTATCATTAGAGTGTCGTCGCAAAAGATCGTATCGATCCGATGGCCCTAACTTCATCGATTAGAAAAATTTGATTTCGATGATCATGAATGATGATGCAATGATCTGATAGATGGAGACTTTCAATGGATCCAAAAATCTATAATGATGATCTCGATGATGTTTGTAGCATACTATCAAAGTTTTACTTTAATTGGATATCATTATCATGGTCAATTTAGTATGGAATGATTTCGATTGTTAAATTAGAAATAAATGATCAAAGGGTTAAACGACATTCGATTATGAGATAATTTTTTAGTTAAATGATCTTTATTATAATTTTAAATATTTTATACAGTGATGATAGTAAAATTTAAATCATTTTCATATAAACTATTCTTGTTAAGTAGATATTGCAAAAGCACGAGCATAACAATAATTGAAGTTTCAGAATGGTTATTAGGAGACGTATAGTTTTAAATCATTCTTCATCTCATGAGTTGAATTTTATAATCACCATCATAAAAAATAATTAAAATAGTAGCCAAGATCATTTATAAAAAAAATATCTCATAATCGAATACCATTTGGTCCTTTGATCGATCGTATATCATTTAACGGTCAAAACTAATTTATACTAAATTGACCAAGATAACGATATTCGATTTAAGTAAAACTTTGATAGTATGCTACAAACATCATCGAGATCATCATTATAGATTTTTGGATCCATCGGAGGTCTCCATCTATCAAATCATCGTATTATTGTTCGTGGTCATCGAAATCAAATTTTTTTGATCGATGAAGCTAAGGCCATCGGATCGAGGCAATCTTTTATGATGACATTCTAATGATAATTATTTAGATAATGAACAGTGAAGATGGATATTAAATTTTAAAATTATATAATATTTTAAAAAAAAATATATGGCAGTGGTTACAATAAATCAAATTATAGCAGTGGTTTCTACTAATCGTTGCTATAGGTCTGACTTATGACAGCGGTTATAATGAACCGCTGTTATAGGTCCGACCTATGGTAGTGGTTTTCGTTAACCACTGCTATATATTGGACCTATAGTAGTGGTTACAAAAATCACTGCTATAGGTTCGACCTATAATAATGGTTAATGAAAATCGCTGTCGTAGATGCTATGGCAGTGGTTTCGAAAATCACTACCATAGTAAGCAAGGCTATAGACCATTTTTATAGTAGTGTCCTCTTGTTCGGATGGTAGAACCTCCATAAATGTTGACAAACATAGAGACACGATCGGTGGTCGAGATAGCATATCGGTAAGCTTATTGAGAATGCCTCTCTTGTATTTGATCACAAGGTTAAATTATTGGAGGTAGGTCATCCACTTCATATGCCATGCTTGCTGCAACCTTGATTGTGTTTAAAGGTATTGAAGTGGTCGGTGGTTGGTATGCACGATCGTCTCCTTTTCGAGATTGTAAGCTCGCCAATGTTTGACTGCTTGATGTAGAGCAATAGTTCTTTGTCATATGTTGGATAATTCTTCTGAGAGTCTTAGAATATTTTCGAATGATATGCCATGGGCCTTCCATCTTGTAGAAGAACCGCTCCCATGGCATATCCCTATGCATCAGCTTCGAGCTCAAACGGACATTGAAGGTTTGGCAAGGCTAGGACTGGAGCCTCACTTATCTTCTTCTTCAAGAGGAGGAAAGTCTCTTCATGCTTCGATATCCACTCGAATCTTTGGTTGGCTCTTGTAATTGCATGCAGAGGTGTGGCTAAAATGGAGAAATTTTGGATGAATTTTCGAACATATTGACATGCACCCATAAAACTCCATACCTCCATCACCATTCTTAGTCTAGGCCACTCCCAAATTATTTTAGTTTTCTCCAGATCTATTTGAATGTTATCATTGCCTACAATAAAGCCAAGATAAATAAGAGAATTTCTACCAAAATTACATTTCTTATGGTTGAGGCGGAATTGGTACTGTAGAAGAAGCTTGAACACCCTTTCAATGTGTTCTAGATGTTCCTTCCATGACTGGCTATATATGAGAATGTCATCGAGGTAGGCAATCACAAAGTCATTGATAAAGGGCCATAGGACATCGTTCATCAACCGCATGAATGTTGCTGGTGCATTACACAAACCGAATGGCATCACAAGCCACTTAAATAGGCCTTACCGAGTCTTAAATGCCATCTTCCATGTGTCCTCTTCCTTGATTCGGACTTGATGGTAGCCGGACTTCAAGTCAAGCTTTGTAAAGATGGTAGCATGCTTTAAATGGTCCAATAATTCATTAATCCTTAATAGAGGGTACTGATTCTTGATGGTAATTTTGTTGAGTGCCTGGTAGTCTACGCACATGTGCCAAGTACCATCCTTCTTTGGGACCATGACCATCGGGGATTCGCATGGGGAAGAACTTGGTTGTATGACACCATTCTCGATTAACTCGGCTACTTGGCATTGGATTTCTTCATTCTCCATCATCAAATTTTGATACATGCTTAGGTTGGGGAGCGGTGCATTGGATACTAGGTGAATCTTGTGCTCAACTGCTCGTCGGGGTAGAAGTCCCTGATTCTCCTCAAATAGGGGCTGATATTTGTTGATGAGGGCTAGAAAGTCATTATCCATCCCTTTCTCGACTACAGCAAGGGTCCATATGCGACTCTCCTTAATCGATCGGATAAGCATGAGAAAGAAGGGCTGCCTCAAATTGGCCATCCTCTTTGCTTGTGCGATTGACACCATATCAACTCGTTCTTGTGCTTCATTGCTTGTGATGAGAGACTTCTTCCCATCTTTGGTGAGTTGGTACCGGTGTGAGCGATGATGGTAAATAGCATCTCGATCCCACAGTATAGGCTCCTGAGAATAAGTTGACATACATCTAATGGCACAACTTCACAAAGGACCTCATTAATAAATTGACTGGTAATCGCAAAACGCACCTTGCATTGATGATCAATTTTGAGCTTTACATCTTTGTTGATCCATCCAAGAGGATAAGGGTGAGAGTGAGGTGTTGTCTCCAACCCGAGTTTTTGCACAAGACTCATGAAAATAAGATTTTTTTGGCTCCCAGTGTCAATAAGGGCATCCACGATGTCTTGCTTCACTTGAATCTTTAAGGTGAATAATGCCTCTTGGTCTTGGATGGATGATTCCAGGCTCGTACCTATCACCTTTGGCTTAGCCATCAATGATAGACTTGGGTCTACCACCTTAACTGGGGGAAGGGATGTGGCATTGTCCTCCATTGCTACGCCGGTGGTTCACTTGCCAACGTCATTCTTACGCCACTTTTTGGGGAAAGGATCGAGGTGAACCTTCCAACACCTGTCTCAAGTATGGCCAGAGATCTTACAATGGTCGCAATACTTTTCGTTGTCCATTTTGGAGGGGATAGAAGGTTCGGATTCTCCTCCCAGTGCCTTCTTCTTCATCTTCTTGGATTTTCAAGAATTTTGATTTTCTCCCATGGACTTATCGCCTCGGGGCCTATTTTTTCTTTTTATGGCCATCGCCATATTGCTAGCATCTGAAATATCGGTGACTTTGAATAGGGCAAATTCAGCATTGATTGAGTAGTGAAGGCCGGCCATATATTTGGTAAGAGAGGAGCTATCTTCAAGGGCGACACCAAGGGCCATGGCATGTCATCGAAACTCCATAGTGTTTATTGTACCATTTAGTCCTTTCTTTATCGAAGATGGTGCCACTTCTTCCATCGTTCCTCCATGTAATCCATCGGATAAAATTCTTGTCGAATAAGATGCTTGAAGAGTGCCCATGTCATCTCTTCAAGGCTATAAACCTTCAAGCAGGTATTCCACTAAACAAGAGCATGGTAAGACAACTTTAATCGTACAAACGATACCTTTTCTTTAGTGGAATAGCCATGGAGGTCGAAGTAGGTCTCTACTTGGTCGATCCATGCATCTAGCTTTTTGGCATCGATTGAGCCATCAAAAGTTGAGATCTCAATATTTGCTTTGATCCAAAAAGGTCGAGAGATCTCCTCCATCTTTTTCTCTTTTTCGTGGACAGGAATATCTTGTCAGATAATAGAGGCTGAATCATTCTATTCTCTTGATGTTGCTTTCGCTTTTAAGCGATCCACTCTAGGATCATCTCCATCTTGTGGGTTAAGGATGAGACTTGGGTAGCCAAATCTCCTATGGAAGAAGGCGGATTTGTCATAGATGCAGTCTCATTGACGACATCCTAAATCACTTGATTGTTCTCCGACTCATACTATATTTCATCGATGGATTGTTGACTCCTTGTCTTCACCATCCACGGCAGGATCTATGCTCTGATACCACTTGATCCGTTGTTGGTCGAAAGGTACCCCAAGGTCCAACAAGAAAGATTTCATGTCAGAGAGATATTATGAGAAAAGAATGGAGTATACTATTTTTCATTCATCTTTTGGCATCTCTTTTATAGAATAAGAGAGCCATCCATTACAATCCATATATTTTATTTTGGGAAAACAAATTAATCTCATATTCCTTATTTTGGAAAATCAAATTAAGGAATAGTTATTGGAGCCTTTCCTCTCTTGTACACTTACCAAACAAGAGAAATAATATGCTAAAAAAACACATACTAGAATAGAAAAATAATATGCTAAAAATGTATATACTAAAATAGACGATCCCAATAATTTTCAAATAAGAAGATACGAAATATTGATCCGAGATCCTTCTGGATCAGCTCGAGAAGTCTTGGGTTTTTTACGAGACCTCTTGGCTGGATTTTGAGGCCTCTCGTGCTAAATGCGAGAGCTCTCAAAGTTTTCGAGATGTCTTGTCATTAAGATGAGAGCTCTCGATTCATACGGGCCCTCTTTTTAAAATTGATCTACGAGAGGTTTCCTGTTTCATTCTTTCATTCCACTCATCCAAGACCTCTCCTCCATTCTCTCCAAAACTCTCTTCCTTTCCTCAAAAAGTCTTCAAATCACCCTTTCTTGTCCATTCCCTCCAAACCTTGGCCCCCAATGGCTTCGAAGAAGAGATCGCTCGCTGCTCAAAGACCCTCCATCATGCCATCGACTAAAGCTAGGGCTAAATGATAGTGCGACATGGCTCAATCATCTTCATCTGCTTCGTCATCTTGTGCCTGACTTTTCGTTGCTACTAGAATAGTTCCAACAGGCCACTATGTGGACATCGCTTACCTTGATCGGGAGCACTTCCATATTGGATCCTGGATTTGGTAGCAAGGTTGGAAAAAACTCTGTATCCTAGAGGTAAACATTTATCTGGACTTAATAAGAAAATTTTTTGACCATATTAGTTTTAAGCATGGGTCAAAGGTGGAATCTATTGTGAAAGGAGTGCATATTTCTTTGGATGAGAGAAAAATAGGGCAGCTCCTTGAAGTGCCTAGGGTTGGGATTAGTAACCTAAACTTATTTGATAAAATTGAAGCCCTTAAGTGTATCTTAGAAAGAAAAGAGGTTGATGAAAATCTTCAACTTCTTTCACATCTTCCTTCGGCTGAAATGAGATTACTGTTGTCCTTTGTTAGTCATATTATTTTTTCTAAAGTTGGAAGACATGATTGGGTTGGAAAAAGAGAACTTGGAGTCATGTTCTTTATGATGACTGGAACTTCCATCACCTTTCCCTCTCTCAGCTACAACAACTGAAGGATACAGCCAGCAAGCAAGGCATGTTTACCTTATGGAATGATCTTCACCTTAATCTTCAAAGACTTTCAAGTTAATCTAGAAGATGAAGATTTCAAAAAGCTGGCTTACACGGACTACATCAATGAGGAAACATTGAACCGAATGAAATTTGTAAAGAAGGATGATAAATAGGTGAGGGCAGATGAACGTGCTGCAATCAAGCCTGAAGAACACAAATCTCCACTCTCTCTGCCATCACCATCTGCTAGATCCTCTTTCACTACACCAGGGTTTCCACACTCTCCTCAGGTGCCTCCTTGTCCTGCTCCAGCTCCTCCCCTAGCTTTTGATCAAGATCTGTTAGTTAAAAGAGTGATAGAAAAAGTGGTTTAGAAAGTAGCTGAAAGGTTTATAGATATACTATCTAGTATGAGGCATCAACTTTTAGTAAGCATTGAAGAGCAAAGGATATCCACTGTGGGTCAAACAAAAATGCTTAGTCGATAAATCAGTGGACTATCTCAAAGGTTAGAAATTTTGGAGAAGGAGCAGCATAAAACATCAACTCAAATTGAACTATTCCTA
Organism: Cocos nucifera; assembly: GCA_006176705.1. NCBI lineage: Eukaryota > Viridiplantae > Streptophyta > Magnoliopsida > Arecales > Arecaceae > Cocos > Cocos nucifera. Next base: position 280,919 of record QRFJ01001182.1, read on the forward strand.
TTCGACAATGCTAGGATTACACAGAGACTTGAAGAGAATATCACTATTCAGTGCACCATAGCTGAAGTCCTCATTTCCACTCTATGGCATATTTTGAGTCGGACATCTTCTTTTGGACCATCATATTCTTTTAGACCATCACCATCTTCTAGACTTGCTCCTCACTTGACGTCAATTAGACCCAAACCTTCATCTGAACCCATCATTGAGTTCCTCTCTAATGAGGACTAGGTCTAGTTTTTTTTTTTTGTTTTAACTTTTGATTTAGGTATGTTGGTATGAGATTCATTTTTTGTAAACCAACATACACCTCTAACTATGTAGTATTAAATCTTGAAATGGAATCAATCCTTTTTATATTCTTGCCTTCTTTATCCTTTTTTATGATCCTTTCATTATTGTGATTTTGATGATGACAAAAAGGAAAAGAAATATTAAGAAAAAATATACAAATGTATAATCAATTCAAACTAAAATACAAAAAAGAAAACTTTTTAGAAAATAAATTATTTGAATCGATCAAATGCAAATCTTATTCATTTCATAAGAGCATACATTAATGGGGAGAATGATTATTCAAATCTTATTCATTTCATGAGAGCATACATTAAGGAGGAGCTTCAACACAAAAACTTTGCATTCATTAGTTCATGACATTTATATCTCTTATAATCATTTTATGGATTGCTTAATATTTTGTCACCATCAAAAAGAGAGAGATTGTTGAACCCCCTAAGTAATTTTGATAATGACCAAACATTAAAGTAAATGATTACTAATATATTTTATTTTAAGTGATCCAATATCAAAAGAAAGAGAGCTCTTTGACCAAAACAAGGAAGACATTAAGTAGAAATCAATCAAAATTTAAATCTTCTTGTACGGAGCAAAAATTCGCTCAAAATCATCTTGGAGCAGTCTTTGAGACATCTCAGAATTTTTTTGAGAGCTCTCGAATGGATTGGCATGCCCTAAGTGCTGTTCTAGCATGGTTTTGAGAGGTCTCGAGAGAATCTCGAGAGCTCTCAGCCTCAGATGATAGAAATTCAGTTTTTATGCCCTATGAGCAAGAGGTCTTGTAGGATTTTCGAGAGGTCTCGCAGTCCCCACGAGACGTCTCATTCAGAATCAAGAGGTTTCTATTTCAGGTGAGCCATTTTTTCAGAAAGATAATTTTTCATGAGACTGAAGGTGAGAGCTCTCCTGTTCAAATCGAGAGGTCTCGTAACTTGGTGAGACATCTCAAGATAAATTGAGAGATCTCGAGACTCGACGATAACTTTTTGACGGGCATTTCAGATCAGATTTTTTTGACTCCAACGGTTAGTTGCTACTCTTTAATGTTCAAATTTTGCTTTTTCTGAGCTCCAATTATCACCAGAAGAGAGAGAATACTGTAGATATAAAAGAAAGAAGGATTATTCATGATCAATCCAAGAAAAATGAGAGAAAAGAAAAACATGCTATGTTCTTGAAGGGAAATCCCTATCTTTAATCAATCTATTCTCTCAAGCATTGAAGAATCCTTAAGTGCATTAACTCTATGGATTCAAAGAGGCTTTCAATGGACTGCAAGGACAACTCTTTTGCTCATTCAAAGGGGCCTTTTGAGTTGAAAGATTTTCTTTCTTCTTTTCATGTATTTGGTTTCAGCAGGGGCTGAAACTTGGATTTTAAGATTTTTCTCTCTTTTTGTTTATTCAAATTGATTTATCTGATTCTTGTAAGGGTTGTGATTGATGAATCTAGAAAAAAACCAATTGATTATTGGATAGTGAGCCCAAAAAAACTATCCAGCTGTAATCTTGAGGTATTATAGTAAAATTTCCAAGAGTTTGCTTGGAAAGTGGATGTAGGTGTTGGGAGTGCACCGAACCACTATAAAATTCTCTTGCTTGTATGTGTGCTCTAGCTTGTGTCTTTTATTTGCTCTCACATTTAATTCACTTAGGATTTAATCTTTAATCACCGCACATACCTGTTTAAATTTTTGAAAACCCAATTCACCTCCCCCATCTTGGGTTGTTCATTTGGGCAACAAGATAGATCCTATCCCATTCAAGAATTAGTTTATTGCAATAATCAAATGATATATAATAGAGATCAAAAAAAATTTTGGCAGCATTTTTTCTTAGAGCTTCCATGTAAGAAGAATAAAAGAAAAATGCTATCCAAAATTTTTTTCGAACCCTCAGCATACCATTTGATTACTATAATGAACTATAAAATGACTTGTATTTTCTAAACTGTTCATAGTAGACAATCACCTAATCAATATACATAATTTTTTTATCCATACAAAAATAAATAAATATATGGATATATTAGAATATGTACATCAATCAACTGACAGGTCTATCATTCCATGCATTGCAAATTTTATTAAAATTAACATATAATTAATACTGTCTGGCACTTTCTATCGACCTGAGTGCATAGGGCAAGTGAGGGCTAAATGCCTTTGATGCCAACTATGATCCAAGGCTCGGGCAATCAGGGCATGCCTTGGCTCTATATTTGCAATGTTGCCCGGCACCTTCTCTCAGTTCAAGCACTCTATATGCCAAGACCCAAATCCTGTACATCTAATTAATTAATTAGTTAATTAATTAATTAATTATCTAACTAATTAATCATCTAACTAATTAATTAAATAAATATTTAATTAAATTTTAGTGATGGCACTAGCCATCACTAATGCTGCCACTAATACTAGATAATATTAGCTGATGCTAATGCCGTCGCTACTACTGCTACTCATAATGGTAGGGATAGGGCCATAGGATCTGGGCTGTAGGCTAGGGGCAGTGAGGCAAGGGCCACACAGTCAGGCTGGCCAAGATGGGGCTATAAAGAGGTCGGCAGGACAGGGGTGGTAGGCTCTGGGGCCATGGTGCAGGAGGCACCAACGAGGTCAGGACGGTCGTGGGAGAGGCAGGGCTGGGGTTGCAGGCTCGGGGCCGTGGCATAGGAGGCACCGACGGGGTTGACGCAGCCATGGAAGTAGTGGGGCTGGGGTGGCAAGCTTGGGGCCATAGTGTAGGAGGCATCGATGGGTGTTGACCTTAAGGATTGATTTTGATGAGTAACAAAATATTTGAGTATATATTTGAATTAATAAAGTTGTTGAGATCATATTTTAGGATGCATTTTAAAGTACCAAATAAAACTTTAATATAAATGTAATTAAAAATTGATAAAGAAGATTTGGAGGCTTTTGAAGCATAAATCACATGTGAAATAAGGTTTGTAAAGGATATCCCAAAATCAGAATTGAAGAGAAAAACCTTTGGAGAAATAGAAATTTTTTAGCTTAAGAAGTCCAAGAGTCGACTCATGGTTCGACTCGTTGTTCAGCTCGAGCTGATATGTAGACTGGCATGCAGAAGTTTTAGAAGGAACAGTCTCGAGTGGAAGCTCGAGTCGACTCGAGGTTCTCGAGTCGAAGTCTTAGCGAAAATCTAGAGAATAGTGATTTTGGGGCAAGATCTCGAGTAGAGGCTCGAGTCGACTCGAGGTTCTCGAGTCGAAGTCTCAAAAGAAATACAAAAGATGATAATTTTGAAGCAAAGTTCGGCACAGTCTCGAGCAGAGGTGATAGGAACGTGATGTTGTCGTTAAGACATCGTGTTTATCAGTTTAATCTGACTTCTTAAAATAATTAAAAATCCATAGATAGCAGTGAGTCGGGTCGAATCCATAGGGAAGATAATATTTTTTAGATTTGAAATCTTTGATTTTATAAAAGAAAAAAAAAGAAAAGACTTTTGGGATCAAAAGTAAAGTCAAAAAATAAAAAGCAAAAATTAAAAGGTGCAATAATTTAAACTTGATACTAAGATTTACTAGTTAGATCTTAGCATCTACTTGCAAAGCAATAATTTAAAGTATAAAAATTAAATTATAATAATAAAAATAAAAAGTATAAAATTAAAGAGCATAAAAATAAATATTGTATTAAAAGTTCATAATTTAAATACATAAAATAAAAAGAAAATAAAACAGGCTGATCTTTGATCTTAGATCGGCATTGGTGGAAAGATGGTGTAGAAGCGCCGCTCTTCTTCTCGGCACCAATTGCTTTGAAGCAGCCATTAACCCATAGCCTGGCTTCACCCTATACCAAAGCTTCACCTTGATCTGAGAGATGTTGATTTCTGGAGGCTTAGGGTCCTTTTTATAGAGCTAGGAGGGTTAGATATTTATTTTTGAAGGCAATGTGGGACTAATAGCCTTTGTAATCATCAAAATATAAAGAAATCTGAATAAAATTTGAATTAAAATAGCTTTGATATGACTTTGGTAATTTTGGTGAAATCTAGCCATTCAATAAAAATCCAACGGTCCAAAAATCATCAAAATCGGATGAGTATCGGGCCAGATCAGGTCGGATTAAATTTTGGCCATCCGATTGCATGTTGATGAAGGAAATCTGGCCGCAAATCATGCGTCGAGAGTCCTGATCATCGTTAGGAGTGTTCTGAACCATCGGATCATCTCCTGGATCAGGCGTTGCCTTTCGATGGCGATCTAGGTGAAATCAGAAACCAAATCAGAGTTGGAATAAACTCTGATTGTCCGATCTTGACCGCAAGCAACCACAACCGTCCGATCATGTAATTGCTATTCCCATGGACCACGTGGACCGGCCGCACCACACACCGTATCCTATCAGCGCTCTTGTCGCTGAGTGAAAAGACCAAAATACCCTATGAGCCGTGATAAATTTCTGTAGACCCTTTAAGGGTCCAGGTCCGCCACGTGTTGCTCTGTGATTTGTCGGTTGCTGCTGAGCTGGTGGTCTACGCCTGGATCATGGACTGGCTGATGGCTTCAATGGATGAGGCAGCTTTGATGGCTTGACTTAGCTTGGTGGCTTGGCTTGCGGAGCTGGCTGAGTCATTTTCTTTTTTTATTTAATTTTTATTTATTTTATTTTTTTAAAAATTTATATCTTTTTTGTTTTAGCTCTGTTTTACTCAAAATTTATTTTGTTATGATTAGAAAAATGAGCTCTTTCCATTGATAATAAAATTTTTTTTTTTATTTTTTTTATTATTTTTAATTAATAAAAATATAAATTTTTTAAAAATTATATATAAATTGATTAATAATTCTTAAAAATTAATATAAATTAATTAATAAATTAATAATTTTATTGGTAAATTTATGATACTTATCATACCCTCCAACTTAAGCTTTGCTCATCCTTGAGTAAAGAAAGAATTTAGTTTTAAATACCTTTTAACTTTAGAGTTTTGAATTTTACCTAAGCAGTTTTCAAAATGGTGATATTTAGTAGAGCTTAAATGAGACATATTATTGGGATATTAATACTTATCAATAGAAAAATTAAGTAAAGAACATTAAATTTTTCAAAACTTTATCTAAATTTTTCCACCTTTATCTCTGATTTGTCTAAACTTTCATATAGACAAGTGTATTGCTACTACCATCCTTCATTTATTAATTTTTTTATTTTTATATTGCCCACTTTTTGACGTAAATATCATTGCTTACTTAGGCAATGGGACTCGGTTACTCAGTGGGAAACCCTTTTTTTTTTTTTAACGTTGTATCACTATTGAGTGTCTTAACTCTTTAAGCTTTTTATTTGATCCATGTAGCGAGTCTTGGGGCAATGACTTCCAAACCAGTTGCCTTTAGGGCACTAGGTATAGAATACCCCTCGAACTTACTAGCTCCAATCAAATAGGCTACGAGTTAAGACTAGCTTTACAATGAGCTTCTTTGCCCTTCTCACCTTTTGACGCGAAACTCAATGCTTGCTTAGGCAAAGAGGCCCGGTTACTCAGTGAGAAGTACTTGAAAACTATTTTATTAAAATAAATTTGTTATATGAAGAAACGTATAGTTATCCTACATAAGCCTATAAAAAGTAGACCTTTCTTTGATGCTAGTAGAAATAATTAGAAATGCTTTAAGGAAAAACTTTTTATGTTCTAGACTTAACTCTTTATTGAATTTTCTTAATATTTGATTCCTCAATATCTCATAGATTCTCTAATCTATGTATCAATTTTTTTTTAAAAATGCTTAGTTTAATTCGATTCTTAAGCATAATCAGGTATCTAAATACTAAATACTAACTTTTTTGAGGACTCAAAATTTTAAAATTTTTATTTTTTCTTCTCTCCAACTTAATCGACATTATCCTCAATGGAGAAGAAAAAATAAAGGGTGTAATAAAGAACATGAAAGAATACACCTGACTATATTTTAGTCCAGCACATGCCTTTGAAAATTTGGGCTCTTCCTCCAACTTATTCAAATTATCCTAAAAAAAAATAAACTAAAAAGATAAATTAGATAAAAACTAAATATTGGGCTACCTTCCAACAAGCGCTAAATTTACTGTCTTCAGCCAGACACAATGCAGCTCACTATCCTGTGTCGAATATTGGATTGACAAATTCTAATGGTTTTGGATTGCCAATCTCAGAAAGATGATTTATAATCTCATTATTGATATATTCACTATTAATTTTAGGGATATAATTTATGATCCCATTCTCAGACCCATATTTATTAAGAATTTCTCCTATTTATTCTTCTAGAATACTCATGAATGGTGTTTTTGTATTAGGAGTTAAGTTTGATTCAATGGGTGCTGGAATGGTGACTAAAGGTGGTTTTAATTCTGGAAGTAAATTATTATGGTCTTGCTTAAACAACTTCATTGACATTTCATTACGTGCCTCTTAATTTTTGTAAGAAGAACCGGCTTCTTGGGTTGAAGAGAATAGGATATTAGGTTTATAAGTCTCGGGTAAATCATCTATTCTTTTTTTTCTTTTTTCTATCTCATTTAAACTAGAACTAGCATCAGTACTAATTCTTGGCTCGGGTTCTTCTATGTAGTTAGTCTCAGTACTAACCAGTTCCTCTAAATTTTTATTTTGGCTAGCATCAGTAATAGCCTCTCTCACCTGATCTTGGTATGGATCCATAAGAATCCTATAGCTTTTAAGTTTAGAAATTACTTTGGTATTCTCAAATTGGGGATTCTTAAGTGAGACACTAAATTGATAATTTGGTCCAGATGGTTGGTGGACATTAGGTGGGTTATTTGAAATTGGTAGGTTTGATAGTTGATCTAGTTCTCTCCTCATGTTAGACTCAACTAATTATCCTATTTGAGCTTCTAGCCTGGCGATTGATTGTTGTTGAGTTAGAATTAATTATTGAAGTTGATTGAATTTATCATCGGCTAGATTGGTTTGTTGAGGAGGTGGGTATGAGGGCTGACTATGATATGATGGCTGGATAAACTGACTAGGCTGACCATTATTATAGGCATAATTTTGGTATTGGGATCTATTTTGATAATTTTGCATAAGTAAAATTTGGATCTGAGCCTGAGTTTGTTGGGATGTCCAAGAAAAATTAAAGTTACTCCAATCTAGATTATATGAATTTGAAAATGGATCATTAATCAATTTGGAGAATTCTTAAGCAGCTTGAACTAGTTCTTGGATAAAATGTGGAAACTGTGCAGTCATAGGACATTCACTCATATGATGGGTTGGGCTAGCATAGATTGAATAAGTCTCCTGATAATTAAAAGATGATGTGAATTGTATAGGAGATTATTGATATAGGATTAGGAGTTTATCTAATTTCTGAGCAAGAAGGTCAACTTTATCTAATTTTTGGACTATTAGGTTTATATTAGCCATTTGATTATTAGGTTTAATATGAATCAACCATTCAATTAAATTCAACTAAATTAGAAAAAGCGATTTCCTACCATGCATGTATTAGTGTAATCCTAATGTATGATTTAAATTTTTTTTTAGAATATTTTAGAATTATATATATATTATTATTATTTTATTATATTAAAAATTAATTTTTTTAAATTATTTTATTTATTAATTTTAATTTAATTTAATTTAATTATCATTTTTAATATTTTTTTAGTTAGTTTAATTTAATTTTTATTTTATTTTATTTTTAGAGGAGAAAGAAGAAGAAAGAAAGAAGAGTTCTAAAGAACAGGTCCTAAGGAGTCCTAGAACTAAGAAGAGAGAGAAGAATTAAGTTTAATTAGGTTTGATGTTGGTTAGCAATCAAGTTGGTCAATCAATCCTGACTAGGGGTTATCCTAGATCTAAATAGCTTCTACTGCCAAGGTCACCTTCAAGCCCTCCAAGTGTAGGATTAATCAATCAACTAGCCAGATAAGTATAAGGTCGGTGGGAGTCCCCCCGTTGCTTGCCTTAGATACCAATTGTGCTTGATCAGGTAAGCGAATGGAACTAATTAGAAACCACCTTCCTTCGGACCCAATCATCCTTGAATCACTTTTCTAGACACCAGTCAAATTGACTAATCCTAACTTGGTTCAACTCTTAGGATTTCTTGTCCTATTGAGCTCGAGTTCCTAGGGTTGATGTCTGATTGATTTTAAAATTAAAGGCTTAGGTCAATGCAGGATGCTGGTTGGTTGTTTGTGGGTCAAGGAAGGGTGATCAAATTCCCACCTTATCTTATTTAATTAGGTTATGCCCTTAATTTTAATTTGGTTTAATATGAATATGCATAAAAAGTTTTCAATCAAAAGGTTCTATGCAATTTAAACTAGATGCATGCAACTAATTGAATTCTGAAAGACTTACCTTGCCTCCAACAATCACTAAAAAAATAAAAATAAAAATAAAAATAAAAATAAAAATAAAAATAAAACTAATATGATGCATGCTCTAAGCAGTTAGGATTTCTAATCTTATCATGAGGCTTTTAATTAGATTTAAATAAATATTTTTTAAATTAATTTAAAAATAAATAAATAAATAAATAAATAAAAAGAAAAGAAGACTAGGGTTAGGATTGATCTCACCAAAATTAGATGCTTTCTTTTTTTTCTACAAAATAAATAAAAAAAAATTAGTAAGTAATATTAAAAAAAAAATTATAATTAATTTACAAAAAAAATCAAAGAAATCAAAGAAAAAAAATAGCATCTATTCCTTCCCCGGTAATGGTGCCAAAAACTTGATAGGAATGCGATGTTGTCGTTAAGATACCGTGTTTATCAGTTTAATCTGATTTCTTAAAATAATTAATAATCCATAGATAGCAATGAGTCAGGTTGAATCCACAGGAAAGGTAGTGTTTTTAGATTTGAAATCTTTGATTTTATAAAAAAAAAGAAAAGAGAAGAGTTTTAGGATCAAAAGTGAAGTCGGAAAATAAAAAGCAAAAATTAAAAGGTGTAATAATTTAAATTTGGTACTAAGATCTACCAGTTAGATCTTAGCATCTACTTGCAAAGCAATAATTTAAAGTGCAGAAATTAAATTACAATAATAAAAATAAAAAGCATGAAATTAAAGAGCATAAAAATAAATATTGTATTAAAAGTTCATAATTTAAATACATAAAATAAAAAAAAAATAAAATAGGTTGATCTCTGATCTTGGATTGGTGTTGGTGGAATGTGTAGAAGCCCCGCACTTCTTCTCGACACCAATTGCTTTGAAGTAGCCATTAACCCATAGCCTGGCTTCACCCTATACCAAAGCTTTATCTTGATCTGAGAGATGTTGATTTTTGGAGGCTTAGGATCCTTTTTATAGAGCTAGGAGGGTTGGATATTTATTTCTAAAGGCAATATAGGACTAATAGCCTTTGTAATCATCAAAATGCAAAGAAATCTAAATAAAATTTGAATCAATATAGCTCTGATATGACTTTGGTAATTCTGGTGAAATCTAGCCATTCAATAGGAATCCAACGATCCAAAAATCATCAAAATCGGATGAGTATCGGGCCAGATCAGGTCGGATTAAATTTTGGCCATCCGATCGCACATTGATGGAGGAAATCTGGCCGCAAATCATGCGTCGAAAGTCCTGATCATCATCGAGAGTGTTCTGAACCGTCGGATCATCCCCTGGATCGACCGCTGTCATCCGATGGTGATCCGAGTGAAATCAGAAACCAAATCAAAGTTGGAATAAACTCTAATCATCCGATCTTGACCACAAGCAACCATAGTTGTCCGATCGCGCAATTACTATTCCCATGGACTGCGTGGACCAACCGCACCGCACACCGCAGCCAATTAGTGCTCTTATCGCTGAGTGAAAAGATCAAAATACCTTGTGAGCCGTGATAAATTTCTGTAGACCTTTTAAGGGTCCAGGTCCGTCACGTGTTGTTCTATGATTCGTCGGTTACTGCTGAGCTGGCGGTCTACGTCTGGAACATAGACCGACTGATGGCTTCAATGGCTGAGTCGGCTTTGATGGCTTGGTGGCTTGGCTTGCGGAGCCGGCTGAGCGGTTTTCTTTTTCTTATTTAATTTTTATTTATTTTATTTCTTTAAAAATATATATCTTTTTCGTTTTAGCTTTGTTTTACTCAAAATTTATTTCATTATGATCAAAAAAATGAGCTCTTTCCATTGATAATAAAATTTTATTTTTTAATTTTATTATTTTTTAATTAATAAAAATATGAATTTTTTAAAAATTATATATAAATTGATTAATAATTCTTAAAAATTAATATAAATTAATTAATAAATTAATATTTTTATTGGTGAATTTATGATGTTTATCAAGAGGCTCGAGTCGACTCGAGATCTACGAGTTGAAGTTTCAGTAAAATATAGAAAGACTAATCTTCATACAGAAATTCTTGAGATGAGAAATGAGCAGAGCAAGTGGCCTCGAGCTCGAGTCGACTCGAGCTCTAATGGCTAGTTTCTACAGACTATCCAGAACTGTACAGATTAGGTTCAAATGATCATTTTTGCTTCTCCAATGAACAAATAGGATTCTCCAACCTCCTAAATATGAAAAATCACCTACAAAATACCTAGAGAAAGTGACATAACTATAAAATCATTGAAAGAAATCAAAAAATTAAGAAAAAGAGTCAAAAGAGCCCTGAAAAGAGAGCATTCCACTCCTAACTCCAAGAGCATCAAATCAAGTGATTTCATTCTACAAGAAGACAAGCTCAAACAATTCAAAATCCTCCCTCCAAGAAGACTCCAAAAAGCTTCATCGACTTATTTGCTCATTAAAGAAGATTTTTGTTCATTTTTATTGTTCAACTTTCCTCTTTCTTGTAACTTAGCTTCAATAGGATTTTGAAGCTAAGAGAAATACTTATCCAAGCTTGAAAATTGGATTGTAAGCCAAGGGTTGGCTTAGGGGTTGGTTGTGGTTGGTGAGTCGGTATAAAAATCAACTAAGTTTTGGATAGTGAGCCTTGGAAAACTATCCAACTGTAATCTTGAAGAGATTATAGTGAAATTTCCAAGTAGGCCTTAGGGATTGGACGTAGGTGCAAGGGGCACCGAACCACTATAAATTTTTTAGTGTTTGTGATTGCCTTATTTACTTTATTCCATTGCATTTATATTTATGTATTTTTGCATATTTAGAACTAAAGTATACACCATCACATCACTTATTTTTCAGAATAGCACCTAACTTATTTTAAGTTTTGAAAAATCCAATTCACCCCCTCTCTTGGGTTGTCTTGCTGCGCAACAAGTGGTATCAGAGTTTGGTACTCACTTTATTTGATTTAACAATCAAGAGTTAAGATCAAATGGCATCTATATGAGTGCATCTCTTGCCGAAAGACAATCGACCAACCGCCCATCCTTATTTAATGGAACAAATTATACTTATGGAAAGCACACATGCACATTATTTACATTCAAGCACTTGATTATCAACTTAAGAGTGATAATCAAAGGCCCACACACTCCCACAATCAAAATAGAGAGTAATGATGTTCCTAATCTGAAAGAGGATTGGGATGAGCATGATATGAAAATGATAGAATTAAATGCTAAGGCCATGAATATCCTATATTGTGCACTAGACCCCAATGAATTTAATAGAATTTCTACTTGTGCTTCAGCCAAGGAGATTTGGGATAGGTTAGAGGTTATCCATGAGGGTACCAATCAAGTAAAGAAAAATAAATATGCTTGTCCATCGATATGAATTATTTAAGATGAAGTCAAATGAGTCTACTTTTGAAATGTTTACTAGATTTATCGATATTATCAATGTTTTGAAAAGCTTGGATAAATCTTACGTTGACAGTGAGCTTGTTCGTAAAATTCTTAGATCACTTTCGAAAGCTTGGGAAGCAAAGGTCACCATCATCCAAGAAGCTAAAGACCTCAACAAGCTACCATTGGAAGAGATTCTTGGGTCCTTAATGACTCATGAATTGAATATGAGGCAAAACATGGAGGAGGAAACCAAGAAGAAAAAGATCATAGGTCTCAAGACAACTACTTCGAAGGATAATGAGAGTAAGGAATCCAATGAAGAGGAGGAAGAAGAAGACTTGGCCATGATTGTAAGAAAGTTTTAGAGGTTTATAAGAAAGAAGAAGCAATAATTCAAGAAGAAAACCTTCAAAGATGAACCAAGTAAGGAAAAAGAGAAGGAGCTACCAATTTGCTTCGAGTGCAAGAAACCCAGCCACTTTAGGATGGACTACCTCCTTCTCAATAAATCATCCAAAAAGCTCAAGAAGAAGGCGATGATGGCCACTTGGAGTGATAGTGAGGACTCTAGCTCCAATAAAGAATCACAAGAAGAAGCCAACCTTTGTCTGATGGCACATCATGAGGAGGTAAATGCTTAGAACTCCTTAGATTTCACTTTCGATGAGTTACAAGAGGTTTTTTCTAAATTTATGGCTAAATATAGGAAAGTAACTTTAAAAAATAAAAATTTAAGAAAGTTAAATTCAAAACTTACTCATGAAAAAAAAATATTTTTTGAAAAACTAAATTTGCTTCCTAATGAAAATTAGAAATTGAATGATGAACTAACAAAAATCAAACCATTTGTAGAAAGATTTACCTATAGTTCCAAAAAATTAAATATGCTACTAAATGAGTAAAGAGCTATTTTTAATAAGGCTGGGTTAGGATTTAAACCTCATAAGAAACAAAAACTATTCAAAAATCTATTTGTTAAAGCTTCATCAAACTCTACTTCAAATATCTCATGTTCCTGTTGTGGCAAAATTGGTCATAAGTCTTATGCATGTGATTTCAAAAAATTAAATGAAAAAGTAGTTAAAATAGTTTGAGTTCCAAAACAAACCATGAGCACTAACCTCAAAGGACCCAAGATGACTTGGGTACCTAAAAACTCAACTTGATTTAAATGTGTAGGAGTGTCTTGCAGCCCAGGACAAGAAAAGGCTTTGGTATCTTGATAGTGGCTATTCAAGGCACATGATGGGTGACAAATCTCAATTTATCATTTTTGAGCCTAAAGAAGGAGGAGTAGTTATATTTGATGATAATGGAAAGGGATGTATCATTGGCATCAGTAACATTCGTATCACTTCTACTTCTATTCAAAATGCATTGCTAGTTGATGAGTTGAAACATAAGTTGCTTAGCATTAATCAATTTTGTAATAAGGGATTTAAAGTAACTTTTGAATCTCTATTATGTATTATTTCTAATCCAAATGATAATGGCATCATGTTCATAGGACATAGACATAACAATGTCTACATGGTAGATCTTGATGATCTACACATAAAAAATGGTCAATGTCTTGTGGCAATGAATGCCAAGATCAATGAAGCTAGTTGGTTGTAGCATCGTAGATTAGGTCATGCTAGTATGGACTTACTCTCAAAATTAATTAAGAAAGATCTTGTAAGTGGATTACCAAAACTAAGTTTTGAAAATAATCGAATTTGTGATGCATGTCAATTTGGAAAGCAAACTAGAAATTCTTTCAAATCAAAAGGAATGATTTCAACCTTTAGACCCTTAGAATTACTACATATGGATTTGTTTGGACCTACAAGGACCACTAGTCTAGGAGGTAAAAAATATGGTCTTATAATTATAGATGATTTTTCAAGATTCACTTGGATAATATTTTTAGTACAAAAGGATGAAGCCTTCAATGCATTTTCCAAATTTTATCGAAAGGTTTTGAATGAAAAGAACATATAAATAGTTCGCATACATAGTGATCATGGTACAGAATTTGAAAATCAGCACTTTGAGAATTTTTGTAATGATAAAAAAATTGATCATAATTTTTCAGCACCTAGAACCCCACAATAAAATGAAGTAGTAGAAAGAAAAATCGAACACTAGAAGAAATGACATGAACTATGTTGTGTGAAATTAATTTACCTAGATATTTTTGGACTGAGGCAATAAATACTGCATGTTACATATTAAACCATGTTCTAATAAGATCTATTTTAAAGAAAACCTCATATGAATTTTGGAAAGATAGAAAATCAAATATCAACTATTTTCATGTATTTGGTTGCAAATGCTTTATACTTAATAATAGAAAATATAATCTAAAAAAATTTGATGCCAAGTCCGAAGAGGGTATCTTCTTACGATACTCCTCATTAAGTAAGGCATATAGAGTCTTCAACAAGAGAACTCTCATTGTTGAAGAATCAATTCATATTATCTTTGATGAATATAATAACAAATCTGTTAGAAAAGAAGATGCTTTAGATGAGGATGCAGAAAATCTTCATGACAAGATGGATAATCTAACACTCAAGGATGCTCCACCTCAAAATAATGAAGAGTCCTCTCACAGTCCAAGAGAGGAGCTGCCAAATGAATGGAGGTATGCACATGGACATCCTAAAGATCTTATAATTGGTGATCCATCATAAGGGATAAGAACATGATCTTATCTTAAAAATATAAATTACATAGCTTTTATTTCATAAATTGAACCTAAATCAATAGAAGAAGCTGAAAATGATCCATATTGGATAAATACCATGCAAGAATAATTAAATCAATTTGAATGAAATAAAGTATGGACCTTAGTCGATAGACCAAATGACCACCCAATAATTGAAACTAAATGGGTATATAGAAATAAATTGGATGAACATACAACCATTATAAGAAATAAGGCTAGATTAGTAGCCAAAGGATATAATCAGGAAGAAGTCATTAATTTTGATCAAATCTTTGCCCCTGTAGCTAGATTAGAGGCCAATAGACTATTGCTTGCTTTTGCATGTTTCATAAATTTTAAATTATACCAAATGAATGTAAAAAGTATATTTCTTAATGGTTATATAGCAGAAGAAGTGTATGTCGAATAACCATCTGGATTTGAAAATCATGCATTTTCAAATCATGTATTCAAATTACATAAAGCCCTGTATGGTCTAAAACAAGTCCCACGTGCTTGGTATGAAAGATTAAGTAAATTCTTACTAGATAATAAATTTACTAGAGAAAATATAGATAAAATCTTATTCTTAAAAAGAAAAGATGAGAATCTATTAGTTGTACAAATCTATGTGGATGATATTATTTTTAGTGCCACTAATTAAATATTTTGTCAAGAATTTGCTAAGCTAATATAGGGTGAGTTCGAGATGAGCATGATGGGAGAGTTAAACTTATTCCTTGGACTCCAAATCAAACAAAATGAAGAGAGGATCTCCATCAACCAAACAAAATATACAAAGAAAATACTCAAGAAGTTTGGGATGGAGAGTTCAAGATCAATTGGCACACCAATGAGTACATCCTACAAACTTGACAAAGATGAGAAAAGTAAGAAAGTAGATTTAAAATTATATATAGGTATGATAGGCTCACTTCTCTATCTTATTACAAGTAGACCAGATATAGTATTTAGTATTTGCATGTGTGCTAGGTATCAATCAGACTCTAGAGAATCACATCTGCTTGCTGTTAAAAGAATCTTTAGATACTTATCTGGGGTACTTAATGTAGGACTATGGTATGATAGAGCATCTCAATTTGAATTAATTGATTACTCTGATGCCGATTATGCTGGGTGCAAACTTAATAGAAAAAGCACTAGTGGCACATGCCAATTTATAGAAGTAAATTTAATTGCTTGGTTTAGTAAGAAATAAAACTCCGTAGCACTATCAACGACCAAGGTCAAATATATTACTGCTGGAAGTTGTTGCGTACAAATTTTTTGGATTAAATAATAATTAGAAGATTTTGGATTCAAACTTAATAAGATAGCCATAAGATGCGATGACATAAGTGCAATCAATTTAATTAAGAATTCAATTCAACACTCAAGATCCAAACACATTGAGATAAGGCATTACTTCATAAGAGACCATGTACAAAATAATGATGTGGTGCTTAAATTTGTTTGTACTGATAAATAATTAGCTAACATATTCACAAAATCTGTTAGTGAAGAAAAAATTAGCATTATTAGAAGAGACTTAGGACTATGTTATCAGTCTGATTAAATTTCATTTTTCATAATTCTAAGTAAATCAAAGTAAACCTAAAAGAATTAAATCTTATGTATAAAATTAATGATTAATATTTAGAAAAATAACTAGACATTACTTGAATGATAAATTTCCTCCAAAACTTTAAAAGTTTCAGAACTATTGCTCGAGTCGACTCGAGCAAACTAGTTCAAAACCATGAGTCGACTCGAGAGTCGGGGGCCACAGGGGTTAAAACGAATTTGTGACTATTCATGATGCCTTAGAAAACCTTCATCTCGATGAGCAGAGGGCCTCTCGTCCGTCCAAACCCAATCCAACAGTATTGCTTGTCTCCTTACCATCTCTTTTCTTCGATTCATGAAGTCAAAGGCTGACTTTAGATAAAATGGTTGGAGAAAGGCATGGAGTGCAGAAAGTTTGTAATACCCATGGAGCCAAAGAATGGGTGAGGAGAAGGAAAGCTCGAATGGAATGGGCAGCATCCCAACCATCTGAGATTTCTCAATCCTCCGAAGAATCTGTTCAGGAAAAATCTCAATAGGATCAAGGTATACCGAACTTACCTCCTCCACCACCTTCACCTATCGGTAAGATGGCCACTAGAGCCATTGCAATAGGGAGGAGAATTTATTTTAATTTCTTTGAAAGTTATAATTTTTCTATTGGGACTTGGATTGGTAAGATGGGGTAGAGAAATTTCTATACAATGGACATCCTCATGTATCCTAAGTTGGTTAGAGAGTTCTATGAAAATCTTAAAAAAAAATTTTCTGAAATTGTAAGTACAGTCAAAGGTATACAAATTGAGGTGACTGAGGAGAGTTTGGCTCAGATTTTTGGTATCAAAAAAGAAGATTTTGTCCCCGATAAATTATCTAAAAAAAAGAGGGGTTTGAGGTTAATTATGGATAGGGATGATATTATAGGAGATGTACTAGCACCCACACTATCAGTGGAGATGAGGGTTCTTCATCATATCATCAGTAGAATTTTTATACCCAAACTAGATAGACATGACTTTGTATCTGAGAGAGAACTATATATGATAAATTTGATGGTTCAGGAGATGCAGATAAATCTATCCGATATTATGATGCATTAGATGAGAGAGGTTGTATCAAGGAATAAGGTATGCTTGCCCTATGGAATGGCCCTGACTAAAATTTTTGAGACTATAAGAGTATCACTAGAGAATGAAGTAAGCAAAAAGCAGTTTCACTATGATGTTTATGACATAAGAGCCTTGACCAGAATGCAATATCATGTAGAGGATGGAAGATGGGTCAAGAACATTTTTGGTCAAGAGAGGAGAGCACCTAGGGTTGTAGAGGCAGGAGAGCCCTCTACTCTAGTTGCAGCCTGAGATGCACTTGACACTAACCCCGGTACACTTATGACACCTCAAGCTCCACCCATGGGGAGGTTCCCACCGAGACCATCTACTGACTCTACATCTATGAAGAGACTGACAGACATGATATCTATCAAAGTCAGTAAAGAGATTCAGGGACTATCTGAGAGAGTAGAGACTGTACATATACAGAAGAGGTCATCTCTCAGAGACTTTCTATTCTGGAGCAGAGGGAGCACACACATGACACATCCATTGATCACTCTAGCATCATTGAGGAGCTTGCTCGGCTCAGGGGGAGAGTTGAGTCTGGAGGCACTGAGATGATGGCAGTGATCCATAGCCTAGGTCAGGCACAACTGCAGTAGGGCATCATTTCAGTACTTGGAACCATAGGCAGTTTGATTAGAAAAATAGAGATGCTCGCTTCAGATGCGATACCACTAGCAGTAGTAGCAGATGCCATGACTAGGGTAGCCATGCCTCGACCTCCACCTCGTTCACTTATGTCACTTGGTCAGATCACCCAGGTATCCACGAGTGAGAGCAGACCACCACTCAGAGTTTACACTCATGGAAGGTCTCCTCCCTCGCAAGTAGCTAGACCTTCTGCTAGGACTAAGAGCAGGAGAGCCAAACCTTCTACCTCATGAGACTCATCCCAGATATTAGAGATTCTATCTGATGATGAGTAGCTTCATAGGCTCTAGTGTCTGTCCACTTCTTGTACTTAGATTTATGTATTAGGAGTATATGGTTGTATTTGACTCTGTACTTGTATTTGATTCTATGTAGTTGGCACTTATAGATGTAAACTTGCTTAACCTGGTCTTGCTTTGAACATGATGTTTCATTGTATCATAGTGTATTTTGTTAATGCAATGAAACTCATGATCGCTTACTCTTACACTCGTTCTGAACATTTACCTTAGCTTTATATTTTTGATTGATGACAAAAAGGGGGAGTAATATGTATATGAGCACGAATTCATTCACTTTGAATATGTTAAATTTAAAATTTTTAGCATAAATGTGTTAAGGTAAAAATTTTCAGCTTGAATGTGTTAAGCATGAATATGTTAAGGATTAAAATTTTCAGCATATATGATGTGTATTATAAGTTTAGAGTTTGTGCCATGATACATACTGTATGTATGATTGTTTAATATTAATGCTTGGCACACACATATGGATATATCGTGGCAATTTACCATTCTAATAAGTATGAGTAGAAAACTTAACCTTAAATTGAAAAGACATTAAAAATACAAGCATAAATTGAGGGGAAGACAAATATGAAAATACAAAATGGATTAAATCATTAATCTGTTGAAAATATCCTTAATGCATTGTTATTGCACATTTCTCGCTCATATACTCAAAGTTTTATCATCATCAAAAAGGGAGAGATTGTTGATCCCAAGGATTGATTTTGATGAGTAACAAAATATTTGAGTATATATTTGAACTAATAAAGTTGTTGAGATCATATTTTAGGATGCATTTTAAAGTACCAAATAAAACTTTCATATAAATGCAATTGAAAATTGATAGAGAAGATTTGAAGGCTTTTATAGCATAAATCACATGTGAAATAAGGTTTGTAAAGGATATCCCTAAACCATAATTGAAGAAAAAAACCTTTGGAGAAACTAAAATTTTTTAGCTTAAGAAGCCCATGAGTCAAGTCATGGTTCGACTCGTTGTTCAGCTCAAGCTGATATGCAGACTGGCATGCAGAAGTTTCAGAAGGAACAGTCTCGAGCAGAGGCTCAAGTTGACTCAAGGTTCTCAAGTCGAAGTCTTAGTGAAAATCCAAAAAATGATGATTTTGGGATAAGATCTCGAGCAGAGGCTCGAGTCGACTTGAGGTTTTCGAGTTGAAGTCTCAGGAGAAATATAGAAGATGATAATTTTGAAGCAAAGTTTGACACAGTCTCGAGCAGAGGCTCAAGTCAACTCGAGGTCCATGAGCTAAAGTTTCAGAAAAATATAAAAAGATTGATCTTCATACAGAAACTCTCGAGCTGAGGAACGAGCAGAACAAATGGCCTCGAACTGATGCTTAAGTCGACTTGAGGTTTGACTTGAGCTCTAACGGCTAGTTTCTGCCTACTATCCAGAATTGTGCAGATTGGGTTTAAATGGTCATTTTTGCTTCTCCAATGGTCAAATAGGATTCTCCAATCTTCTAAACATGAAAAATCACCTGCAAAACATCTGGAGAAAGTGATATAACTATAAAATCATTGAAAGGAATCAAAAAGTTAAGAAAAAGAATCAAAAGAGTTCTGAAAAGAGAGCATTCCACTCCCAACTCCAAGAACATCAAATCAAGTGATTTCATTCTGCAAGAAGACAAGCTCAAATAGTTCAAAATCCTCCCTTTAAGAAGACTCTAAAAAGCTTCATCAACTTATTTGCTCATCAAAGAAGCTTTTTGTTCATTTTTTGTTGTTCAACTTTTTTCTTTCTTATAACTTAGCTTCAATAGAATTTTGAAGCTAAGAGGAAGGCTTATCCAAGCCTAAAAATTGGATTGTTAGTCAAGGATTGGATTAGGAGTTATTGCGGTTGGTGAGCCAGTGCAAAAACTAACTAGATTTTGGATAGTGAGCCTTAGAAAACTATCCGACTGTAATTTTGGAGAGATTATAGTAAAATTTTCAAGTGGACCTTGGAAAGTGGATGTAGGTGCAAGGAGCACCGAACTGCTATAAATTTTCTAGTATTTATGATTGTCTTGTTTACTTCATTCCATTGCATTTATATTTCTACATTTATGCATACTTAAAACTGAAGTATACATCATCACATCACTTGTTTTTCAAAACAGCACCTAACTTGTTTTAAGTTTTGAAAACCACAATTCACCCCCCCTCCCCCCCTCTTGGGTTGTCTTGTTGGGCAACAATGGGATTGGGGTGGCCATGGAAGAGGCGGGTCCTGGGCGGCTGGCTTGGGGCTATGGCACATGAGGCACTGGTGGGGTCGGGACGATCGCGGGAGAGGTGAGGTCAGGGCGGCTGGTTAGGGGCTATGACGCAGGAAGCACCGACAGGGTCGGGCAGCCATGGGTAAGGTTGGGCCAGGGTGGTGGGGTTGAGTAGCCACATAGGAGCACTGGTGGGCTCGAGCAACGAGAGGCTGGGGCAGCGGGCTTAGGGTTGCGGTGTAGGAGGCACCGATGAGGTTGGGATGCCAAGGAGGACATGCGAGGAGTAGGGAATGCCGGGAAGGATGCGTAGGCAGCGAAGAAGGCATAGAGAATTTTTTTTCACTCAATTTTTTTTCTCCGATGAGATTAGGGAAGGTAAATAGGTGGACTATTACGGACGGTAAGCTTACTGTCGGTAATACAGTCGGCACACCCATAGTTTCTATGCCAGAATATTAAAGATGGTAGTTTCCATTACTAATAAAAAACTATCACGCTATTAATATTAAATTTTTAAAATATTATATTTGAATATTAAATTTAAAATTTTTTTAACTATTATCGACGGTAAGCCTACCATCGATAATATAATCAAAAAAATAATTCTTTTTATTAGTTATGGCAGTTTCTATCGCTAATATAAACAAGCCATCACTAATAATATTAATTTTTTTGAAATTATTAAAATTTCATATTCAATTTTTTCAAAATTTTTAAAATAATATTTTTTTAAAAATTATTAGCAATAATAAAAACTCTATCACTAAAGTCATCACTAATAATCATAGTTTTTTTAAAATTATATTTTAATATTAATTTTTTTCTCCTAGATCATTTTTGGGTGGTTAAAAATTAATATTTTATTTTATTAAATTTTTAAACTTAATTAATTTATGGATCAAGTACTAATTGATTTAAATTAGATTAATATAATTAGGCTTGATTTAATTTAAGGCTAATTAAATTTTAATATTCCAAGTAGGACTTGGATTTAAAGCCTAATTAAATTAAGTTTGACAAGATTTTGAATTGGATTCGAATCAGTTCAAATTGAATTCGAATAGAATCTAAATTAAAAATTATTTTTTAAATTAATTTAAATCAATTTAAATTTAATTTAGCTTGACCTAATTTGAGCATAATTAGGTTTTACAATCCATTAGGACTTGGATTCAAAGTCTAATTAAATTAGATTTGATAGAATTTCAAATTAGATTTGAATCGACTTCGAATTGGATTCGAATCGAACCTAAAGTAAAAATTATTTTTTTAATTAATTTAAATTAGATTAAATTTAATTAAGTTTGATTTAATTTAAAGATAATTAGATTTTACTATTTAAGTAGGACTTAGATTCAAAGTCTAATTGAATTAGGATTGACAGGTTTTTGAATTAGATTTGAATTAAATTTTAATTGAATCTAAATTAAAAATTATTATTTTTTAGTTAATTTAAATTAAATTTTATTTAACTAATATTAACTTAATTTGAGGTTAATTAAATTTTATAATCCATATAGGACTTGAATTTAAAGCCTAATTAAATTAGGTTTGATAGAATTTCGAATTAGATTCGAATCGGGATTGAGTTGGATTCGAATATAATCATGGATCAAGTCATAGTTGACTTAAATTAGATTTAATTTAAGTAGGTTTGACTTAATTTGAGGCTAATTAGATTTTATAATCCAAGTAGGACTTGGATTCAAAGTTTAATTAAATTAGGTTTAACAGGATTTTGAATTAGATCCAAATTGAGCTCAAATTAGATTCAAATTAAACCAAAATTAAAAATTATTTTTTTATAATTAATTTAAATTAGATTAAATTTAGTTAGACTTGATTTAATTTAAAAGTAATTAAATTTTACTATTGAAGTAGGACTTCAATTAAAAGTCTAATTGAATTAGGATTGACAGAATTTTGAATTAAATTTGAATCAAATTTGAATTAAATTTAAATTAAACCCAAATTAAAAATTAATTTTTTTTAATTAATTTAAATTAGATTTAATTTAATTAATATTGACTTAATTTAATGCTAACTAGATTTTATAATACAAATAGGACTTGGATTCAAAGCCTAATTAAATTAGGTTTGGTAAGATTTTGAATTAAATTCAAATTGAATTTGAATTGAACTCGAATCAAACTTGAGTCATATTTTGAATTATTGATGATGTAAGGCTTATCGTCGCTAATTCCATCACTAATAATATTTTTAAATATTTTTTTAATTTATTATTAAGTTTTTTTAAAAAAATTATTTACGATGATAAGATTTTCATCGCTAATAGATAAAATTTTTCATCGCTAATATCTCTTTTATGTTTAAATATTATAAAAAATTAAAAATTTTAAATAATTCTAGTGGTGGTTTAAGCTGTCATTAATAATTAAATAGCCATCGCTAATAGCTTATTATGAGCGACGGCAAGATTTTAGTCGCTAATAATCTAAATTTATCATTACTAATAATTTTTTAATATTTAAATATTAAAAAATTATACTTTTAATGATGGCACTTGCTATTGCTAATAATAAAATTTTTATTGCTAAATGTATTAGTGACGGTAATTTTTTTATGGTGGTAAAAAGATATTATTAGCAATGAAAATTTTTTTCATTGCTAATACCGTCTCTAATATTCAAAATTCTTGTAGTGAAACTT
Source organism: Cocos nucifera (assembly GCA_006176705.1). Taxonomy (NCBI): domain Eukaryota; kingdom Viridiplantae; phylum Streptophyta; class Magnoliopsida; order Arecales; family Arecaceae; genus Cocos; species Cocos nucifera. The sequence continues at coordinate 304,144 of QRFJ01001182.1, forward strand.
TGACATTGAAAAGTTGAAGATGGGGATTCTAAGTACTTTTAGATTACTTATCCACCTCACTGGATGGTCGATTCTCATCTTCAGATATGTATTGATAATAGCTTTGCTATAGTAGTGGTGGTGTTTGTGTTAAAGGCATCTCAAGTTGAACTATTTTCTCTTCTAATTGTGTGAGTTATCCCTTTATCTCATCATCCTTCAAGATAGAGCTAGTAACTAGTCTTTGTTCTTGGATATACATCAAGCATTGATGGCCCTTTTCTATTTGCATACCATCCATATGTCTAAACCATAGAATAAGACCTTCAGAGGAGTAGAGGACTGAAGATTTGATATCAACTTGATCCAATTTGGGAGAAGGAAGTAATTCTCTCAATTTTCTCAACTCAAATCTCTTAAGAAAATTTAGAAAAATAGATGAAAATTTGATGAATGTTGGATTTAGGTTTGCTTTTTTTTTTTTCTCATTAATCCATTACAAACTAAGATATATAGTTTCTATTTATACTAGTGAGGTCCATCCTCACATAATTTGAATCAATAATAATTTTTTTTTTTACTTAAAATTGGACATAGCTTTCTTGAAATAAATATAACTATGACAAATAATCATGAAAAGGCTAAAATTTTAAAGAGCTATATTTTGACTTCTACATCAACTTTGCCTTCAACCACTCTACTTAATTTTTTCTAGATTAGGAGATAAGTCCAAACAAATTCTTTTTAGGAAAAAAAATTTTGCTTCGACTATCTTATTTCAGTTTTAAATGATGGAATTTGTTCTTGATCACTTAATTTACTATACCTTTTAAAGAGAGGTGCCATGTCATAGAGCTTAAAAAGTTATTCAGTTTTTATAATAGAGCATCTCAATCAGGTACTGTTTAGACATGTTATGGCCTTTGGAAGTTTTGACATATGATTTGGCTTTCTAATATGGTGGATCTCACTTCTGGACCTTGTGCAGTCCTTTTTATAATGGTCAAAATAGTCTACATCAAGTCTAGTCTTCCTCCTGTATCAATTGTAAAGTATACAAATTAAGGATCAAATTATATGGACATAAAAATGCATTCTTATATGGTGTGATGGTCCATATCTAAAGCCTAATATTTTTTATTTCTAAATTTAAAAATATAATGATAACATTACCAGTAGGAGAGATGCCAACTAGTTGATATTAGATTGGTTGACTTTTAAACCGCATGTATCTAAAAATATGATAAAATAAATTATAAAAGAAAGGAAAAGCTTGTAATGATAAATTGTATGGGAGAAAGAAGTTTCTAGGAAGCCCAAGTTTGAGTCCTAAAGTCTAAGGACTCATTTGGTTTGCAAAAATTAGTGGGAAAAAAGTATGATTTGTGAGAAGTGGAAAAAAGTGTGATTTGTTTGATTAGAGTTTTTAAAGAAAAGAGAGTGGAAAAAGGTCTTTTCATGGGCAAGAAAAATATATAGAGGAGATGCAGTTTTCGAATTCCTATAGGATAGGAATTGGAGCATTTTTTTTGAAAATATCTTTTTAATATTATCTTTTGATACTATATTATTCTAAATATTAATGTAATATTATATCAATATGATATTAATATTAGTATAATATTTATATTAATATAATAATTTTATTAATATTTATATAAAGTTTGGGAACAAAAAGATATGTTCTTTAGGATATAATAAGTATTTCGTATAGTTTCTCCTTGAAAGTGTGTTGGGTGATGGAGCTTAATCCACCCAATTGACCGGACACAATCAAGACCCAAGAAAAAGCCCACACGAAGAAAGGCCTACAGGAGGGCCTGGTCCGCAGTAGGCCACGGCCTAGCCCATAGAAGGGGCCAGCCCATAACTAGGCACGACCTAGGCCGGCATAGGCCCAGGCAGGCACAGCTCAGTGCACACGCGCGGGCGCTCGCACAGGCCTAGCACCAGCGTGGCCCAGCATGTCTATGTGGGTCATGGTGAACCGACAGTCCACGAGAGAGCACGGTCCATGCTATTACTCAGCAAGATAACCCAAGAGGCGGAGGTGAATTGGGTTTCTAAAATTTAAAATAAGAATGTGCAGAGATAAACTATTAAATGCAGAGTGAGTGAGATATGAGAGCTATGAAAAGTAAAAGAAAGGCACACACACACAAACAAAGATTTTTATAATAGTTTGGTGTACTCCCAGTACCTACGTTCACTTTCCAAGCAACACTCTTGGGAATTTCACTAGAATCCCTCAAGATTATAGTCGAATAGTTTTTTTCAGCTCAATATCCCAAACCTAGTGGTTTTCTCTTAGGTTCATCAACCACAATCTTTATGATCCTCAGTTAACCCAATACAAACTAATAAATGGAATGTAAAAACCCAAACCCTTAGTTTCAGCCCCTGCTGAAACCTAATACACGAAGAAGAAACAGATGTTTTTACAACATGAAATGCTTCTTAAATTAAGCTGAAATATTGTCGATGCAGTTTGTTAGTTGCCTCCTTAATTGCTAGGAGTTATTGCACTTGAGGATGCTTTAATGCTTGAGAGAGCTTTGATTGAAAAGATTTGCTCGTTGAAAAACTAGATGTTCTTTCTTTTCTCTCATTTTTCTTGATGTTCAAGGGATATTGCTTCTTCTCTTTTATATCTGGATCATTCCAACCATGCTTGAAATGATTAGAGTCCAAAAAAAGCTTAAATCTGATCATTAGAGGTGAGAACTAGCCGTTGAAGATGAAAAAAGAACGTCTATAACTATCCGTTGAAAAGTTGTTGCCGTGTTTCGAGATCTCTCAGATTATCTCGAGACATCTCATTGCACTTTGAGTGCTCTTGGTTTGACCATGAGACATCTCATTCTTAGTCATTTGAAAATCTATTTTCTAAAAAAAAATTGTCATTTGAGATCGAGACCTCTCGGTTCTGATGGAGACATCTCGCCGCGACTTCGAAACCTCTCGAGAATTCTTCGAGATGTCTTAATCTCAGAGCGTAGAAATGATATTTCTATTTTCTAAAATGAAGATGTCTCAAGCTCAACTCGAGACCTCTCGAGACTGTGCCAAAATCTTGTTTCATCGTGTCAAACACCAGGAGATGTTTTGAAAATTTTTGGAGACGTCTTGAAAATGCTCCAAGGCCATTTTCAAAAATAATTTATCACCGAACATGCTCTTTTGATCCTGATTTGAACTGCTTTTGAATTTTTGCTCATTTTGATCAAAGAGCTCTCTTTCTTCTGATCTTTAGAATACTTAAAAAAAGATTTATCAGTAATCTTGTGCTTTAATATTCGGTCATCATCAAAATCACTTAGAGAGTCAACAATCTTCCCCTTTTTGATGATGACAAAACATGAAGCACTCCATAAAAAAATAAGCAATATATATAGCATGTATATTTAATTGCAAGAGGTAATTCTTTAATATAAAATGTTTAAATTCTAAAGGGCTCAAGTTTGCAATATTTTATCAATGCTCCCCCTTAATGTGTGCTCTTTTGATTTATATAAGAGTTGAGTAATCCTTTCTTGTTATATTTTGCCTATATACATTTTGCCTATATATAATTTTAATTAAGATTTAATTGAGATTGACATACACATTTTGATACCACTATATACATTTTGCCTATATATAATTTTAATTAAGATTTAATTAAGATTGACATATACATTTTCTTCTCCTTTTTGTCAGCATCAAAATCACATTAAATTTATTGTAAAAGATAATAAAATATTCATTGCAAAAGGAGAAGTTATTTCTAGGAAACATTAATTTCATTATAGAAAGGAGAGATTACATCAACAGAGATGTATATTGGTTTACAAAAAGAGATTTTCATCAATATACTCAAAGGCAAACCAAACAACAATACATAAATAGAGAAAAAAGGCTAGACCTAGTCTTCATTAGAAAGAAATTCTACGATAGGTTTGGAAGCTGAGCAAGGTCTAGTGGAGGAAAGGTGAGGGGCTGATCTAGGAGAGGGGGTGGGTCGAGAAGAAGTAGAAGTCCGAGATCCAAGTTTTTCAAAATTATCCACAATCTGCTGAAGAGAGGCGATGATCACTTCCACACTTGTATACTAAGTGACAATGCTTTCTTCCACTCTCTAGCTATCTTGCTATCTCAGAAATCAGAAGTTTCATTTGCGCTGATGATCCATGCTGCTCTTTCTCCAGAATTTCTAGTCTTTGAGATAAACTACTGATTTGCTGACTGAGCATCTTGGTCTGCCCTTCAGTAGAAATCCTTTGCTCTTCAATGCTTACTAGAATTTGATGTTTTGGTCCAAAGAGTAGTTCGGTCATCCTTTCAGACACCTTCTCTACAACCTACTCTATAACCCTTTCTACTAATCTATCTAGATCAAAATCAGAAGGTAGGGTAGGAATTTGGCTTGGATAAGCTTGTGGTGTGTGTGGTGATCCAAGTGTCGTGAAAGATGATCCAACAGCAGAGGGAGAAGATGGAGGAGGTGGGGGTCTATGTTCCTCAGGTTCATTTCTAATAGCTGCATCTTCATCTGATCTCATCCATCTATCTTCTTTCTTTACAAATTTCATTTTATGCAGAGTACCCTCATTTAGATTATCTGTGTGAGCCAGTCCTTTAAAATCTTCATCTTCTAAGGCTATATGATAGTCCTTGAAAATTAGTGTGAAGATCATTGCATATGGAAGACACGCTTTGCTCTTGTTTATAGTATTCTTAATTTGCTAAAGCATTAAGAATGGGAAGTTTATGGGAGTTCCTGTCACTAAATAATACATGACTGCTAGTTCTTTCTTCCTAATCCAATCACGTCTTTCAATCTTAAGAAAAATTATATGACTTACAATACTATGAAGCAGTCTCATTTCTATGGAAAGATGGTTCGATATTAGTTGCTCATTTTTATTCACATTTTTTCATTCTAAGATACATTTCAAAGTTTCAATTTTCTCAGTCAAATTTAAATAACAAATCCCTAACCTTGGTACCTCTAGAAGATGCCCTAGTCTCCTTTCATATAAGGCAATATGAACCCCTTTCACCATAGATTCAATCGCTGACTCCCCCTCAAACTTAAGGTTATCAAAAAATTTCCTGACAAGGTCTGGATAAACCTTTATCTCAAGTGAGTAGAGCTTCTCCCATCCTTGCTGTGGAAGCCATGAACCTATGCAGAAGTTTCTTTATCAAGGAACTCGAAATTGACCTTCCATTCGGTAGGAACAGTTCTAGTTGCAACAAATAGATGAGCTCGAGAATAAGGGGTTGCTGGAGATGCCTAGGAGTTATCTCACTATCGTTTTGCCCTATTTTCAGTCGATGGAGTGGTGGACGTCTCTGAGCAGTGGTGGTTTTCCTTTTTGGAGCCATTGGGATCTCAAAATTCGGCTAGAAAGCCAATGAAATAGTGGTTTAGAGTTTTTGAGTGGGTTGGAGGGAGTTCGTGAGAGTTTTGAACGAGAGTTCTTGGCGAAAGAAAAAGGAAATGAAGAGGACGGCTTGATGGATTTTCGCTAAAAAGAGAGATCTACGAAACTCAAGAAGTCTTGACATAAAGATGAGAAGTCTTGAAAAAATTGAAGGCCTCGAGTTTAGGACGAGGCATCTCAGATTACAGTCGAGATGTCTTGATCATAAATCAAGATGTCTCATGAGCTGAGACAAAATTTTTGAAAAAGATGAGTTTTTTAACGTAATTTTCTTGATGATTCTAGATAGAAATGATGGTGCTAAGGATGGCAAAAGGAGACACAATTCTTATTTAATAAAATTGGATAAAATAAATTTTGAGTGGATCATAAATTTCAAGTTCATCTCTGATTTTAGAAAACCTATCTTCATTTAGGGGTTTAGTAAAAATATCAGCAAGTTGATTTTCAGTTGAGACAAATTTAAGCATAATGTTATTGTTCTGAACATGATCTCTTATGAAGTGATGTCTAATTTCAATATGCTTAGTTTTTGAATATTGAATAGGATTTTTAGTTAAATTTATGGCACTAGTGTTATCACACCTAATGAGAATGTTATTTTGCTTAACTCCAAAATCTTCGAGTTATTGCTTAATCCAAAGTATTTTGACGCAGCAACTTCTTACAGCAATATATTCGGCCTCAATCATTGATAATACTACAGAGTTTTGCTTCTTGCTATACTATGAAATTAAGTTCAATCCTAAAAGTTGGCAAGTGCCACTAGTACTTTTTCTATCTATTCTATATCCTCCATAATCAGCATCAGTGTATCCTATCAATTCAATAAAGGAATATTTTGAGTACCATAATTCTAAATTATGTGTATTAACTAGATATCTAAAAATTCTCTTAACAGCTAATAAGTATGATTCTTTAGGATTTGATTAAAATCTAGCACACATGCAAATACTAAATAATATATCAGGCCTACTTGCAGTTAAATGGAGTAGGTATCCTATCATACCTCTGTAGAGCTTTTCATTTACATTCTTACCATTTTCATCTTTGTCGAGTTTGCATGAGGAGCTCATTGGTGTGCCAATCTCCTTTCCATTTTCTATACCAAACTTCTTTAGCATTTCTTTGATGTACTTGGTTTGGGTAATGAAGATACCTTTCTTTGATTATTTAATTTGAAGCCCTAGGAAGAAGGTTAGCTCCCCTAGCATGCTCATTTCAAATTCATCCTACATTAACTTAGCAAACTCTTGACAAAGATTTTCATTAGTAGCTCTGAATATGATATCATCTATATAAATTTGAACTACAAGAAGGTCACTATTTTTTTTTAAAAAAATAGTATAGTATCTATGCTACCTCTAGTAAAGTTATTTTGTAATAAAAAATTGCTCAGCCTCTCATACCATGCTCTAAGTGCTTGTTTAAGTCCATAAAGTGCTTTATTTAATTTATATACATGATTAGAAAATAAATGATTTTCAAATCCAGGGAGTTGTTCTACATACACTTATTTAGTGATATAACCATTCAAGAAGGCACTTTTTACATTCATTTAAAATAATTTAAAGTTTATATAGCAAGCAAAAGCAAGTAATAATCTTATAGCTTTCAGTCTTGCTACAGGAGTATATATTTTATTAAAGTCAATCTTTTCTTCTTAATTATATCCTTTTGCAACTAATCTAGCTTTATTTCTTATTACATTTTCATGTTCATCTAGTTTGTTCCTAAATATCCATTTTGTGCCAATTATGGGATGGCCAAGGGGTCTATCTACAAGAGTCCAAACACTATTTCTTTCAAATTGGTTGAGTTCTTCTTGCATAGCTAACATCCAATTTAAATCTTTTTTAGTCTCTTTTATATTCTTAGGTTCAATTTATGAGACAAAAGCAAGATAATTGAAAGTATCTTTAAAAGATGATCTAGTTCTTACCCCTTGTGAAGGATCATCTAAGATTAATTCTCTTAGATGGTTGTGTGCATACCTCCACTCCTTAGGTAGATCTTCATATTCTCTAGTAGTTTCTTGCTCACCATTCTTTTCATGTTCAATAGTTGTTGTGAATTCATCTTTGTCATGAGTGGTGTTGTCCTTCAAGTTGAGCTCCTTTATTCCATTTTTAAGAATTCCTGCATCATCATCAAAAGTATCTTCCTTTCTCGAAGGTTGATTGTTAGCTTCATTAAATACTACATGAATGAATTCTTTAACAACCAATGAATGTTTGTCGAAGATGCTATATGCTTTGCTAGATGAAGAATATCCAAGAAAGATACCTTCATCTATCTTAGCATCAAATTTATCTAGATTATCTTTGCCATTATTATGAATGAAGCATTTAGAACTAAATATATGAAAGTAGTTAATGTTAGGTCTTTTTCCTTTCCAAAGCTCATAGGGGGTATTTTTTAAAATATGATGAATTGAAACTCTATTTAGGGTATAACATGCGGTGTTAATAGCTTCAGCCCAAAAATATTTGGATAGATTTCCTTCACACAATATAGTACGGGCTATATCAATTAAGATTCTATTCTTTCTTTCAACTATACTATTTTGTTTAGGAGTTCTAGGTGCAGAAAAGTTGTATTCAATCCCATGCTCATTACAAAAATCTTTAAAAGATTTATTTTCAAATTTAGTGTCATGATTACTATGGATACAAATGATAGTTGAGTTCTTTTCATTTAAGATCTTTTTATAAAACTTAGAAAACATGAAAAAAGCTTCATCTTTATGTGTCAAAAATAAAATCCATGTGAAACGAGAGTAATCATCAACAATAACATGACTATATTTCTTTCCTTTTAGGGTTGTAGTCCTAATAGGTCCAAACAAATCAATATGAATCAATTCAAAAGGCCTAGAAGTTGAGATCACATTTTTAAATTTGAAACTTTCCTTAGTTTGTTTTCTAATTTGGCAAGCATTACAAACATGATCAAATTTAAAATTTAGTTTTGGTAAAATCTTAACCAAATCTTTGTTAAGTAATTTTGATAGAGTATGCATTCTTGCATGTCCTAACCTGTGGTGCCAAAGCTAACTAGTTTCTTTGATGTTAGCATTCATAGCAACTAGGCATTGACCAATAAACTTTAAGCTATCATCTAAGAAACTAGATACTATGCACATGGATGATTCAAATAAAACTATATAACCTTTATTACATAACTGACTAATACTAAGCAAATTATATTTTAAGTTGTCAACTAATAAAACATTATTTATGAAAGTAGATGGAGTAATCTAAATTTTATCAATATCGATAATTTTGCCTTTATCATTGTCGCCAAAGGTGACTACTCCCCCTTCCTTTCTTTTAAGGATGAAGAATTGCTTTTTATGACCCGACATATGCCTTAAGCAGCCGCTATCCAAGTACCATTCGCGTTTAGATCCCTTGACTGCAAGGCATTCCTACACAGAAATTTAGATGACATTTTTAGGTAGCCAAGTCTTTTTAGGTCCTTTTGGGTTAGTAGTCAAGGTTCCTTTTGGAACCCAAATCCTTTTAACTGATTTTCTTAAATTTTCTTATATTGCATAAAAATGCCTTATGTCCTACTTTGCCACAACTAAAATAGGTAATATGTGAGGTGCTAATGGATGAGGATGCAGTAAAGAAGTTCTTTAAGAATTTTGTTTTGTCTTTAGGCTTATAACCTAGTCCTGCTTTATCATAAACTCCTCTTTAATTATTTAATACCATTTGCAATTTTTCTGAATGACATGTGAACTTGTCAACTAATGATTTTAGTTTGTCCAATTCATTTTTTAAGATTTTATTTTATTTTTTTTAGTTTGTCATGTTCACTAAGTGCTTCTTTTTCTTTAGCAAGTATTTAATTCATTTCTTTTAGGATTCTAATTTTTAAATTTATCTTTTTGAAATTCTTCATTAAATCATAGAATGCATCCTGAAGTTCATCAAAAGAAAAATCTAAATCAGGTGTAGAGAATACCTCTTTATCTTGTGCCATGAAGCACAAGTTTGCTTTATTTAGGCTTTCTTCTTCTGAACTTGACTCGTCGCTATCACTCCAAGTCACTTCCACAGCCTTCTTCTTTATTCTTTTGGATATTTTCTTCAATTGAGGATAGTCAGCCCTAAAATATTCTAGTTTCTTGTATTCGTGGCATATGGGCTGATCCTTTTCTTTTTCTTTCTCCTTTTTCTTGCTAGGTTCTCCTCTGAACAAGCTTCTTTTTTTGAATCCTTGCTTTCTTCTGCCCATGAGTTTTTTGAACTTTCTGATCACCAGTGCCATGTCTTCATCATTTTCATCACTAGTGGATAGATCATCCTCCTCTTTAGCCACTATGGATTTCAGGGCAATTGTTTTCTTTTTCTTGCTCTCTTCTTCACGATGTCGTCCCATTGCTAGTTCATGCGTCATGAGTGATCCAATGAGCTCTTCAAGTGGAAGGGTGTTCAGATCTTTTACCTCTTGAATGGCTATCACTTTGGCTTTCCATGACCTAGGCAAAGATCAGAGAATCTTTCTCACCAAATCACTATTAGTATATATATTTTCTGGACTTTTTAAGCCATTTATAATGTTAGTCAATTTGGTGTACATGCTGGTGATAGATTCAGTTGGGTCCATTTTAAATAGTTCATATTGATAAACTAATATGTTTATCTTAGTTTCTTTAACTTGATTTGTTCCTTCATGCATTACCTCAAGTCTATCCCAAATTTTCTTTGTAAAATTGCATGTAAAAATTTGGTTAAACTCATTAGCATCAAAGGCACAATAAAAAACATTCATTGCCTTGACATTTAGTTGAACAAGTTTTTTATCCAATTCATCCCAATCTTTCTCTGGCTTAGGAGAACATATGCCATTTATAATGATTATTGGTGTGTGTGGCCCATTTACAATAATACTCCATATGTCATAGTCAAGGGCTTGTATGGAAATGTGCATGTGAGCTTTCCAATAGGTATAGTTGGATCCATTGAAAAGAGGTGGCCTATTAGTGGACTGTCCTTCGACAAGAGATCCTCCTAGTTGGGTTGTAATAATCTTATTTTCTTAGTTGAGTAGATCAATAATTAGCAGAGAACCAAGACTCTGATATCAATTGTTGCCATGCAAGACAACCCAAGAGAGGGAGGGGGGGGGGTAAATTGGGTTTTTAAAATTTAAAGCAAGAATATGCAGACATAAACCATTTAAATATAGAGTGAGTGAGATATGAGAGATATGAAAAGTAAAAGAAAGGCATATACACATAAATAAAGATTTTTATAGTGGTTCAGTACACTTCCAACACCTACGTCCACTTCTCAGGTAACACTCTTGAGAATTTTACTATAATCCCTCAAGATTATAGTTGGATAATTTTTTCGGGCTCACTATCCCAAATTCAATTGGTTTTTTCTTAGGTTCACCAACCACAACCTTTACAATCCTCAGTCAAGGCAATACAAACCAGCAAATGGAATGTAAAAACTGAAACCCCTAGTTTCAACCTCTACTGAAACCTAGTACACGAAGAAGAAAAAGATGTTTCTATAATACTAAATGCTCCTTAAATTGAGCTAAAATGTTATCGATGCAATTCATTAGTTGCCTCCTTAATTGCTGGGAGTTATTACACTTGATGATGCTTTAACACTTGAGAGAGCTTTGATTGAAAAGGTTTGCTCATTAAAAAACTGGGCATTATTTCTTTTCTCTCATTTTTCTTGAAGTTCAAGGGATATTGCTTCTTCTCATTTATATTTGGATCATTCCCATCATGCTTGAAATGATTAGAGTCCAGAAAAAGCTTGAATCAGACCGTTGGAGGCGAGAACTAGCTGTTGGAGATGAAAAAAGAAAGTCTAGAACTATCCATTGAAAATTTATCATCGTGTTTCGAGACCTCTCAATTGTCTTGAGATGTCTCGTTGCACTTCAAAACCTCTCAATTTGACCATGGGACTTGTCGTTCTTAGTCGTCCAAAAATCTACTTTCTAGAAAAAAATTGCTACCTGAGATTGAGACCTCTCGATTTTGATGGAAACGTCTTGCCATAACTTTGAGACCTCTCGAGAATTCTTCAAAATATCTCGAATGCTCCTTAAATTGAGCTAAAATGTTATCGATGCAATTCATTAGTTGCCTCCTTAATTGCTGGGAGTTATTACACTTGATGATGCTTTAACACTTGAGAGAGCTTTGATTGAAAAGGTTTGCTCATTAAAAAATTGGGCATTATTTCTTTTCTCTCATTTTTCTTGAAGTTCAAGGGATATTGCTTCTTCTCATTTATATTTGGATCATTCCCATCATGCTTGAAATGATTAGAGTCCAGAAAAAGCTTGAATCAGACCGTTGGAGGCGAGAACTAGCTGTTGGAGATGAAAAAAGAAAGTCTAGAACTATCCATTGAAAATTTATCATCATGTTTCGAGACCTCTCAATTGTCTTGAGATGTCTCGTTGCACTTCAAAACCTCTCAATTTGACCATGGGACTTGTCGTTCTTAGTCGTCCAAACATCTACTTTCTAGAAAAAAATTGCTACCTGAGATTGAGACCTCTCGATTTTGATGGAAACGTCTTGCCATAACTTTGAGACCTCTCGAGAATTCTTCGAAATGTCTCGATGTTAGAGCGTAGAAATGATGTTTCTATTTTTTGAGATGGAGATATCTCAAGCTCAACTCGAGACCTCCCGAGACTATGCCAAAACCTTGTTTCATCATGCAAAACACCAGGAGACATCTCAAAAATTTTTGGAGATGTCTCGAAAATGCTCCAAGGCCATTTTCAAAGAAAATTTATCATCGAACATGCTCTTTTGATCCTAATTTGAATTGCTTTTGTTTTCTTACTCATTTTAATCAAAGAACTCTCTTTCTTCTGATCTTTGAAATACTTAAAAAAAGATTTATCAGTACTCTTATGCTTTAATGTTTGGTCATCATCAAAATTACTTAGGGGGTCAACACACATGCCAGGTGATGCAGTCCACATGCATTTTGGCATGGTTCATAGCCTCTTGACATGGTCTATGAGGCATCGATAGACCACTAAGAAGTCTACGGGTTTTTCATAGGGTCTACGTGCATCAGGGGTAGTTTTGGGAGCTGAACTTCATGCAGTTGCATAGTGCGATGGCTTGGGATACACATGATCGAGATCTGATGGATAGGGGCTTGATTTGAGCTTTACCTAAAGTTCAGAGATCATTTTGGACTAAGATTGGACTTGATCTGAGTCCTTTAAGAAGCCCTATAAGTGTGGTGTTCAGCAGCAGTTGGCAGATCGAGAGGGAGCAATTGAGAGCTCAGGGCGACAGATAGCTTATTTTTCAAGAGAGAAAAAGAGAGAGGAAGAGAGAAAGAGAGAGGGCTTGGATCCTTCCTATAAGCAATCGTAGGGTGCTACCAGGTGTGTGAAGTATCTTTAGGAGGAGTTTCTTCTTTCTGTTGGGACTGTTCTTGCATCTAGAAGAGAGAAAAAAAAAAGAGGTTCTTCTTTGTTCTCATCTCTTGTAAATTTTTTATTTTTCTAGTAAAAAATATTATTCTGTATAGCTATGAACATTCGAGCAAGAAACTCTAAACCACATGAATTCTTTATGTTTAGTGCTTGTGTGTTCTAAATTTTTTTAGATTTTTCTTCTTTCTCCTGCGACTACCATAATCTCCTATGCATCATTCGATAACAACTGGTATCAGAGCACCAGGCTTCAGGAAAAGAGTGGGAGCGATGGCACACTACAACAAAACCTATTTTTGTGACGCAATATATTCATCATAAATAATCAATTTTCATTGCTAATAATTATTAGTGATTGAAATTTTGTCGCTAACTTTTTATCATAAAAAATGGGGTCACAGATAATAATTAGTGATGAAAAGCTAATTTTCGTCACTAATAAATTTGTTTTATGATGAAAAATTTTCGTCAAAATTTTTTTTTTATTCGTTAAATTATTTGCAATAAAAATTTATACAACGAAACCCAAAATTTTCATTATAAATAAAAGTTTTTTTGATAAAATATTTACATCATAAATAAAAAATTATTTATGATGGAAACTTTTCTTATGACGTTGTAAATAAATAAATTTTTATTTATGATGAAAAGATTTTATCATAAATAATTACATTAATAATTATTTTTTAAAAAATATAAATTATTATATATTTTTAATATTTATATTTATAATTTATAAAATTAAATTAAAAAAATTATAAATAAATTTCATCATTCATCCATAATAAATTTCATCATTTCATCCAAAATAAATTTCATCATTTCATTATATAAAAAATATTTCATTATAGAAGTATTTTTTGGTAAATAAATATAAAAGATCCAAAAAAAGTAAAAATAAGAAAAAATAGGCTGTCGGCCATCAAGCATCGGTAATATCTGGAGAAGAGAAACGTGCCGAAGGAGGAGAGCACTCGGACTGGTCTGTTGTTGCCTCATCAACTGCATCATCTGCTTCTTCTATGCCATCCACTTCATGATTTACGACTGGAATGCTGGTACTCATCGATGCGTGCAATCAACTCAACAGTCCGCTGTCGATCCTCAACAGCGTGTCTCTGCATCTCCACCAGTCAAGCATCATGGGTAGCATGGATGCCAGTCCTGAATGAGCATGAAGATGTAGGAGCTTTGATCCCATGCCCTAGCCTCCTAACATAATAAGATCTCGTACCAAGCACTTGATCATAGATCTCGTCATCTATGGGTGCGGTCGAGCCCTCTAAGATAGGCTGAAATCTAATATCTATCATATGATCCTGAAAATTAAAGTTATAGCTATTCTAAGTTTGTACTAAAAATCAAAATATCAATGAAAAAAGTAGTTGAAAAAATTTAAGTAAAGCTCCTAGCTCCCGACCATCCAGTCTCCTGGGTCTGCTGGTAGATCTCAATCCTACCAGAAAGCGCGCCACTCTTTACATCTCTTTGTAATTTGAAAATAATTAATATAGTTTTTTTAAAGGTTAAAGAGTTAAAATATGATAAATAAAAATTACTTACCATATGCTCCATATGGCGAGCGAATGGCCTCGAACCCCCATAATGTGAGACTATTTGTCTTGCCCGATTCACGACATTTTTGGCAAATTGATCCTGCACAGTTAACTATCAAATTAGTTAGTAAGTAATTAAATTTAAAAATAAATAATTTAATTATTAAATTCTAAATAAAAAAAAATTACCTGATATGCCAGATCCTCGTACGTGCGACATATGACAACCCAGTCCTTGATATTGATGCTGTCATATGGCCGTTGCCATGCTGCCTCCACCCCCTGATCATGCACTACAGCATACCAGTGGTGATGAATATGATGCCAATACTCCTTAAAATGCGAGCATAAATGATCATCTACAGCTCACCGCACATGATCGTGCTCAAAATCAATAATCTTAAATATAGCCTGCCAATAATAAATATTATAAGAATATAACATTAATTAAATATTTAATAAATATTATTATACCTGTAAGTGGCTATAGAAGATCTCTCTCTAAGGCCGTGTAATCTGATGCCAATCAAAGAGCATCGTTGGGGCATAACTACGATAAATGATGCCCAGCTCAGTCTGCCATTGCTCGCACCATCCCCTAATAGGCCTGGTGTTGTTAGATATATGTGCCCTAGAAGCCAGAATTGGCTGACACTTGTAATACACTTCTAGGGGCAAAATTGTAATTTTGACTATAATTAATAAAATGGATTATTTTCTATCACACATGTGTATTTAGTGTCTGTGATACATCCTTTGAGTTAATGGTAATGATAATTCATATTTTCAAGAGTTGAAAATTTAAGACATGAATAATCATTATTAACTCATAAATAGCTCCCGACCAGAGGATCATCACGAGGATGGTGATTGATCCGGAAGGTTGGTGTACGATCGCTTCTCTTTAGTAGATGAGTCTTGAGTCTACGGTGTGGAGACACCGGAGCGAGAGTACAGGTACTCGTTAGAGAACGAGGGCACTGAGCGTGACCACCTCGAGTAGTCATTAGGGAGTCTACCTTCTCGTCAATGACTGACTCGATGCTGCAGTAGTGTGTCTGGTTCTTTGACCTGAGATGCATCGGCAGTTCACCTTGAGGGTGTTATAGTTTGACTACACCATTACTCGGTCTCCTAGCCATATGGAACCCTGAGGTGTATGTTGGCTATAGCATGTTCATTGTAGGAACTGGATTGCATCAAGATGGAATCTATCTACCTCGGTGGTAGAGGAGCAGCCCTATGATGATCATGAGAATCAAGTCCAGAAGCCCATGGCCATGGCAGAGTGAAATAATAGAAAGAGTTTCTATTTAGATTTTCACATTGGACTCGAATCGAATGATTACATCATATGACAGAGACTAGGGTTTGACGAGTTCACCTTAACCCTAATCTGATCGGGGCTCAAGATAGAAGAACTTAATCACACAGGTAGCTGCACCAAGAGGTTCGCATTCAGCTCTGATGGGTTGCCACCATATACTGCTAGGTGTCACTGGTGGATTTTGGGAGCAATTAGAATGATTTAGATGATCGATCATTCTAGCTGTTCGAATCAGAAGAGTTCTGATCCATCGAAAGGAGTTTCGATGATGTCTATGATAGAGATCATGACATATCCCATTACCATACAGAACTGAACCTAACTGGGTCACACAAACAAGGGTTTGAATCTGGTGATCATCAATTGAACTGATCTAGTTCAATTGATCTGAATGAGATTCAATTAGGTTCAAGGAAATCGTGCTAGCACTCGATTGAACCTAACGTTCTTCTTTTACTATCATAAATAAGTTGTCCTGACTGAGCCAAAGGAGTTTGTGCTCAATCAGAGGCCTTCATATGGTCTGACTGGAGGTTGTCCAAGTCAGAATAGGTTGTCTTATTTGTAAGACATTACCTGCCATTTTTGGTCACCTGCCATTTCTTGTTCTTTGACTTTGGTCAAAAGTCTACCTTTGACTGGTCAAACGTTGACCATTGACCCTTTGACTTTTGACCACATGTCATGCACCTATTGGAGAGCTGGTGGGGGCCTGTCCCCCTGCCAGAACCTGGCAAGGAGAAGGGCGCACGCCAAGGGTGGCGTGAGCCCAAGTAGGAGGCGCCTAGGAGTCCTTGTTGGACAAGGACTCCACCTCCCTTTTGGATTCCAATCAGAGTTCTACTAAGAATCCAGTTTGACTGGTCTTAGGCGCCCTCTAAGGAGGAATCCAGGGGTCTCTATTCCAACCAATCAGATTTAGATCTGATTTCACAAAGGGTTGTGATTGGTTGAGAGGAAGAGGAGTTGGATCACAAGAGGTCTATAAATAAGACCCTGCGCCCAACCCTAATCCTAAGTGAAAGTGAATTCAATAGAGATTTCCCATGCCCCAAGGCTGCCTCTCCCCTCCTTCTCCATGCCATAGTCTCTTCTCCTCTTGCTCTCCACGTCCAAAAGGTGTTTTGGACTTAGTTTGGTGCGATTCAGATCAAGGAAAGGCGATCAAAAGCAAGAAGGCTGCGCTGCTGCAAAAGGACGACTGCAGATCTTCAAAAGAGTTTTGAAGATCCTCCAGATCAGATCCAGATCTGATTTTTGGAGGTGTGATAGAGAAGAAGAGGATCTCCAGATCCAACCCGAGTGGATACCGGTAGAGGCCAGGCGCTTGCGTGGCTAAGATCCAGAACCTTCCGCTGCAATCAGGATCATCTACAGGGTAATAGGATTACCCAAATCAGGTAAATTAAATTTGATTTAATTTATCTTATTTTATTTTATTTATTAAAATAATAAGAATCAGATCTGAAACATATCAAGATCTGATTGAGATCAAGAGAAAATTTTTGAAATATATCTCTTGATCTAATCAGATCTGGACGAACCTGGACCGGGAAATCAGGATTTCCCTTCAACTGGTATCAGAGCCATGGTTCTAAAATTGTTTAGATCTGATTTTAATTTTATTTTAATTAGAAAATAAAGTGATTTCAGATGTCACATGAGATGTGATCAGATCTGAAATCAGAAAAATTAAAATTAAATGATTTGGATCTAAGAACATGAAGATATGCATGACTAGTTCTAGAATAGAATAGTTCTATAGAATAGTTTTGCATGTCTTTGATTTAATCTGATTAAATCATATTTTAGATCTTCTTATTTACTATTTTTCTGATATTATAAGTGTTATAATAACATCTGATAAACAGCAAATAAAAATTATTTAATTTTAAATATCATATGAGATATGATTAGATGCATGTCTAGACTAGTTGTAGAATAGTTCTACATAATTGTCTAGATTAGAATTTATTTTGATTAGATCAATTTAAATCTAATTTTTTAGATTATTATGAGATAATTTAGATCTGAAAACATGCATGATTTGATACATGAGATGTATGCAAAATATGCCATGATTAGATCTAAACTTTGTATATGAGATATATGATATAGATCTGATACTGTTTTGTAGTATTGAATGTTCCTGATTAAGGCGTTCCTCTTGGCCGTCCGGTCATAAGAACGAAGAAGGGTTTAAAGGCCCTCTCTTCCCATTCGATGGGGTGTTCTTATGATGTGTAGGGGTGCTGCGTGTTCGTCCTTAATCAGAAACCCAAAACTTACTTTCTGCAAAACCCTAGATCCTGAAACCCTAGGATTTATTGTGCATATTTTGTTTATGAACCCAACTTAATTAAGAATTAAGTTTATGGAATATTAATTAGGTCTAAAATTGAGAATTTCAGATCTAAGACATATTCATAATACTGGGTTCGGGCTTGGGTAGCTCAATTAGGTCTAAGCGGTTGATCAAACCGAATCAAGAGTTGGTTAGATGGGATCAACAATGCTTAAATTGACCAGCCTAATAGGATTAAGTCTGGGTCAAGATCGAGTCACGATCAAGCAAGACCTAATTAGGCTCAGAGGTTAGAGTCTGGATTGTAGGCTAACCCAATTGGTTCTGACTCAACAATTTGGTGTCTAAGGTAAGTTTGGCACAGACGACCGACTGGTTTTTAATTGGAAGCTACTCGACCTGAATGCGTTCTTGTGCGAGTTAACGGCATATTCCTTCCACCGGTCTCACTTACCTGGCCATATCTGTTGACACAGTTCTGATCTGAGGTGGTCAATAATCCGAGCTGACCCATGCCACTAGGTTAGTCATAATTGTTATGACTAAGCCAAGTCTAGTTTAATGAGACCTGAATCAATTCTCCCTAAGAAAAGATTAAGTCCTGAGGTCTTCCACCATTGTAGACGTGCGGGCCCTTCCCGGGGTTGATTGTTCTCGGCTGGATACAGTGGCTCAGTTGCACCGGGAAGACGCAACCATGTCTATTAGGCATTGGATGCTATGGGCTGGAGGATGAGTTGGGCTCAATATTTCGGATACGGTGAGAGACCCAATTAGGAACCCAGTCTATGCAAATGGTGGGTCTGACTTAACTAAGGAGTGGATCAATATTCCGGATACGGTGAGATTCATGAATTAGAGACCAAGTTTGGGTGCACCATGATTAGAGAATCATTGAACAAGAGTTGTTCACTCATTGGCTAACCCATCACCAATAACTGTTAGGTGAGGTGATGAGTCAGTTGGTGAGACCGCACCACCCACTAGAAATCATCAATCGCGGAGATTTTCGCATCTCTACAGAGGGAGTGTAGGGATCCGAGAAAATAGTGGGAGCTAATTTGTTTAAAAATAAAATCCCTAAACAAATTGGTCAAGTCAAAATTACAGTATCTAACTAGAATCTTTGACTCTCTACAGGAAAATGTCTGCGTCCAACCCATTGGCACGTATCCTAGACACACATAGACTGACTGGACCCAATTATAAAGATTGGCTCAGGAACTACAAAATTGTTTTGGGTTCAGAGAAGTTAACACATGTTTTGGACCAGGACCCTCCCACCTTACCAGCTCGTCCATCCACTGAACAGAGAGCGTCTCTGGAAAAATGGATTGACGAAGATAATAAGGCCAGATACTACATGTTGGGCTCGATGTCTGATGAGCTCCAGCGCCAACATGAAGATATCGGGACTGCTCGCCAAATGTTGGCTCACCTGCAGGAGATGTTTGGTGAACAGAGTCGCGCAGCCAAATATCAAGTCACGAAATGACTTTTTAAGGCTAAGATGCGTGATGGGCAGTCAGTCCAAGATCACTGTCTGACAATGATCAAGGACATGGAAGAGCTTGAGAAGCTCGGTGTGAAGTTGGACTTGGATCTGCAGAACGATATTATTCTGCAATCCTTGACTGATGCATATGGGCAATTCATCATGAATTACCACATGCATAAACTTCAAAATTCCTTGGCCGAGTTGATGAATATGCTGGTTACCGCTGAGCTTTCTATGAAAGGTTCTAAAGGCTCAGTTCTTGCTATGGAACGGACTTCTTCCAAAAGAAAGTCTTATGGAAAGAAAAAGAAGTCTGTGAAAAAGCAAAAGGTGGAAGGATCAAAGAAGAAGAAGGCAGAACCGAAGAAAAAGGCCGATGGCAAAGGAAAGTGTTTCCATTGCAACAGCGACGGCCATTGGAAGCGGAACTGCCCTACTTACCTGGCCACCCTGAAGAACAAGAAGGAAGGTCCTTCTGGAGGTATGCTCGTTATTGAGTCTAACCTTACGGTTCTTCTGCATCCAGTTGGGTGCTTGACTCTGGTTCTAGTGCTCATCTGTGCACTTCTATGCAGGGTCTTGAGGATAGCAGGAGGCTGAGGGATGGAGACATGATCCTACGCATCGGTAATGGAGCAAGAGTTGCTGCAGTAGCCGTGGGAACATACCCTCTTGCGATTACCATCTGGTTTAGACTTAGTTTTAAAAGACTGTTATTATGTGCCTGCAGCTAGCAGGAATTTGATTTCTGTTTCATGCTTAGCACAAGAAGGTTATGTGATCACCTTCTTTAAGGACCATTGTAACATTCTTTATGAAAGAAATAAAATTGCAAATGGTTTCCTTATTAATGGTCTTTATCAGTTACATATTGATGTACCTGTTTTAACTATCGAGCAAAACGTGAATGCCAAACGACCTAGGGATAGTCCAAACGACAGATATCTATGGCACCTGAGATTAGGTCATATAGCAGAAGATAGGATTAACAAATTGGAGAAAAATGGGCTATTGAGTCCATTGACTTTTGAGTCATATCCAACTTGTGAATCTTGTCTTCAAGGCAAAATGACTAAACTCCCTTTTGTTGGACATGGGGAGAGGGCCACAGATCTCCTTGCCCTAGTACATACTGATGTGTGCGGCCCATTTGATGTGCCGGCTAGAGGCAATTTTGTCTACTTCATTACCTTTACCGATGATCTGTCTAGGTATGGGTATGTGTATCTTATGAGACACAAGTCTGAAGCTTTTGAAAAGTTCAAAGAATTCAGACATGAAGTAGAAAAACAAACTGGAAAACCCATTAAGGTTCTTCGATCAGATCGAGGAGGTGAATACCTTAGCCGGGAATTCCTAGACTATCTTAAGGAAAATGGCATAGTCTCTCAATGGACTCCACCAGGAACACCTCAACTCAACGGGGTTTCAGAACGGAGAAATCGGACTCTATTGGATATGGTTCGATCCATGATGAGCTTCACAGACCTCCCTGATTTTCTTTGGGGACATTCATTATTAACTTCAATCTATTTACTGAATAGGGTTTCCTCTAAAAGTTCCCTCTAAAACCGTTCCTACCACACCGTATGAGATATGGCACGGTAAGAAACCAAGTCTGAGTCATCTCAGAATTTGGGGTTGTCCGGCTTCATGTCAAAAGACAACAAGCGGACAAGTTAGAGTTTAGGTCCTTTAGAGCTCGATTCATAGGATATCCTAAAGAGTCATTAGGATACTATTTCTACATTCCAGAAGACCACAATGTGATTGTGAGTCGACATGCCATATTTCTTGAAAAATAGTTTATTCAAGATAGTGGCATTGGAAAGCAGATTAAGCTTGATGAGAAAGTCTCACAAGCAGAAACGAGCTAAGGACCAAGTGGAACCAAATCAGGTTGAGCCAATAAGAACACTACCTCCTCCACCTCGTAGATCGGAAAGAGTTTCCCGTCCCCCTGAAAGATACTTAGGTATTATTTCAGAGGATGTAGAGGAAATGTTCCTCATAGGTAATGGTGCTCATGGTGATGATCCCAAAACCTACAACGAGGCGATATCAGATATCGACTCCGAGAAATGGCTTGAGGCAATGAAGTCAGAAGATTCGACTCGATGCACTCAAACCAAGTCTGGACCTTGGTAGATCCACCAGAAGGTATAGTACCTATTGGGTGTAAATGGATCTTCAAGAGAAAGATTGGTGCAGATGGGAATGTGGAGACATTCAAGGCTAGACTGGTGGCAAAAGGTTATAGTCAACGCGAAGGCATTGACTATCAGGATACCTTTTCCCCAGTAGCTATGCTAAAATCCATCCGCACATTGCTTGCTGTTGCAGCCTATTTCGATTATGAAATATGGCAAATGGACGTGAAAACGGCATTCCTAAATGGATATCTTGAGGAAGATATCTATATGGAACAGCCGCTAGGTTTCACATCCAGTGATACTGATCACAAGGTTTGCAAGCTGCAAAGGTCCATATATGGACTTAAGCAAGCATCTCGGAGCTGGAACACTCGTTTCAATGATGTGATCAAAAAGTTTGGTTTCATCAAAAATGAAGAGGAACCATGTGTTTTCAAAAGGGTCAGTGGGAGCGCTGTTGTCTTCCTCGTATTGTACGTGGATGACATCCTCCTTATTGGGAATGATATTCCCATGTTGACATCAGTCAAGATGTGGTTGTCCAAGGAATTCTCCATGAAAGACCTAGGTGAAGCATCCTTTATTCTAGGAATTAAGGTCTATAGGGATAGACCGAATAGGATGCTAGGACTTTCACAGAAGATGTACATAGAGGAAGTACTAAAGAGGTTTAGTATGGAAAACTCTAAGAGGGGATTAATACCCTTCAGACATGGTATTCATCTTTCCAAGAAGATGTGCC
Source organism: Cocos nucifera (assembly GCA_006176705.1). Taxonomy (NCBI): domain Eukaryota; kingdom Viridiplantae; phylum Streptophyta; class Magnoliopsida; order Arecales; family Arecaceae; genus Cocos; species Cocos nucifera. Next base: position 326,585 of record QRFJ01001182.1, read on the forward strand.
CCAGCACACCTGAGGAAATAGAACGCATGAGCAAGATCCCTTATGCTTCTGCAATAGGGAGCCTCATGTATGCCATGCTATGTACACGACCTGATATAGCCCATGCTGTGAGTGTCACAAGCAGATATCAGTCAAATCCAGGTGAAGAACACTGGACTTCTGTGAAATGTATCCTTAAGTACTTGAGAAGAACTAAGGATATGAT
>QRFJ01001182.1:327789-362241 GCA_006176705.1 Cocos nucifera
CAGAAGATCGAAGCCCACCTTGAGAAGATGGGACTTAGACTTGTAGCCAATTGGCTTTAGGACAAGTGGGAGATTGTTAGATATATGTGCCCTAGAAGCCAGAATTGGCTGACACTTGTAATACACTTCTAGGGGCAAAATTGTAATTTTGACTATAATCAATAAAATGGGTTATTTTCTATCACATATGTGTATTTAGTGTCTGTGATACATCCTTTGAGTTAATGGTAATGATAATTCATATTTTCAAGAGTTGAAAATTTAAGACATGAATAATCATTATTAACTCATAAATTGCTCCCGACCATAGGATCATCACGAGGATGGTGATTGATCCGGAAGGTTGGTGTACAATCGCTTCTCTTTAGTAGATGAGTCTTGAGTCTACGGTGTGGAGACACCGGAGCGAGAGTACAGGTACTCGTTAGAGAACGAGGGCACTGAGCGTGACCACCTCGAGTAGTCATTAGGAAGTCTACCTTCTCGTCAATGACTGACTCGATGCTGCAGTAGTGTGTCTGGTTCTTTGACCTGAGATGCATCGGCAGTTCACCTTGAGGGTGTTATAGTTTGACTACACCATTACTCGGTCTCCTAGCCATATGGAACCCTGAGGTGTATGTTGGCTATAGCATGTTCATTGTAGGAACTGGATTGCATCAAGATGGAATCTATCTACCTCGGTGGTAGAGGAGTAGCCCTATGATGATCATGAGAATCAAGTCCAGAAAGTCCATGGCCATGGCAGAGTGAAATAATAGAAAGAGTTTCTATTTAGATTTTCACATTGGACTCGAATCGAATGATTACATCATATGACAGAGACTAGGGTTTGACGAGTTCACCTTAACCCTAATCTGATCGGGGCTCAAGATAGAAGAACTTAATCACACAGGTAGCTGCACCAAGAGGTTCGCATTCAGCTCTGATGGGTTGCCACCATATACTGCTAGGTGTCACTGGTGGATTTTGGGAGCAATTAGAATGATTTAGATGATCGATCATTCTAGCTGTTCGAATCAGAAGAGTTCTGATCCATCGAAAGGAGTTTCGATGATGTCGATGATAGAGATCATGACATATCCCATTACCATACAGAACTGAACCTAACTGGGTCACACAAACAAGGGTTTGAATCTGGTGATCATCAATTGTACTGATCTAGTTCAATTGATCTGAATGAGATTCAATTAGGTTCAAGGAAATCGTGCTAGCACTCGATTGAACCTAACGTTCTTCTTTTACTATCATAAATAAGTTGTCCTGACTGAGCCAAAGGAGTTTGTGCTCAATCAGAGGCCTTCATATGGTCTGACTGGAGGTTGTCCAAGTCAGAAAAGGTTGTCTTATTTTGTAAGACATTACCTGCCATTTTTGGTCACCTGCCATTTCTTGTTCTTTGACTTTGGTCAAAAGTCTACCTTTGACTGGTCAAACGTTGACCATTGACACTTTGACTTTTGACCACATGTCATGCACCTATTGGAGAGCTGGTGGGGGCCTGTCCCCCTGCCAGAACCTGGCAAGGAGAAGGGCGCACGCCAAGGGTGGCGTGAGCCCAAGTTAGGAGGCGCCTAGGAGTCCTTGTTGGACAAGGACTCCACCTCCCTTTTGGATTCCAATTCAGAGTTCTACTAAGAACCAAGTTTGACTGGTCTTAGGCGCCCTCTAAGGAGGAATCCAGGGGTCTCTATTCCCAACCAATCAGATTTAGATCTGATTTCACAAAGGGTTGTGATTGGTTGGAGAGGAAGAGGAGTTGGATCACAAGAGGTCTATAAATAAGACCCTGCGCCCAACCCTAATTCTAAGTGAATGAATTCAATTGAGAAGATTTCCCACGCCCCAAGGCTGCCTCTCCCCTCCTTCTCCATGCCATAGTCTCTTCTCCCCTTGCTCTCCACGTCCAAAAGGTGTTTTGGACTTGGTTGGTGCGATTCAGATCAAGGAAAGGCGATCAAAAGCAAGAAGGCTGCGCTGCTGCAAAAGGACGACTGCAGATCTTCAAAAGAGTTTTGAAGATCCTCCAGATCAGATCCAGATCTAATTTTTGGAGGTGTGATAGAGAAGAAGAGGATCTTCAGATCCAACCCGAGTGGATACCGGTAGAGGCCAGGCGCTTGCGTGGCTAAGATCCAGAACCTTCCGCTGCAATCAGGATCATCTACAGGGTAATAGGATTACCCAAATCAGGTAAATTGAATTTGATTTAATTTATCTTGTTTTATTTTATTTATTAAAATAATAAGAATCAGATCTAAAACATATCAAGATCTGATTGAGATCAAGAGAAAATTTTTGAAATATATCTCTTGATCTAATCAGATCTGGACGAACCTGGACCGGAAAATCAGGATTTCCCTTCAGGTGTAGCCTGACGGAATCTCGATGTGGAGATGTTGTCCCTCGTGCTCGCATCTCCAATGCTCAAGGATGAGGTTCTTCGACGGACCTCGCCCTTACCTTACCACCAAAAAAAAAGACCTAAAAAAAAATGAATAAAATATTAGTATGATAGTCATCTATAAACCTAATAGCTAGATAGATTAAAATCAAAATTTATGGGTGTAAAGAATATGAAAATACCAATTGAAGCTGGCTCACTCGAACCTGCCTCACTCGGACCCACCTCTATAGGGCCCTCTAGCGACTTTGATGGTGTAGCAGTGGAAATGGGGGAAGGCTCAAGAGTAGGCTGGAAATTCGAACGTCATCGTCTCGCATCCGATGCCATACCTGCAATGCTTAAACCATGCATATAATTAATTTGACATGTAATTGAATATAATAATGAACAATAATAATGAAAAACACATAAATACTAATAAATAGAATTGTATTGCATACCATTATTGCAAGAGAAGATTCAATAAAGAATACAAATCTACTTATCAATATTCGTATCCTCCTCGATTTCTACATCCTCCTCCAAATCACAATAATCGACTAATGTATTGTCATCTATCTCATCATCATTTATGAATTGATCGTCGCCCTCCAAATCATCAAGATTAAATACAAAATCAGCTTTAACTTTATTGGATGGCAGATCAGCCCTATTCAAAGGAGCTGGTATAAGTTCTTTGTCAACAAGATGCTTGATCAATGTTGGTTCTTCCTCTTGAAAAGCTTTCTCTTTATGTAGATTTGAATTATCGTCCATCTCTAGTCAGATTGGTATGTCATATACGCCTCTAGGTATTATTCTTTGTACGACATGCCAATCATCTCGATATTTTGGATTCTTTAAATATATTACTTATTTTGCTTGAGTTGCTAATATATACGACTCATTCTAGTACCATGTTCGTACAAAATTTATACTGATAAAGTGTGGATCGATGTGAATATCGATCTTTTTATTCCTAATATCCCACTATTCACATTGAAACAAGAATACCAAATATTTGGATCCATACTTGAATTCTATGATATTTATCAATACACCAAAATATTCAAACTCCTCTTTTCCTTCATATCTTATTGTAGCAATCCCACTATTCTGGGTCCGTCTTTGCATCTCAAGCTCTCTTGTATGAAATTTCATTCCTCCAACGATACAGGATGTGTAGTAGTTAATCCTTCGATCGAAGCCATATGCTAAATTGTACAACTCATCACACCCTCTTCTTTATTGAAATACTTAGATTTCATCTATAATATAGCATAAAAAATTATATTGGTACAAGTAATTAATTGTATAATTATAAAAATATAATGTAATACTAGTGAAACTTACATGGTCTCCAAATCATTTTGCAAATTTCGTCCTAAGTCAATCATCAACATTTATATTATTTTTCCTGGATAGTATATTCTTGTGCTCACTGCAATAAGTCATGATTTTTAATTTTATATTAACATGAAAAAGTTGGTTAAAATACTAAAATTATGCTATGATAATACTTACTCAATTAAATCTTTAATTTTTTCATAATTATTTAGAATATGGAAGTATATCTTGGATAGCTCATTCACGTCCATAAACTCATATCTTCTTCCACCCATGGGTCGAATCGTTTGTTTAAATATGGATAGTGTCGGTTCATCGTCATCCCATTCACGGTCAGCCTTATGATCTGCATGATTGAATCTTGTTTTGATGTCATCAAGATTAATCGAGTAGAATGTGAGACACTCCGTAGCTACGTATGCTTTCGCTATGGACTCTTCAAGCCGTGCCTTATTACGCACATACTTTTTTAGGTACATAAGAATCTACAAATAAAAAAAAAATTAAAGAGTTGTAATACATTTACATCTTACAACTGATATATCAAAGAGATTATGATTTCTTTACCTTTCAATAGGATTTAAAAATGATGGTGGAAAGATTTTTTCTAACTTACAAAGAATGAGCATAATATCCTTCTCAAACTTTTTAATTAAGTTAATCTTCAACTTTCAGCAACACAGTTCTCAAAAAAATACTTCCAACTCAATCAATGCAGCTCGAACATCACCACTTAAATAGCCATGCATCACCACAGGAAGCAAGCGCTGCATCATCACGTGGGAGTCATGACTTTTCATGCCAAAAATATTACCGTCATTGTTGCCAACACATTGCGATACATTTTAAGAGTAAGCATAAGAAAACTTCACAATTTTGAACCATCCATAGAAACTCTTCTTCTCCTCGCTAAATAGTGAATAACATGTAGGTGGCATAAAAAATTTAACACCTCAACGAACTAAATGCAATTCTGGCTGGATTCCCATTTCTTGCAAATCAAGGTGAGCTTTCAAATTATCTTTTGTTTTTCCTATGATGTTTAACACTGTACCGATGACATTATCAAAAATATTCTTCTCAATGTGCATTACATCCGAGTTATGATGAAGTAATAACTGCTTTCAGTATGATAGTTCAAAAAATAGGCTTCGCTTCGTCCAATTCAAGTTAGCTTCAGTATGCTTCCATTTGCGAGCACTTGATATTTTTTCAAATTTCATATTTCCAACAGCTTCAAGTTGTTCTAATACTTCTGCTCCACTTAACTTCTTAGGTGGCAAACGTCGGTCAGACTTACCATCAAAATATTAGTTATAACGGATCCTCCAAGAGTGATTAGCAGGTAGAAACCATCGATGACCCATGAAGCAGATATTTCTTTCATGCTTTAAATGTAAGGAGGACGTATCCTTATTGCATATTGGATATGCCAGATATCCTTTGGTACTCCACTCAGATAAGTTTCCATATGCAGGAAAATCATTTATCATCCACAAAATTGATGCATGCAACTTAAAATTTCTTCAACTGATAGAATCGTATATCTGTACTCCATTTTTTCATAGCTCTTTCAGATCATCGATTAAGAATCATAGATATACATCAATTTTATTACCTAGTGCTTTCAGACCCGGAATCAATAATGACATAAAAATAAATGGCTCTTTCATACATTTTCAAGATGATACATTATATACAACTAGCATCACAAGCCACATGCTATAGAAAGTACTCAAATTACCAAAAGGATTAAATCCATCTGTCGCTAGACCAAGCCAGATATTGCGTGGGTCACTCCCAAATAGTGGATACTTTGCATTGAAGTCTTTCCATACTACAGAGTCAGCCGGGTGGCTAAGTATGTTCTCCTCCGAAGTCTGCTATTCATGATGTCATCTCATTTCTTTAGCTATCTTTATGGACATATATAATCTTTGAAGTCTTGGAATCAACAAAAAATACCTTAAAATCTTATGAGGTATCTTCTTTTTTTTCCTTTATCGGTTTTGCACCTAGGCTCACCACATTATGGACATTCACTTGCTTGTTCATTCTCCTTGTAAAATAATATACAATCATTTTTATAGGCATTTATAGGAATATAGCCAAGTCCCAATCCCTGCATATACGTTTTTGCTTCAGTATATGATTTTGAAAGTATTGATCCATCGGAAAGAGCTACTTTAATCAATGTCAAATTTTAATCAAATGACTTCTGACTCCATTGGTTCATAGTTTTAATATGAAGTAATTTAATCAAAAACTCTAACTTGGAGAACTTCGCACAATTTGGGTAGAGTGGCTCTCATGCATCTCAAAAAAGCTTTGCAAACTGTTCAAAAGTTCCTGCTACCTCATCAATATTATATTCATGATCAGAACTGCCTTGAGATGCATAAGTACTTATGGATACATTTGAGGTAGAATGGTGATGTAAATCATCCAATAGTGAACCTATACCACCATGTTCGATAGGTTCAGCAACATCAATATGATCATTGATATCGTCATCATCGTATACAACTTCATTCGAATCACCCTTCCTATGCCATATCCAGCGAGTATACTTCTTGTCCATACCAAAACGTAGCAAATACTTCTCAACAAGTGATATATGATGATATACCATATTGACACATCTTTTACATGGACATTTTATCCGACTAGCACTATTAGCCTTATACCATGCAAATTCAATAAAATCTTGAACAGCTTTTCGATATTCAGACAAAAAAATATCCCTAGCGTTCATCTAACTTTTGTCGATATTCATCTGACAACAAACAATAATGATTCATGAATCCTAACTCCACCAACTTCTTCCTAATAGGTGTAGTCCTATCCCTTTCAAAAATGCGTCACTTTTATTATTGCCACAGCTTTGTTCTTTATTACATATCCAAAAAAAATCTGGCAGCATCTTCCTACAGTTCTCCAAGTACATGATATAGATGGATTATATTTTAACCACATCTAATATATACTTGGAGAACAAACAAGATAACTATGATGAAATTTTTCATAATAGAATAAAGAACACCATGACAATAATAAAATATTGATGCATTAATGAACTACCAAAATCGGAGCATCCAAGAGCTGTTCGTAGAGTCCATTTTGGAGACCCTAGGATCGACTCTTGAATAGGAGTCTAAGGTTAGATCAATGCATGAATTAAATCATTATCAAATCGAATCCTAGACTGGATCCCTATTGGGATCTCAATCGAGATCTGATCCAGATCATGATCTGAATCCCAAACCAAATTTCGAACATGATCCCAGACCAAATTTCAAATCGAATCCCGAACAGGATCCCAAATAAGATTCCTGATTGGAACCCGATCCGGATCGTCATACTTGATAGTTTATATGCATTATAAATTAAAAGCTTCGATTAATGCAAATTAAAATATTAAATCATAATCATAATGAAATACATGAGCTAAACAAATAAAAAAATTAAACTATAATAAGTAAAAGCATAAAAATATAATTAAAAACTTAACTATTTTACTTATAACAAGTAAATGCATTATAACTATTTTAATTATTATTACTATTACCACTATTACTAATATTATTATTATTATTATATTTACTATTATTATTATTAGTATTCTAACTACTACTATTACTATTATTATTATTACTATTATTATTATTTTATTATTATTACTACTTTTACTCTTATTATTATTATTATATTTACTATTTTATTATTCTAACTACTACTATTACTATTATTTTACTATTATTATTATTTTCATTATTATTACTATTTTACTCTTATTATTATTAATTATTTTACTATTATTATTATTATTATTCTAGTACTATTATACTAGATTTATTACCATTATTATTATTAATATTATTATTATCATTATTATTATTACTATTATTATATTTTCATTATTATTACTACTTTTACTCTTATTAAATTATTATTATTACTTTTTTACTATTATATTAATATAATATTATGATTATTATTATTATTATTTATTATTATTTTATGATTATTACCATTACTATGTTATTTTTTTATTATTATTTATTTAAAATTATAAAAATTGATTAAGCCCCTCCACCTCTACCTCCAGTGATGCTCCTTCGCTGTCCACCACCACGGCCCCCTACCCAACCCGACACCACCGCCCCTCCATGGCCCACCCCCCGCAGACCCCCATCCCTACAACGCTCAAACACCATCGTGGCCCCCCACCCGATCTGCGATGGTGGAGGTCGCCCACCACAGGTGACCACAGCCTCCTAACCCATCCCGTCACCACCGACCAGCAGCCCGCAACCCACATGCCCCCCCACCACCTACAGCTGACACCAATCCTCGGTGCCCCGCCATCCACCATCCACGTGTTGGGAAATATGTCTTAAAGCCAATCATCTAATTGGTAGATGATTGAAATTAGTATATAAATTATCTAATGATAATAGTTATTTGGCTGGTTCATCATAAAAGTTCTATCTTCCTTAAATAAACTCCTAAATTATGATGAAGTCCTTAGAACCATAATCAATCGATAAAGAAGGATTTATCGAATGGTTCTTAAATTATTCATGATCAAATAATAAGTTATTAATAAGAATGATAACTTATCGAGTGTAGATCGCTGTATGCCATATGCATTGGTTATTCTCATAACCAAGTAGTATGGAGATACTGGTATGGCATCCAGGTGAGATGTAGGAGTATATCTGTACTGAACATGATCAATGTAGCACTCTACTATCAAGAGTAGCTAGCTAAGGCCAATAGGTATAAGTGTCCCTTCGATCTGAGATCACCATGGTAACTTGCAAATAACTCACTATACTTGTAAAGTCGGTGTGTGAGTCAAGATGGGATTGACCACTCCTAATTAACTTTAGAAAGAGAATGACTCATTATGTTTCAATTTAGCAAAACCTAGGCTTGGGTAATCCTCATAAGGAGTCATGAAATTTATAAAATTTTGAGACATAATAGAGATGACTTATATGAGTGTTTGACAGCATACTCAAAATTGTCTTAGGGATAAATTATATAGTAACCATGGGCCAGAGTTCTAAGAATGTTGCTTTACATACATTCGACCTATCAAGACGTCGAAAATCATTGCTAGATGGTAACTTTGATTGGTACAGAAATTAGTTTCTAAACTACTGACTTAGGTTCGAACATATAGGATCACATACATTAAAGCTTGTAATCTGATTAGATGGTTAATTGATGATTGAGAATCATTCTAAGGTCAATCTATCAATACGATTGATGTTTGATCTAATGCAACTATTGTAGGAGAATCGATTAGCAATTGGATTGTTAATTGACTCAAATTGATAGAGCAATTGGACTAAGATCAAGTCTAATTGAATTAGATTCAATTAGAATTAGTTTGGACTTAATTAGATTAAGTCTAGTTAGTTTATTGGATAAGCCAATTGCAAGAAAGAATAATTTCTTGTTTGACTAAGACTTGGGTGCACCTAATTGACTTAGAATTTAAATCAGATTTAAATCTTAATTTAATCTAATTTAATTGAGCTCCTAGTTGGACTAGGATCATCCATAATTAGGTTATATTTAATTTAATTTAAATAAGATTTAAATTAGATTCAAAACTATTTTGACCTAGTCAAACAAGAGTCCCAGTTGGATTGGGACTCTCTCTCTTTCTCTGGTGCCTAAAAACCCACGCCCACACCTTTCATTCCAGAATTTTTATATGAATTCTGATGCTTAAGAAAGCTTCTCTATGTCCCATATATCTGATTATTTGGAATATATTTTGACACGGTCAAAACTAGAAAGTGGTTAGGATTAGTTTCCCATTTGATAGAGTCCCCTTTGACCAAAACTTCTTCTTTCCTTCTTTTGGATTTTTTTCCATGCCACCCAACCTTTTCTCTACCCTTCTCCCTAAGTTTTTGTATGTTGGTTTTTTGGTTCTCATGCCTAAAATCAAGGAAGGGGCATCCAAGAGTTGGACGCCCCATAGGAGTCCATATAAGACTAGGTTTGACCTAGTCATCCTTATATTATTGGGGTGCCTTCTATGAGATATTTTTGAGGATGTGATAAATCCCAAAATTTTCACAGTAAAAACCAGGGAAAAGTGAGGAGGGGCATGGAGACTTGGGGTGCCAACAATCTTGGAGAAGGCCCTTTCTTTTGGACATCAAACTTTGACATCTTGATGAAGACAAGGTAAGAGAAGATTGTCTTCTCTTATATTTTTTTTTGTGTTTCTCTCTTCCTATTTTATTTATGATTTTTATATGATAAAAATTTAAGAGAGAGAAAGTGAGATGGCATGGAGATCCATGCTTCAAGGAGTTGAAGCATAGTGATCATCTTTGGACATGATTTGATCATGTCCTGATGTGAGAAGGAGAAGAGAAGAAAGGTCTTCTCTTAGGATTTCTTGGAAAATCCTTCTTCTCTAATTTTTATGAAAATTTTTTGTAAGAGTAAAAATCAAAAATATTAGATCTAAAAACTTAGAAAAAGTCATAGAGGAGAAGGTCTTCTCTTATCCTAGCATAGAGATATTTTCAGGACATCAATAATTGATATCGGAGAAGATTTTTCTTCTCTTAGAATTTATTTTTCCTTGATTTTATTTTTTAATTTATGGGAGATCCAAAAGTTAAATTTCTTCCTTATTCCTCCTCATGTTCTTCATCTCTTGAAGTATTCAAGAGATCCGAAGAACATGTATTTAATTAACCATTAGGAGGGATCCGCGAGAAGCTAGCACTTCAAGTGGATCTTCATTCGACGAACCTTCGATCTATGTTATAGGTTTGTGTGGATCACCTGTAGAGGTCGGATGAGTGTGTGGCTCTAAAAATAATAATGAAATTTGATTGTAGAGTTCTCGATCCATGCAAAGATAAGAGATCTGATCTCTTCTCTCATCTAGATGTGATCTAGGTTTTAGATCTAGAATCATTCTAGATCTAGGGTATTGATTTGATCAATACCAAACCTATTTATTTTTAGATTTAGAATGCATTATGATATATTATAGATCCTAGTTATAGGATTTTATAATTTGGTTACATGCATATTGTAGATTAAACTGTTTAATCTATGTCTTCCACTGCTTTAGTTTCAAAAAAGTTTTAAAATCTATGCATGAAATCCTACATATTTTCCTACAGTGGTATCAGAGCATCTAGGTTCTTTTATAACATGTTCATATATGCTTGATGATAAATTTAGAAATTAAAATTAATTAAAGAACGTACATACTACCATAAGATTGTCTTATTGTAAGGTTAATCCCTTATAATGGAAAGGTTGTCCTAGTATGTGCTGATCTGAATGTGAATCATGAACTATTTAGATTAGATCTAAGAAATTTATGATTTAATTTTTTAATTTTAAATTTAAAATTAAATAGATGTTAGATCTATTTTAGATTATTTAGATTAGATCTAAATAATATCGGATTGCACATACTGCTATAAGGTTATCCTGTTGTAAGATTTATCCCTTATAGTGGAAATATTATCCTAGTATATGTTGATCTGAATAACTTAAATTATAAATATGTTAGATGAGATCTAAAATAAGTTATAATTTATTTTTAAATTTTAAATTTAATTTTAAATAATTTATGATCTGATCCATATGATGTATTTTATATTTATATCTAGATCTGATTATTGCAAATATTGATATGTGATTTTATTTTGACTCTAGAATGTATATAATATATTTATTTTATAAAATTTAAATTAAGAACTTACTTTTTGTAAAATTTTGAATTCAAAATCCTATGATATGATCAAAATATTAAAATAAATTAGATCTAAAATCATATATTAAATATGATTTAATATAAATTATTTATAATTTAAAAATATTTCAAATAATTAAGTCAGAAATCAGTTCTGAGATTTCATTAATTCAAACCCATAAGCTTTGAACTTAATTAAGAATTAAGTGATTATTTAGGATCCAGATTTGTGATTTAAAGATCCTAAGATAATTTCATAAAACATAGGTTAAAGAAAAATGGGTTAGCTTTGATCAGGTCCTTAACTGGGTTAGACCTAGGATTAGATTAAATATGAACTTAGTTAAGAAATTGATCAAACCTAATTAATAGTTAATTAGGATTAGATTATTTCTTTAAATCAATTCAATGGTTATAGTTGATCAAAGTCCATACATCTAACAAATGGATACTGATCGTGGCTCAGTGATCGAGCCTGAGTCTTTAGGCAGATCAAATCAAAATTGATAAATTGATTGGTGTCTAAGGTAAGTCTGACATCTTAGACCAGTAGTTTTTAATTGTTGGTCCATTTACCTGACCATTTCTGATGGTGTCTAAGACAAACCTTGGCAGACCCTCCCATCAATCTCACTTACCTAGCCGATGCAATTAATCAATTTTTGATTAGGTTGCTCATTGATTCATGCTAATCCACATCACATAGAAAATTAGTGAGACTGATCTAGGTGCCCATAGACTAAAATTAATCCTAATCCTTATCGATGACTTGAGAAGTTAGTGGGAGGACTTGACTTGGTGAAGTCAGTGGAAGCAAATTGATCCATGTCCTTTCTATCCTTAAACCACTAATAATTTAAATCCTCTAAAATTATTAGATTCTTAAAATGACAAAGTTATGGGGATAACTGAGTCATAGCCTCCCATTAAGGTGTTTGATAATGGATCCATTAACTCAATAATCATTACAGGCCTAAAGGTCTGGTGCTTGTTGACTAATGAAATTATCATCCGTCATATGATGACTTGGATGTATCTCTTTAATGGTGGTTAGGTTAGCCAACTAAAGTTAGACTTAATCATTCGTTGGTTAGATGCACCAAGTATGGTCATGTTAATGGTTGGATCTAACCGGATCCATATAGTGGAGGCCAAAGCCTACTGATTAGGTTTTGGGGATAAAATTAAATTACTAAAAATTGTTTGGAGAAATAATTGATTATGAACCTATCGTTAGATGTATATGGGTTAGCCAATCAAAGTTGGGCTCGTGTGCAATCTATGCAAATTCTAGTACCTACTAAAAAATTAAAGTAATTCCTCGAATTGAAGGTAGAGGCTACCAGTTCAAACAAAATAGTGAAAGAACCTTTAGACTAAAGTCTAAGTCTCTAGGCTTAATATAATTCATATACTTAGGTCAATGTTCTCTTTTCTCAAATTAAGGCTAAACCTTAATTGTTACTATCACTGTTAGATAGTGATGACTTATGGGACCCAACTTCGATAATTAGTATCAAAAGTTGAATTTGGTTTAGCAATACAAATGGATTCGTATTGGAACTTTTAAGCCCGGTCAAAATAATTAGTCCAAGGTTAACCCAAAACAGGCATAGTGCTTCTACTGTTAGAAGCAGGGTCATAGGAAGAAGATTTGTCTTGCTTTCCTTAACCATAACAGGCTAAACAAGAGAAAGAAGCAAAAGTTGCTTATTAAGGATGTTATATGATAATACCTTAAAATTTCTCTGTATATAATTCTACTACATAGATATTAAATGCTGGTAGTCTTACACAATTTATTGCAAAGACTACAAGTAAATGGGATATTTGAAAATGATGAGAAATACTTGAATGTTGGGATGAAAGTCTTATTCCAATCCTAGCTTTAGGATTTGTCAAGCTTATTTTCAATAGATGTCATTTTGAGTGATTGTCACTATTATCCATCATTTATGATAAATATGATCTCTGATGGCCTTTTGATCAGAGATGGTTATCATTTATCAATAAAAAAGATTATTATGATATTATTATGAATAATATTATAATAATATAAAAATAATAAAAAAATAATATTTAATATTTATATAGTCTATTAAGTGTAATGTACACATCCAAGTTAAATTATGTTATGGATGTCTATCTTTGGCATTATAGGCTTAGTCATCTTGACAAGAATAGGATAAATAGGTTAACTTGAGAGAAAAATCTTGACATCAATGATTATGAATCATTGATAGCCTATGAATCTTATCTTCTTGGGAAGATGACAAAGTCACCTTTTACTGAAAAAAGATGAAGGAGCCGATAAAGTTCTAAGTCTCATACATACTTATGTATGTGGACTTATGAACTTAAGTGCCAAAGGAAGATATTAATATTTCATTACAGATGACCTATCCTGGCATGAGTGCATCTGGCTTGAATTATTTGAAATGTTCAAATGATTAAATAATGAAATAGGATAACAAATTGGAAATGATATTGGAACTCTTCGATCAAATCGAAGAGGCGAATACTTATCCAGTGAGTTTGTGACATATTTAGGAGAGAATGAAATTTTCTCTCAGTAGATTTCTTTTCAGAGCATGGTGTATCTAAAAAAAGAAATTAAACTTTGATAGACATGGTTCAATCCACGATAGAATTTGCTAGTCTGCCTGTTTCAGGGTTATGCTTACTGACTACTTGTTTTACTCTAAAAATGTTCTGAGTAAATCTATCACAAAGACTCCATATGGGATATGGATCAGGCATAGACCTAGATTCTTTCACCTTTAGGTTTGGGGTTGATCGGCCTATGTCATAGGTTTGCACATAGATAAACTTGGATCTTGATCCAATAGGTGTTTAAGGGTTAATAATTCTACCATGCTGAAGAACATAAGATGTTCATCAGCAGAAGGGTATTCCTTTTGGAAAGGAGTTTCTTAGAGAATGAACTGATGTCTATAAAGTTGAACTTAAACAAGTTTGACTGGTAGAAAAGAACCAACATAATCTAGTAAACCTATAGAACTGGATTTGATCAGATCAAATCTGGAAGCCATTAAAGCATCACCTTTAAGAAAATTCAATAGAGTACTGCTTAGCCGAACAGATACTTTAGTATCTAGGTCCAGAATGGCGATCCTGTTGAGCTCGATAAGAACAACAAGGATCCGATCACTATAGGGATACAATGTACTGATATGATTCTGAGAAGTGGCTTGGAGCCACATGATCCAAATTGAAGTCCATGAAAATCAATAGTGTATGGACACTGGTTGATTCACCTAAAGGGATACAATCCATTAGGTGTGAATGGATTTTCAAAAGGATCAAAGTAGCACAGATGAGAAGGTAAAGACCCGTAAAGCCCATTTGGCTATTATCTCAATTTTGGAACATACATTTTGAACGTATGTCTTTATTATGAACAAAGATAAACCTTGCATTTATAAGTGGGCAAAATATTCTATAGTGTTATTCCTTGTATTGTTTGTGGATAAAATTCTCTTAATCGGGAATGACATTCTACCATTGCAAGGAATAAATGCTTGGCTATCATCTAATTCTCCATGATCAAAATCAAATATGGTATACTCACTAATGGTAGTGAGTAGATACCAGTCTAATCTAAATGAGGACACTGAAAGAATGTATAGACAATCCTCATGTATTTGAAAAATACTAAGATCCAGTGATTCAAATATGAAAATACTGACTTAAAATATGTGGATGTTTTAATTTCAAAATAAGATGACAATAAGAGAATGTTGGGTCATACCCTAATTGTAAGAACAATCTGCTGGAAAGCTTTCAAGCAGGATACTTTAGCCTATTCAGTTAGTGATGTAGAGTACATCGTGGCATATGATGCTGCCATATAAGCTATATAGTTACTGAGGTTCATTAGTAGGTTGGAAGTGGCACCCTCCTCCGATGGTCCAGTCCTATCATAGCACTGGAGCCATAGCTTAGGCTTAAGAATCGAAGGACCAGCATATTCTGCATCATTATCATCTTTGATTTTAGATCAAGGTGACGTCGATTTTTGGAAGATCGATAAAAAAAGGAGAACTTGACTGATACATTTGCTAAGACCTCGAAACTAAGAAGTTCTACGAACTCAAATGGAAGATAGGATATTTGATATCATTTTGATTAGCTTTAGTCCAAGTGAGAGTTGTTAGAAAATGTGTCCTAAAGCCAATCATCTAAGTGGTAGATATTAAAATTAGTATATGAATTATCTAATGATAATAGTTATTTGGCTGGTTCATCATAAAAGTTCTATCTTTCTTAAATGAACTTCTAAATTATGATGAAGTCCTTAGAACCATAATCAATTGATAAAGGAGGATTTATCGGATGTTTCTTAAATTATTTAGGACCAAATGATAAGTTATTAATAAGGATGATAACTTATCGAGTGTAGATCGTTGTATGTCATATGCATTGGTATAAGTATCCAAGTGAGATGTAGGAGTACATATGCACTGAACGTGACCAATGTAGCACTCTACTGTTAAGAGTAGCTAGCTAAGGCCAATGGATATAAGTGTCCCTCTGATCTGAAATCACCACAGTGACTTACAAGCAACTCACTGTACTTTGGTATCGGACTGTCTGTATTTCTAATATAGGTTCAAAAGATTTTTGGGTATAGTCAAGTACTTATAAAATTGGTGTATGAGTCAAGATGGGATTGACCACTTCTGATTAACTTCAGGAAGAGAATGACTCATTGTATTTTAATTTAGCAAAACTTAGGCCTGGATAATCCTCGTGAGGAGTCACAAAATTTGTGAAATTTTGAGACACAATAGAGATGACTTGTATGAGTATTTGATAGGATACTTAAAGTTGTCTTGAGTATTATGGGTCATAGGGATGAATTATATAGTAACCATGGGCCAGGGTTCTAAGAATATTGCTTTGCATACATTCAACCTATCTGGACGTCGGGAATCATTGCTAGCCGATAACTTCGATTGGTATAGAAATTAGTTTCTATGCTATCAGCTTAGGTTCGAACCTATGGGGTCACATACATTAGAGCTTATAATCTGATCAGATGGTTAATTAATGATTGAGAATCATTCTAAGTTCAATCCATCAATACGATTGGTGTTTGACCTAATGCAAGTATTGTAGGAGGATCGATTAGCAATTAGATTGCTAATTGGCTTAATTTGATTGAGCAATCAAGCTGAGATCAAGTCTAATTAAATTAGATTCAATTAGAATTAGTTTAAACTTAATTAGATTAAGTCTAGTTGATTTATTGGATAAGCCAATTACAAGAAAGAATAATTTCTTATTTGACTAGGACTTGGGTGCACCTAACTGACTTAGGATTTAAATCAGATTTAAATCTTAATTTAATCTAATTTAATTAGGCTCCTAGTTAAACTAAGATCATTCTTAATTGGATTATATTTAATCTAATTTAAATAGAATTTAAATTAGATTCAAAACTATTTTGACCTAGTCAAACAAAAGGAGTCCTAGTTGGACTGGGACTCTCTCTCTTTCTCTTGCACCTAAAAGCCCACACCCACACCTTTTATTCTAGAATTTTTATGTGAATTCCCACACCTAAGAAAGCTTCTCCATGCCCCATATATCTGGTTATTTGGAATATGTTTTGACTTGGTCAAAACTAGAAAGTGGTTAGGATTAGTTTCCTATTTGATAGAGTCCCCTTTGACCAAAACTTCTTCCCTCTTTCTTTTAGAATTTCCCCATGCCACCCAACCTTTTCTACACCCTTCTCCCTAGGTTTTTATGTGTTGGTTTTCTAGTTCTCACACCTAAAATTAAGGAAGGGGCATCCAAGAGTTCGACGCCCCATAGGAGTCCATAAAAGACTAGCTTTGACCTAGTCATCCTTATATTATTGGGGCGCCTTCTATGAGATGTTTTTGAGGACGTGATAAATCCTAGAATTTTCATAGCAAAAACCAAAGAAAAGTGAGGAGGAGCATGGAGACTTGAGGCACAAACAATCTTGGAGAAGGCCCTTTCTTTTGGACATCAAACTTTGATGTCTTGATGAAGACAAGGTAAGAGAAGATTGTCTTCTCTTGTATTTTTCTTTTATGTTTCTCTCTTCCTATTTTATTCATGAATTTTATGTGATAAAAATCTAAGAGAGAGAAAGTGAGATGGTGTGGAGATCCATGCTTCAGGTGTTGAAGCATAGTGATCATCTTTGGACATGATCTGATCATGTCCTGATGTGAGAAGGAGAAGAGAAGAAAGGTCTTCTCTTAGGGTTTCTTGGAGAACCCTTGTTCTCCAATTTTTATGAAAATTTTTTGTAGGATTAATAATCAAAAATATTAGATCTAGAAACTTAGAAAAAATTCTAGAGGAGAAGGTCTTCTCTTTTCCTAGCATAGAGATGTTTTCAGGACATCAATAATTGATGTCCTGAAGGAGAAGATTTGTCTTCTCTTAGGATTTTTTTTTAAAATTTTATTTTCTAATTTATAAGAGATCTAAGGATTGGATTCCTTCCTTATTCTTTCTCATATTTTTTATCTCTTAGAGTGTCCAAGAGATCCGAAGAATATGTATTTGATTAACCATCAGGAGGGATCCATGAGAAGCTAGCACTTCGAGCAGATCTTTGTTCGACAAACCTTCAATCTGTGTTGCAGGTTCGTGTGGATCATCTGTAGAGATCAGAGATGTGTGCGGCTTCAAAGACAACAACAAAATTTGACCATGGAGTTTTCGACCCATGCGAAGGTAAGAGATTTGATCTCTTCTCTCACCTAGATGTGATCTAGGTTTCAGATCTAGAATCGTTCTAGATCTAGGGTATTGATTTGATCAATAGCAAATCTATTTATTTTTAGATTTAGAATGCATTATAACATATTGTAGGTCCTAATTATAGGATTTTATAATTTGATTATATGCATATTATAGATTAAACTATTTAATCTATGTCTTCTGCTGCTTTAATTTTGAAAAAGTTTTGAAATCTATGCATGAAATCCCGCATGCTTTCCTACACCGCAGCCATCGCATGGAAACATCCATGGCCCCCAACCCATGGTCCCGTCATCACCGCCCTGTGGCCCCACACACCATGCGCCCCCCACCCCCTATAGCTGGCATCCACCCTCTATGCCCCACCGTCCGCCACCGACCACCGCATGTACGGCACTTGCAACCCCCGGCCTGAACGATCAAAAGAGAACAAAAAAAAATTATATACCGTCAATGGTGCATGGCGACAACAACGGTGATAATGGTGGTGGCAATGACAGTGGCACTGAGAGAACAGATCACTGATCGGTGGAAGCGACGGAGGAGGGGGAGAGAGAAGATGAGAGGGTGGGTGAGAGTGGGTTTTGGGGAAAGAGTGGGTTTCATGTGAACGTAGTGGGAGGAGATATTTAAAGAATTTTAGCGATAGAATTTTAGAAATGAAATTTCATCACTAAAAGATTTATTAGCGTCGAAAAAAATATTTCATTGCTAATAGTTTCCGCCAATTTTTTTTCAAAAAAATTCCCTCTCCAAAAATATTAAAATATTGAATAAAATTATTTATGATAAAAAATTAATTTCCATCATAAATAATATTTATTAATGATGAAAATAATTTTTCATAAATAAATATTCCAAAAATAAAAAATTGAGAATATTTATGATGGAAAAATTTGCATCACAAATAAAAATTATTTGCGATGGAAAAATATATTCCATCATAAATAAAATTTATTTACGATGGATATTTTTGTCATAAATCCTTTTTGGTAAATAAATAATTTTAAAGAATAAAAAGATGAGAATATTTATGATGGAAAATGATTTTTCATCATAGATAAAATTTAATTATGATGGAAATATATTTCCATTGCTAATAACCTTTATTTTCAATGGAATATCCTTTTCCATTATAAATAATTTTTTGTATATAAATAATTTAAATAATCACCAAATTTTTGGTAATGATTTTTTTTTAAAAAAGATAAAAATATGTTATGCATGGCAATGCGACGGGGTTGAGCGGTGTGAGTGCATCCACTGTTAGCTAGCCCACGGGCAAATTATTTTTTTTTAATTTTTTAAAAATTAGTATTTTTTTAAAAAAAATATTATTCTCTGAATATTATATAATTTTAAAAATTAAATTCCATCTTCATCATTCATTATTTAAGTAATTATCATACGAGTATCGTCATAAAAGATCACCATGATCTGGTAGCTTTAGCTTTGTATATTGATAAAATTTGATTTCGACGGTCACAAACGACCGTATGATGATCTGATACATAGAAACCATCAATGGATCCAAAATATTGTAATAATAATCTCTATGATATTTATAGTATACTATCAAAATTTTATTTTAATCAAATATAATTATCACCATCAATTTAGTTTGAGATGATTTGGACTGTTAAATAAAAAATGAATGATCAAAAGGCCAAATGGCATCCGATTAAGATGATTTTTTAGATAAATGATCTTTGCTACTATTTTGATCATTTGTACAGTGAAGATCATAAACTTCAAACTATACGTATATGAACGATCCAAAACTATATGACTTTTGATATATATTCTTAAGGTCCTTAAGTAATTACACTTATGCTTTTATAAGATCTACTTAATGTGGATGGTTCATATATATATGATTTTAATTTTATGATCATCATCGTATAAATAATGAAAGTTGTAGCAAAGGTCATTTATCTAAAAAATTGCCTTAATTATATGCCGTTTGGCCTTTTGATCACTCATTTTTTATTTAACAATCTAAATCATCTCATAATAAATTGACTATGATAATTATATCTGATTGAAGTAAAATTTTGATAGTGCACTATAAATATCACAGAGATCATCGTTGTAAAATTTTAGATCCATCGATGGTTTCTATCTATCAGATCATTATACGATCGTTCGTGACCGTCGAAATCAAATTTTATCGATCTATAAAGCTAGAGCTACCAAATCGATATGATCTTTTGTGACAATACTTGCATGATAATTACTTAAATAATGAATGATGAAGATGGACTTTAATTTTTAAAATTATGCAATATTAAAAAAATAGATTTTTTTAAAAAAATACTAATTTTTAAAAAAATTAGAAAAAAATATTAATTTGCTTGTGGGATAGCTAATAGTGGACATGCTCGCAACCCACAAGCCTGTCGCATCGATCATGCATGACACATTTTTGCCCTTTTTTTATTTTTAAAATAATCCATATTTTCTTATTTTTAAAATTTAAAATTTTGGTCAGATTATTTACGATGCAAATATATTTTGTGTCATAAATAATAGATTATTTATGATGAAAATTTTTCATCATAAATAATCCAATCTTTTATTTTTTTAATATTTTATTTATGGTAGATTATTTGCGACATTACTTTTTCATCATAAATAATAGATTATTTATGATGAAAAATTAATTTACATCATAAATAATTGATTATTTATGATGAAAAAGTTACATCATAAATAATCCAGCCTTTTTATTTTTTTAATATTTTATTTATGGTAGATTATTTATGTGGATAAATTTTTATCATAAATAATTAATTATTTATGATGCAAAATTATTTTGCATTATAAATAACCAATTATTTATGATAAATTTTTTTTATCATAAATAATCTAACCTTTTTATTTTTTTAATATTTTATTTATGGTAGATTATGTATGATTAAAAACTTTTATCATAAATAATTGATTATTTATGATGCAAAATTAGTTTTCATTATAAATATTTGATTATTTATGATGAAAATTTTTTATTACAAATAATCCAACCTTTTGATTTTTTAATATTTTATTTATGATAGATTATTTATGATGAAAATTTTTTATTATAAATAATTAATTATTTATGATGAAACATTATTTTGCATCATAAATAATCAATTATTTATGATAAAAATTTTACATCATAAATAATCTAATATTTTTATTATTTTTAATGTTTTATTTATGATAGATTATTTATGAAGGATACTTTTCATCATAAATAATTGATTATTTATAATGATAAATTATTTTATATCATAAATAATTGATTATTTATGATGGAAATTTTTTGTCATAAATAATCTATCTTTTTTATTTTTTTAATATTTTATTTATGATAGATTATTTATGATAAAAAAAATTTATCATAAATAATTGATTATTTATGACATAACATTAGTTTTCATCATAAATAACCAATTATTTACAATAAAAATGTTCTATCATAAATAATCTAGTCTTTTTCTTTTTTAATATTTTATTTATGATAGATTATTTATGATGAAACTAATTTTCCATTATAAATAATTGATTATTTATGATGAAAATTTTTTTCATCATATATAACTTTATTTGCTATGAAATTCTTTTCATCGTAAATAATTCCATCGTAAAAGATGGGATTTCTTGTAGTGGCAGAGATGAATAAAAGGTTAAGATCAATAGGTTTGATGGGAAAGACTCTGAATTTTGGAAGATGCACATCGAAGACTATCTGTACTAAAAGAAGTTTCATCTACCACTACTAGAAAAGAAACCTGCCGAGATGTCACAAGCATATTAAAAATTATTGGACCACCAGGCATTCGGATTTATCCGATTGACGTTGGCCAGAAACATCGTGTTCAACATCCTGAAGAAAAAGATGATGGCTGATTTGATAAAGGCTTTATCCAATATGTATAAGAAGCCTTTAGTTTCTAACAAGGTATATCTTATGTGTCATCTATTCAATTTAAAGATATTCGAAGGTATGCCTGTTATTGATACATCAATAAATTCAATCTAATTACTAGTCAGTTAAGCTTTGTTGATATTAGTTTTGAGGATGAAGTTCGTGCGTTAATATTACTATCAATCAAGACCAAAAAATAATAGTTGTTGGTACTACAGCAGGAAAGAACACATTAGGAAGAACTGCTGAGTAAGAAAGAAGAATAAAGGTCAAAATGAGGAATCTGTCAATGCAGCAACAGGGGCAATAGCTGATGTTCTAGCCCTTAGTATGGATAGTCCAATAAAGTCATGGATCCTAGCCTTCGGAGCTTCATTTCATTCGATCTTATAGAAAGAGTGTATGATGAATTACATTATCAGAGACTTTAGAAAGATTTATTTTACTAATAATAAACTATTGAATATTATGAAAAAAGATGATGTGCACACAAAGATGCTAAACCAATCGGTATGGAAGCTCAAGAATATCAAACAGATCTGAGGCTTAAAGAGGAATCTAATTTCAATTGGGTAGTTGGATGATGAGGGATATATTATAACTTTTACTGGTGGCTCTTAGAAGATTACCAAAGATGCTATAATGATAGCACAAGAAAGCAAGATGGGTATCCTCTACATGATCAGTAATACTAGAGATTCAGTAGCACTAGCATAGATAGACTCAGAGTTGTGGTATAGCAGACTAGATCGTATGAGCAAAAAAGATATATAGGTACTATTGAAGAAGGGTAAGCTGACAAGTTTAAAGTTTATTGATATTCTCTGCAAGGATTGTATTCTTGAAAAGCAGAAGAAGGTCAATTTCTCCCAGATTGGTGGAACACCAAAGGCAAGAAAGCTGGAGCTTGTACGCACAGACATGTAGGGCCCTCTCCGATCACATCCCTTGGAGACTTGCGATATTATGTGATATTCATCGATGATTCCACTAGAAAGGTATGGATTTATTTTCTGAAGAATAAATCTAACATGTTTGCTACTTTCAAGAATTGGAAGAGTTTACTGGAGAACAAGTATGGTGAGAAAATAAAGTACCTGAGATCATATAATAAAGATGAATATGACAGCACCGAGTTCAAGAAATTCTATGTCACAAGTAAAATCAAGATGAAGAAGACCATCTCGAGCATTCCACAACAGAACGAGATAGTTGAGCCGATGAACCAAACCTTGAATGAGAGAGCTAGGAGTATGAGGATTCATGCTAGTTTTTCCAAGATGTTCTAGGCTTAGACAATTAGCACTATTGCCTAACTGTTAAACAAAGATCCCTTGATCCCTATTGATAACAAACTATCAGAAGAAGAGAGGATAGGGAAGTCAATATATTTATCTCACTTAAAGATCTTCAGTTATGTCTCTTATGTGGTCATCAATCCTAAAAAGAGAGACAAGCTCGATGCAAAATCAAAAAATTATTTCTTCATTAGATATAACACTGATGAATTCGGCTATAAATTTTGGAGCAAGCAAGATAGAAAAATCATTAGAAGCAAGGACGTGATCTCTAATGAAAAAAAAAATCCTCTATAAGGATATGGATAAGGATGATCTTGACAATGCAAGAAGACGAAAATTATTCTAAGGAGTCTAAGGACTTTTTTGGTTCACAAAAATTAGTGGGAAAAAGTATGATTTATAAGAAGTAGAAAAATCTCTTTTGTTTGATTGGAGTTTTTAAAGGAGAGAGAGTGGAAAAGATCTTTTTATGGGCAAGAAAAATCTATGGAGGAGATGGGATTTTTGAATTCCTATAGGATAGGAATTAGAGCCCTTTTTTTTGAAAATATCCTTTTAATATTATCTTTTTTATCCTATATTATTCTAAATATCAATATAATATTTATCAATATGATATTAATATTAGTATAATATTATATAAATATTTATATAAAGTTTGGAAATAAAAAGATGTGGTCTTTTAGGATATAATAAGTATTTTATATAGTTTTTCCTTGAAAGTATGTTGGGTGATGGAGCCTAATCCACCCAATTGACTAAACATAATCAAGATCCAAGGAGAAGCCCAGGAAGGAAGCCTACATGAAGAAAGGCCCGCAGGAGGGCCTGGTCTACAGTAGGCCATGGCCCGGCCCTTTAGAAGGGGCCAGCCCACAGCTAGGCATAGCTCAGGCCATGTAGGCCTAGGTAGGTGGGGCCTAGTGCATGCACACGGGCGCTTGTGCAGGCCCAGCACGGGCGCTCATGCAACCTAGCATGTCTATGCAGATCATGGTGCACTGGTGGTCCATGGGAGAGAAAGCACGGTCCAAGCACTGGGTGATGCAGTCCATGCGTATTTTGGCATGGTTCATAGCCTCTTGACGTGGTCTATGAGGCATCGATGGACCACTAAGAGGTCTATAAGTATTTCATGGGGTCTATGCACATCAGGGGTAGTTTTGGGAGCTGAACTTCATGCAGTTGTGAGATCCGATAGCTTGGGATGCACGATGGAAATCCAACAAATAGGGGCTTGATTTGAGCTTTAACCGAAGTCTAGAGATCATTTTGGACTTGGATTGGACTCGATCTGAGTCCTTTAAGAAGGCCTATGGGCATGGTGTTCAATAGTAGTTGACAGACTGAGAGGGAACAGTCGAGAGCTCAGGGTGGCAGACAGCCTATTTTTCAAGGGAGAAAAAGAGAAAGGAAGAGAGAAAGAGAGAGGTCTTGGATCCTTCTTGTGAGCAATTGTAGGGTGCTACCAGGTGTGTGAAGTATCTTTAGGAAGGATTTTTTCTTCCTGTTGGGGCTGTTCTTGCATCCAAAAGAGAAAAAAAAGAGAGGTTCTTATTTGTTTTCATCTCTTGTAAACTTTCTATTTTTTTAGTGAAAAATATTTTCTATGTAACCATGGACGTAGGAACAAGAGATTCCAAATCACGTGAATTCTCTATGTTTCATGGTTATGCGTTCTATATTTTTTTTATATTTTTCTTCTTTCTTCTGCAACTACTATAATCCATTATGCATTGTTCCCTAATAATTGGTATCAAAGCACCAAGTTTGAGAAAAAAAATGGGAGCAATGGCAGGAGTTGAAAAAAGGTTAAGATTAATAGGTGTGATGGAAAAGGCTTTGGTTTTTAGAAGATGTAGATCGAGGACTATCTATACCAGAAAAAGCTTCATCTATCACTACTAGGAAAGAAACCTACCGAGATGTCACAAGCAGATTGAAAATTATTAGACTATCAAGCCTTGGGAGTTATCCAATTGATGTTGGCCAGGAACGATATGTTCAACATCTTGGAGGAAAAGATGATGGTTGATTTGATGAAGACTTTGTCCAATATATATAAGAAGCCTTGGACCTCCAACGAGGTATATCTTATGCATCATCTATTCAGTTTAAAGATGCTCAAAGGTGCATCTATTACTGATCATATTAATGAATTCAATCTAATTACTAATTAGTTAAACTCTATTGATATTAGTTTTGTGGATGAAGTTCATACATTAATATTACTGTCTTCTTTGCTTAAGAGTTAGGGTACTACCGTGACAGTGGTGATAGTTCTTACGGCTCAAGAAAGTTGAGGTTTGAAGAGGTTCAAAATCTGATTCTCAGTAAAGATATCATGAGAAGAGAATCTAAAGAAAACTATGGTTCTACTTTAGTTACTCAGAAAGATAGAGGAAGAACCACACAATGCAATAAAGGCCATGAAAAATTCAAGTCCAACTAGAAAAGCTAATCAAGATTGAAAGATGATGGCTGTTGGCACTGCAGTAAGAAAGAGCATACCAGAAAGAACTACTGGGCAAGAAAGAAGAACAAAGATTAGAACGAGGAATCCATGAATGCAGCAATAGAGGCAATAATTGATGTCCTAGTCCTCAGTGTAGACAGTTCGATGAAGTTATGGATTCTAGACTCCAAAGCTTCGTTTAATTCCACCTCATAGAAAGAGTGTATGATGAATTACACTGTCGGACACTTTGGAAAGATTTATTTTATTGATGATAAACCATTGAATATTGTGAAAAAAAATGATGTGCACATAAAGATGTCAAACCAGTCAGTATGAAAGCTCAAGAATATCAGACATTTTTCAGGCTTAAAGAGAAATCTGATTTTAGTTGGATAGTTGGATGCTAAGGGGTACATTATAATTTTTATTGGTGGCTCTTAAAAGATCAACATAGGTGCTGTGGTGATAGCACGAGGAAGCAAGATGGATATCCTCTACATGATCAGTAATACTAGAGATTCAGTAGCACTGGTACAGGTAGACTCAGAGTTGTGGTATAGCAGATTGAGTCGTATAAGCGAGAAAAGTATGTAGGTATTGTTGAAGAAGGGCAAGTTGATAAATTTAAAGTTTGTTGAAATTGGTCTCTATAAGGATTGTATTCTTGAAAAGCAGAAGAAAGTCAGTTTCTCCAAGATTGGCAGAATATCATAGGTAAGAAAACTAGAGCTTGTACACACAAACGTATGGGAGCCCTATCTAGTCGCATCTCTTGGAGGCTCATGATATTATGTGACATTCATCGATGATTCCACCAGAAAGATATGGGTTTATTTTTTGAAGAATAAATCTGACTTGTTTGCTACTTTCAGGAATCAGAAGAGTTTGGTGGAGAATGAGTCAGTGAGAAAATAAAGTACCTGAGATTAGATAATAGAGACAAATATGACAGCACTGAGTTTAAAAAATTCTGTATAGCAAGTAAAATCAAGATGGAAAAGACCATTCCGAGCATGCCACAATAGAATGGGATAGCTGAGCGTATGAACCAAACCTTTAATGAGAGAGCTAGGAGCATAGGATTCATGCTAGTTTGCCCAAGATGTTCTAGGTTGAGACCATTAACACTATTACCTACCTATTAAATAGAGGTTCTTCAGTCCCTATTGATAACAAGCTACTAAAGAAGAGTAAACAGGGAAGTTAGTAAATTTATCTCACCTAAAGATCTTCGACTATCTCTTATGTGCTCGTCAATGCTGAAAAGAGAGATAAGCTCAATGCAAAATCAAAAAAGTATTTATTCATTTGGTATGGCACCAATGAATTCGGCTACAAGTTTTGGAGCGAGCAAGATAGAAAAATCATTAGAAGCAGGGATGTAATCTTTAATGAAAGAAACCTCTACAAGGATAAGGATGATCTTGATAGTGCAGGGAGACAGTTAAAGAGAATGAGTAGGTCAAGTTAGAGGAGATCACAGAGGATGATATTGCCAAGAGATAAGAAGATCTTGATCAATACCAGAGATACTTTAGCTAAGGAGATCTTTGAGAATCTCGAAACTACTGAAAAGGTATTTATTTTCTCTTCATTATTTATTGTTAACAGATGCAGTGAACCTGAATGCTAAGAGAAAATTGTGTAGAGTAAAGATTCGGTCCAGTGGGAGCTTGCTATGAAGGATGAGATGTAGTCCTTATGCAAGAACCATACTTGAAAGCTCAGTATACTATTAAAAGAAAAGAAAGTTCTACACAATAAGTGAGTTTATAAGATCAAAGAAGAGCATGATGGTAGCAAGAAGTATAAGGCTAGATTGATTGTTAAAGACTTCCAACAAAAAGAAGATATCAACTACACTAAAATTTTTTCTCCTATTGTTAAGCTCTCTATTATCAAAGTGATTCTAAGCATAGTAGCTGCTGAGAACTTATGCTTAGAATAGTTAGATATTACTACTACTTTCTTGCATGGTGAGATAGATGAGGATATGTATATGCGGTAGCCTATTAGCTTTGTAGTCTCTGGTAAAGGAGACCTTATGTGCAAACTAAGGAAGAGCTTGTATGGTTTGAAACAAGTCCTCATGTTATGGTACAAGAAATTTGATGGAATATTCATGACTAACAATGAGTTTGCAAGGTGCCAAGAAGATCATTGCTATTATATCAAGATATTTAATATCAGTTTTATTATCTTACTATGGTATGTTGATGACATACTAACAGACCGAACATGCAAAAGATTGAAAGATGGAAAAGAGAGCTGTCAAGAGAGTTTGTAATAAAAGACATGGGCGCAGCAAAATAAATACTTGAATTGAGAATTGAAAGAAACAAAATGGTCGGTACACTGAAGCTGATTTAAGATAGCTACATTGAAAAGATGCTGGATGAGTTCAATATGATAGATGCTAAATCTATGAAGATATCTTTGGTCAGACATTCACTACTACAAAAATGATCTATGGCAGTGCATACTATGGCAGCGATTTTCGAAATAGCTGCCATAGCTCCTACGGCAGCGATTTTTGTTAACCGCTGCTATAGGTCTGACATATAGCAATGGTTACAGAAAATCACTGCCATAGGTAGGACCTATAGCAGCAGTTATAAAAAACTGCTGCCATAGGTCGACCTATAGCAGTGGTTCATTGTAACTACTGCCATAAGTCGGATCTATAGCAACGGTTAGTAGGAACCGTTTCTATAATCTGATTTATGATAGTGGTTAATTGTAACCGCTGCCATATATATATATATATATATTTTAAATATTATATAATTTTAAAATTTAATATTCATCTTCATCATTCATTATCTAAATAATTATCATTAGAGTGTCGGCACAAAAGATTGCCTCTATCTAACAGTCCTAGCTTCATCGACCAGAAAAATTTAATTTCAATGATCATAAATGATGATGCGATGATCTGATAGATGGAGACCTTTGATGGATCCAAAAACTCGCAACGATGATCTCGATGATGTTTGTAGTGCACTATCAAAGTTTCACTTTAATCGGATATCATTATCTTGGTCAATTTAGTATAGGTTAGTTTTGACCGTTAAATGATAAACGAGTGATCAAAGGACCAAACGGTGTCCAATTATGAGATAATTTTTTTTATAAATAATTTTGGCTACTACTTTAATCATTTTTTATGGTGGTGATTATAAAATTCAACTCGTGAGATGAAGAACGATCTAAAACTATACATCTCCTGATAACCATTTTGAAACTTCACTAATTGTTATGCTCGTGCTTTTGCAATATCTGCTTAACATGAATAGTTTATACAAAAATGATTTAAATTTTACTATCATCATCATATAAAATATTTAAAATTATTATAAAGATCATTTAATTAAAAAATTATCTCATAATCAGATGCCATTTAATCCTTTGATCGCTTATTTCTAATTTAATGACCGAAATCATTCCATACTAAATTGACCATGATAATGATATCTGATCTATAAACATCATCGAGATCATCGTTGTAGGTTTTTGAATCCATCGGAGGTCTCCATCTATCAGATCATCGCATCATCATTCGTGATCGTCGAAATCAAATTTTTCTAATCGATGAAGCTAGGGCCATCAGATCGAGGTGATCTTTTGCGATGATACTCTAATGATAATTATTTAGATAATAAATAATAAAGATGAATATTAAATTTTAAAATTATATAATATTTAAAAAAAATTATTTTCAATCTATGACAGTGATTATCAAAAATCGTTGCTATAGATCTACAGCAACGGTTATAGAACCGCTATCGTAGATCTATGATAGTGATTTTGGATAACTGCTATCATAGATTTATGGTAGCGATTCGATAATCGCTGTCGTAGGTTAGGTTAAAAATTTTCAAATTTTTTTTTTCTCCCATGCGCACTCGATCTCTCTCTCTCCCCCTCCTCTTCGTTGTTGATGAGGCTCCTTTCCCCCGACCGGTGTCATCCCTCCTTCCCCTCCGATCGATGTCGCCCCTCCTTCCCGCTCCCCCTTTGGCCCCCCATCTCCGACCGCCCCTCCCCGCCACCCCCACCCGGCCCCTCCATCCAACCCTCCCTTGGCCCCCAGCGAAACCCCCCTTCCGACGAACCTCCATCCGACCCTCCCTTGGCCCCCCGCGAAACCATCCTCCATCCTCCCTCGCCCCTCCCATAAAACCCCACCCCCCCTCCCCCCCCGCTCTCCCCATCCGACCCTCCCTTGGTCCCAGCGAAACACCCCTCTGACGAACCCCATCCAACCCTCCCTTAGCCTCTTGTGAAACCCCCCTCCAACGAACCCCCATCCACCCTCGACCCTTTGCCAGGCCCCATGAAACCCCTCCCCCACACTCTATCCTCCTCCGACCCCAATGCGAAATCAAACCTCTTTCGATGAGCCTCCCTCCACCGTCCTTCGTCTGCGAAACCCCACCCCCCATCACCACCATTCTGATCCTCCCCAGTCGAGCACGAAGCCTTCTTCGGCCTCCTCGTCACTGTGCCCCCTCCCCCTCCCCATCTCCCCCCTGCTCTCTCTCTTTCCTCTTTTTCTCTCTTCTCTATCTCACTATCTTGCTTTTATTTTGTAGGTTATCTCTAGTGCCGTCGTCCTCCTCTAGCATCGTCGCCGGATGACCCTTGGAGCTTTTGGTGCGATCCGCTCTCTATAGCCATAGGTATAATTTTTTTAAAAAAAATTTTATAGTATTATTTATTAATCATGTATATTTATAATAATTTATAAAATATTTATAATAAATATTATAAATATTTATTATAAATATTATAATTATCTACATGCCATAGTTTTTGGATCGTGCCGTGGCGGTAGCCTTGGGCCCGTGCCTATGTCTGTGGTTGTGGACTAGATCTATCAACGGATTGGGTTTCGGATCGAAAATCTGGATATTCAGATCTCGGACCTATAATTTTAATTACTGGTATCGGATCCAAACCTGAATATCCGACGGATCTATACTTGAGAGAGGAAGGGAGGGATCTGGCCTCGCCACCATCGTTGGGAGGGAGGGGGTCCAACCTCACCACCATCATTGGGAGGAAAGGGGTCCGACCTCACCAATGAGGAAGATTCAGAGAGAGGGAGAGTAGAAGATCGAGAGAGCGAGAGAGGGAGGGAGGGGGTCCGGCCTCGTCGGCATCACTAGGAGGGATGGGGTCCGACCTTGCCGATGAGGGAGATCGAGAGAGTGAGAGAGGGAGGAATGGGGTCCGGCCTCCTCGATAAGGAAGATCGAGAGAGGAAAAGAGGAAGATCAAAAGATGAAAAAGCTGGAAGGGAGGGGTTCGACCTCACCGCCATCGTCAACGAGAGAGATCGAGAGAGGGAGAGAGGGAGTGATCGATGTTAGATATATGTGCCCTAGAAGCCAGAATTGTCTGACACTTGTAATACACTTCTAGGGGCAAAATTATAATTATGACTATAATAAATAAAATGAGTTATTTTCTATCATATATGTGTATTTAGTGTCTATGATACATCCTTTGAGTTAATGGTAATGATAATTCATATTTTTAAGAGTTGAAAATTTAAGACATGAATAATCATTATTAACTCATAAAATGCTTCCGACCATAGGATCATCATGAGGATGATGATTGATCTAGAAGGTTGGTGTACAATCGCTTCTCTTTAGTAAATGAGTCTTGAGTCTATGGTGTGGAGACACCAGAGTGAGAGTACAGGTACTCGTTAGAGAACGAGGGCACTGAGCGTGACCACCTCGAGTAGTCATTAGGAAGTCTACCTTCTCATCAATGACTGACTCGATGCTGCAGTGGTGTGTCTAGTTCTTTGACCTGAGGTGCATCGGCAGTTCACCTTGAGGGTGTTATAATTTGACTATGCCATTACTCGGTCTCCTAGCCATACGGAATTCTAAGGTGTGTGTTGGCTATAGCATGTTCATTATAGGAACTGGATAGCATCAAGATGGAATCTATCTACCTCGGTGGTAGAGGAGCAGCCCTATGATGATCATGAGAATCAAGTCCAGAAGCCCATGTCCATGGCAGAGTGAAATAATAGAAAGAATTTCTATTTAGGTTTTTACATCGAACTTGAATCGAATGATTACATCATATGATGGAAACTAGGGTTTGATGAGTTTACCTTAATCCTAATCTGATCAGGGCTCAAGATAGAAGAACTTAATCACACAGGTAGCTGCACCAAGCGGTTTGCATTCAACTCTGATGGGTTGCCACCATATACTGCTAGGTGTCACTGATGGATTTTGGGAGCAATTAGAATGATTTAGATGATCGATCATTCTAGCTGTTCGAATCAAAAAAAGTTTTGGTTCATCGAAAGGAGTTTTGATGATGTCGATGATAGAGATCATGACATATCCCATTACCATATAGAACTGAACCTAACTGGATCACACAAACAAGGGTTTGAATTTGGTGATCATCAATTGTACTGATCTAGTTCAATTGATCTGAATGAGATTCAATTAAGTTCAAGGAAATCATGCTAGCACTCGATTGAACCTAACGTTCTTCTTTTACTGTCATAGATAGTTGTCCTGACTGAGCCAAAGGAGTTTATGCTCATTTAGAGGCCTTCACCTAATCTGACTAAAGTCTGTCCAGATCAGAAAGAGGTTGTCTTATTTTGTAAGGCAATACCTACCATTTTTGGTCACCTGCCATTTCTCGTCCTTTGACTTTGATCAAAAGTTGATCTTTAACTGGTCAAATGTTGACCATTAATACTTTGACTTCTGTGCATGTGTCATGCACCCATTGAAAAGTTGGTGGGGGCCTGTCCCCCTACCAGAACCTGGCAAGGAGGAGGGCGCACGCCACCCTTGGCGTGTGCTCAAGCTGGAGGCACCCAGGAGTCCCTGTTGGACAGGGACTTCATCTTCTTTTTGGATTCCGATTAGAGTTCTCCTAAGAACCAACTTTGACTGATCTTAGACGCCATCTAAGGAGGAATCTAGGGAATTCTATTTTCACTAATCAGATTTAGATCTGATTTCATAAAGCATTGTGATTGGTTGGGAAGAAGAGGAGTTGGATCACGCTTAGTCTATAAATAAGACCCTGCACCCAACTCTAAGATTGATTGAATCACAATTCCCCATGCCCCAAGGCTTCTTCTCCTCTCCTCCTCCATGCCAAAGAATCTTCTCCTTCTCCTCTCCATATCCAAAAGAGTTTTGGATTCTTGGTTGGTGCAATCCAGATGAGAGAAAGACGACTGAAAGCTAGAAGGCTGTGTTGCTGCAAAGGACGACTGCTGATCTTCAAAAGGTGTTTTGAAGATCTTCCAAATTAGATTTAGATCTAATTTTTGGAGACATGATAGAGAAGAAGAGAATATCTAGATCTAGTTCAAGTAGATACCAGTAGAGGTCAGGCACTTGTGTGGCTAGATCCAGAACCTTCCGTTGCATACAGGATCATCAATGGGTACTAAGATTATCCAACATCAAGATAAATTAAATTAAATTAAATTTATTTAGATTTTATTTTTATTATTAGAATAATAAGAATCAGATATAAAATATCCCAAATCTGATTAGGATCAAAGAAAAAAATTTGAAATATATCTCTTGATCCGATCAGATCTGAATGAACCTGGTCCGAAAAATCAGGATTTCCCTTCAACTGATATCAGAGCCAAGGTTCTAAAGTATTTAGATCTAATTTTAAATTTATTATAATTAAAAAATAAGTAATATTAGATGTCACATGAGATGTGATCAGATCTAAAATTAGAAAAAATTAAAATTAAATAATTTGGATCTAAGATTAGAAAATATGCATGACTAGTTCTAAAATAGAATAGTTCTATAGAATAATCTTGCATGTTTATGATTTAATCTGATTAAATCATATTTTAGATCTATTTATTTATTATTTTTTGATATTATAATTATTATTAATTATTTACGAATAGTGTTTAGAATATGGAAATTCTAAATTTTAGATCTAATTTATATTTTCATAATCTTAATTCTTAATTAAGTATGAATTATATAAATAAATATGCATTATAATCCTAAAGGTTTCAGGATCTAGGATTTTGCAGAAAGTAAGTTTTGGATTTTGATTAAGAACGAACGCGCAGCACCCCTACACATGCGTAGGAACACTCCATCGGATGGAAGGAGAGGATCTTTAAATCCTTCTTCGTTCTTTATGCGTCGAGAAACGGCCAGAAGGTACGCGCTTAATCAAGAACATGCAATACTACAAAACAGTTTTAGATCTATATCATATATCTCATATACAAATTAGATCCTAATCATGGCATATTTTGCATACATCTCTTTATCAAATCATGCATATTTTCAAATCTAAATTATCTCATAATTAATCTAAAAATTAGATTTAAAATTGATCTTATCAAAATAAACTCTAATCCAGACAACTATGTAGAACTACTTCAACAACTAGTCTAGACATGCATCAATCATATCTCATATGATGTTTAAAATTAATTAATTTTTATTTACTATTTTTTAGATATTATGTTATAAT